>SSNR01000179.1:713084-837986 GCA_006937965.1 Callopanchax toddi
CCCTCCTCGGCAGAGACTATCCTCCCTGGCTGCGCCTCGGCATTGGTGGTGCCTTTCTCCAGTGGCGTGCTGGGGTGTCTCGGGGTCTGGGGCTGGGTGCTGGGGGCGTCTGCCTGCTCTTCTTCCTGTGGCGGCCTGGTGGGATCTGGGCCGCCGGGGGTGGTCGGGCCTCTGCTGGGGCTGGTTCGCTCCTGGGTCTCGGGTCTCTGGTTCCGGCTAGATCTACCCTGGATGGCCGGCTGCAGGCGGTGCCTGTGAGCTCCTAGCCGCGATCCCCCAGGGGCTCTAGCGCGGCGACTTCCGGGGGGCCCACGTGGGGTGAGCCTCTGCGCCCTCTGGGGGAGAGTTTAGCGACTGCCCTGATGGCGATCTCCCTGGGGTGTCCGTGCCCTGGGTGACCTCTGGACGTCTGGGGCCTGGACCTCCTCCGCGTCCTCCGTGGGCCTTGGGGGCGGGTCTGTGACTCCTCGAACTAATTATTGAATGTTTCAATAGAGAAACCTTACATAAACAAGCGCGCATATATACACACAGGTGATCACAAGGTGCTCACATAAAGACGGACTCAGGTGTTTTCAGACACATTGACTGGGGCTGTGGTTGACACTGAACTCTCTTGAACTGGTGTATACGTATACATTTGAAGAATATCACAACTGTTGTGTATTCATATGCTGTTTGTTGCTGTTGTATCTTTTCTCCCTGTTTTGTTTGTTTGTGCTTTATTTGCAGGTCTAGAAGTGGACTCTTCACGTCTCTTGTTCTCTTCTTTTTCTGTTTACTTTCTCCCCCATCCCTCTTTCTGTACCCTTCCCTTCACTTTCAGGCTCCGTGTCCAATCAACCATAAAAATATTCTAATAAAGATTTTGGGGGTTATATTTAAACAAAAATCAGGATGAGTTTTATAGCAGTGGCTGTAACCTCTCACCTGAAACAGCAACACTGTTGGGCTTGTTTTTGGCACTCAGACATTATTCTGTTTGCTCCACAGCCGGACAGGACACGGGGTTAAAAAAAAAAAAAAGAGGAGTGGAAAATCAAAGGAGGTGACTTAGTAGTATTTGCCAACAACAGATGGTGTAATCTAGTACATGATCATGTAAAATATCATCTCTGCAGCCCAGATATTGAACTTTTATCTTAATTCAACAGAATGTCTTCAGTCAGAAGCTTCTTTAGATCTGCTACAACACAGAAGATCCTTCCTGCCCACAGTTAGAACAGCCTGACTTTTTAAAAAACTTAAGTTACTTCGTTTGATTTTTGATAAACTAAGGTTGTCTTTGCTTGTGCTCATCCTGTAGAAAACATTGCTTCCACCTGGTTGTCAGGCTGTGGTCATAGACTCCGGTTCGGATTCGGTTCTGTCCGGATTCTGCTGCAAATTCAGGACCTGATCCCCGGTTCCCGGTCCAGAGGAAGGGGGCACGTCTGGAGAGACATAAGAGTGCCACTCAGGAGCTACAAGCTCGGCAACCGGAACGCCCCTTCCCCCCCAAACGGGACAGCACCATGTGCGGTTCAGAACTCGGTCCAGGGGGAGGGGGGTTGCAGCCAGGGTGCCAAGCGAGTCACGGACCCACGGCAACCCCTTCGTAGAGTTTGTGCAGAACACCAGCCATGCTCACCAACTCAACCGGACCAGTTTCTGCATGCTGATCTGGACCTTTGTCATGTTTTATTGATTACCCCCTCTGTAGCGGACAGCACAGCAGCCCAGAACAACCTTTTCCTCTACTAAACCACATGGAATCAGCACAAAACTTTACTTCTTTTAGGGCACAAGTACTTCAAAAGCAGATGCTGACATGCTGTTTACTACAAGTCCACTAGAAAATGAGCCCTTCTAACTCCAAGTTCAAAAACGTTCACATTTCATAAGAGTCCAGACATTTAGAAACCCAGACCTCTGCCAAACAAGAAATAAGAGCTCAGTGTTCTCCCCTTTTTTCTTTTAGCAGAGGGTTCCTGCTCTTAACATCCACTTACCAAGATGTAAACAAGTAAAGCTGGTTGTTTGATCGTCTGATAAACACATCTTGGTGTCATCTGTAGGTGGCCTGGGGCCGGCTGGACTCATCCTCATTAGTTCAGGCTCATGTAAAGTCTGCGTTTTTATGCATCTGATTAAAGAAGAGAGGAAAAACCTTCAGCCTGGCCTGCTGCCAGCAGATGCAGCTGTGAATGTGCACCTATGTGTGCAGCTCTTAAAGAAACGTGCACACACTGACACGAAAAGGCCCTCAACAGTACATGATAACATGCTATCACCATGCACTAGACTCATCGTAAAACATCTCATTATGTTCCAGGTTGGTTCAATAGCATGAGCTTGTTAACCAGCCCACAGGACTCTACTGCTCACTGTCTTGTAAACTACACACAGGAGTCTCTAAGAGGAAACAGCTGGCGGGTTTTTCCCGCTCTATTTTGGTTTATGATGCACCAAGAACCAGGTAAATATTAGAGTCTGTATCACAGAGAGTCTGCTTTTATTTGGGATGAGGTGGAATGAACAGAAAGAAAGTACACCAGTTGTACTTTATACCACTGGAAAGCGTAATTTATCACCTTAGGTACACGTTGTAAGGACGTGGGTAGCACTCCCCAAAAATGTGTCCAAATTCCACGCAATACCTGACTGACATCTGCAAACGTTAGAGTGACAAACACCTCCATGATAGGTGACCTTCAACAACTCCGGTGATGACATGAGGAGGAGCTGGTTTGACTGCATATACGCTACTGAGGCCCCAGTATGAGGCCAGTATGTGTTGTTTTTTTCATCATTACTGTGGGAAAGGGCAATCACTGAATACCAACAGTAGAATACTGAAGGACATTATGGCTCGTTTATGGAGGAGACTACCTACAAGTTTAGCTGTGCTGCTCATTCCATGGATGCACAATTCTTAAAAGTTGTAGCTCGTAGAAATGGGAGGATAATACGGTTTTCCTGATACATAAATTGTTAAAGAGTGTAAATGACTGACTGAAAGATGTAAAATTAGTTTTATAGATACAACTGGCCGAAATGAGCTATAGGGTGGGTCGGCCTTAGATATAATGTGAGGAGCTCCATCATCTGGTGGGAGCTCAGACTAGAGCTGAGATGGTTCAGGTATCTGATTAGTATGACTCCTGGTCAACTCCTTCTGGAGGTCCACCAGGCCTGTAGGTCCCTGGAGAGACCCAGAACATGCTGGAGGGATTATGTATCCTCTTTGTTCTGGCAATGGTTGAGATTTCTCCTCAATGAAACTTGGAGGAGTGTCACTGAGGAGAAGGATGTATGGGTTTCCCTTCTGGACCTGTTATCTCTGTGACCCAAAGGAGGGAGGAAGAGATGGACGGAAGGACTAATGGATGGATGGAAAGGCCCAGAAAACCAGCAGAGGGAAGCAACCAGTAGGCCTCCTAATTAGACGCCCAAACCACCCTAACTTACTGATTTTGATGTGGAAAAGCACCTTTAGAGGACGCTCATTTGATCTACTTGTTTCCTGGATCTGGTTCTTTTGGTCACAACTCAAATTTCATGACCATAAGTGAGGGTTGGAACATAGATGGACCAGTAAATCCAGAGCTTCGAACTGAAACACCTAAATACCAAAAACTGGATCCATTTATGAGCTGTGGCATCAGAAGTCAGATCTTATTTACTTTTTGTTCTCTACGTTCAGTTCATTCTCAAACTGTGGTACCACTGGTGGTACGTCAGCGCCTCCTGGTGGTACGCGGAGGACCTGACAGTTTTGTTTTTAATTAAAGATTGGTGACTAAAATAGTGAACATTTTATAAATTAAGCATTTGTAACTGCATGTGGCCTAATTTGGGTATATTTTCACCATTATTAAAGTATCTTTATTAAGATATATTTATTTATGATGTGTTATGTCATGACGTACTTCTGTTGTCTGAATGCCGGATGGGCTAACAGTTTGTGCACCGCAGATTAGCTTAATGGTTAAGCTAAAAACATCAGTGCCAATTGGTTAACGGAATATTTTGCCAGCTTTTAAAACTTTGACGGACAAATCTTAAGGCCATTTGTCATTTGGCATATAAAAATTCCCCCCCCCACGTGTTTGTGGGCATGCGCCTTCTGACCGCGCAGAGCGGATTAAAATCACAGCGAGCAGCAGCTGCTTGTAATGACGGGCTCTCGCCTCGCCTTCTTCCACTTATCTGGGTCCAGGTAGCGGGCTGGGAGCCCAGACCCCCCACTCCCCAGCCTCCTCCTCCACCAGCCAAAAGGAATTGTCTGAACCGCCTCGGAGGAAACTAATTTTGGCCGCTTGTATCCGCGATCTCGTTCTTTCGTCATGACCAGGTGAGGACTGGGAGGTAGATCGACCGGTAAATAGACCCATGCTTTCTGGTTCTTTACCACGGCAGACCCGTTCAGCGTCGCATGACGATAACCTGATCCACTTGTGATGTTTTGTGACGTTCATGTTGAGCTTCCTGATTTGTTTGAAAACAGCAGCTCTACGGGTTGCTTTGGTAACGAGGCAGCATGGGGTGCGTGACAGCTGGAGGAGCGAGGCCACGTCTCATTACTCGCACTTCCACCCTATGGTCTTCAATGAAGTGCACATGGAATTATGGATAATTCCCTTCGCTGAAGTGTGCACCCATGCGGACTTCGGCAAAGTGCGTAGCGAGGGTGGAAAAGGGGGCGGGGCCAAGGTCCGGATTCTACAACCAGGATAATCGAGACACCCTAAGAACGCGTGCACCTCCTCGGGAACGCGCAACTGAGGGGCGCAAGGATGGAAGTGCCAGTATTGAGACACGACCTGAGAGTGTCCAAACCCAGGAAACTACGTGGTTTTTTTTAGTAACACGGCGACAGCCAACAGTCTTCCTGTTAGTAAATAAAACACAGAGATTTGGAAAAAACTGACTGTTTGTGTGAGAGACCATTACAATAAAATGAATGAAAAGTAAATAATGTTGAAAATGTCATCATCATATTTTTTGTATTAATAAGTGACAGATATAAATGGATTATGACCAGATTTTTTGTACCCTGTCAGTCAAAATGACAGATTAAGGAAATGTCTAGCGAGACCTCTGATTCAGTGTAAAAACAGTCCAGTTGTGCATTATTTAAAGGTCCAACATCATGGTGGTACTTGAAGATCCTACGTAGGTTTTAGGTGGTACTCAGGTAAAAAAGTTTGAGAACATGTGCAGTAAGACATGCACACAAACATAAATGGAGACATAAAGTCAAAGAAGGTAAGAATTTGATGGAAGGTGATTGTTTAATGCATTTTGTAAGACTTCATTAATAAAAACCTGTTTTTGGCTAAAAATGACCCCCTAGTAATCTGATTTAGTAAAATCATTGACATCCAATGTATGATCTTAAATCTCTCTGATGGTCAGAAACATCCTCCGATCACTTTCTATAAAGAGTCTTTGTTAGAACCAAACAGCAGCCAAATGTACTTCTTCACCTCCCATCAAAAACACAATGAATCCATTATTTTGTGGAAATTGTGAAATCAGAACCTTTGATTTTCATACCAGCTTGATGTTTATTTGCTGCTATATGTTGCTTTATGAGTGTTGATTAGTGTTAATAAGCAGCTGCTGACAGTCTGAGACGAGCTGTCAGATTTATGTCGCCATGTACTTTATTGCAAATGTTCATTTCTCTCATCAGTCTATATTTATCCCCATTAATTAAATTCTTTTTAGTTGCATAATTACAAGTAGCAGGAAGACCAGGCAGATGCATAAAACATCAAATCATCTGGCACCAACATGGTTCTAAGCCTCTGTATTGGCATATGCACTATTAAAGCATCAGTGCTACATAAAAATAACAACGTGGGATAAATTATGATCAGATTTACTGACTGTGATCTAGATCCTGTCATGTTGTCAGAGTAACTGAAGGTTCTTTAGTTTGATCAGGTTCATTTGTTCTCTAGTTTTTTAAAGTATTGTCAGGTTTGTTTGGTCAGAAATGATGTTGATGTTGGCGACTGTGGCTCAGGGACAGAGAGGTGGTCCACTGATCAGATCAGGGTTCAATCTCAGGCCGGAACCTGCAACTGCATCCCAGGCACCATGAAAATGGCTGCCCTCTGCTCCTCAGGGATGCAGAGAACACATTTCAGGTATATACTTATGTGGCCACAACTCTCTTCCCCTTGACGTGCATCGATTGTCGCCTGCAGTCTTCATCAGGTGAGGACTTCTGAATTGGAACGCACCATTAGAGTTGGTTCTCTGTTCGTAGCTCTGTTAGCTGTCTACTCCACGGGATGCAGCGTGGGGTCTCCGGTCCAGGCAAAGGGGACGTGTACAAGGTGCTGTACCATGCAACGGAACTGGACCCCCCCAATCTACATACTGAATGTGGCCTGCAGAGGACTTAAAGAAAAAATGGCCCCTTAGCCAGAAAGGGTCCCCCACCCCTCCTCCAGGGGGAAGGAGAGGAGGCTCCAGCTAATCATCAAACCATGGATTCAGGAAGAGCAGTGCAGCTTTCATACAAGTCTAGAAACACGGCGCCAGATCTTGACCCTTGGAGAGCTGCTGAGGATGTTCTATTGTCTGCTCCACATGTATTTTATACAACCGGAGAAGGTTTTTGCCATTTTCACCCAAGGCATTTTGTGGTTGGTGTATTGGGAGTGCTGCAGCCTCTGCATGACCAAAAAGTAAGAGCTGTGCCCACACTCAGAGTATTTCCCGTTGGACTCCACCAGGGCTGCCCTTTGTCCGATCCGGTTTGTGGACTTCATGGTTGGTATCGTAGTGGAGGGGACCTTAGGGTTCCTGAGTCAGACATCAAATCTGATGATATGGTTCTGTTAGAATCATAAAGCCATGACCTACATTTAGGTGGCTCAAGTGTTAAAACTGCTAAGTCCAGCAAGTCTTCTGCTCTGGTTTTCATCTGCAAAAAGGTGGAAGGCTCACTTTGGGTTCTTCGCCTCAAGCAGATCATTTTAAATAGAGTTTAGCTTTAAGACTCATGTTAGGAAGGAGTGAGAGATGGTCCGAAAGATCGGGGTTTAAAGGCTTTCCTCTAGTCTGTCTTGGTAAAGAAGGAGCTGAAATGCAAAACTCTTGCTTTACTGGTCTGTTTACATTCCAACCCTCACCTATGATCACGAGGACTGTGACCCAATGAGATCCCAGATACAGGAGGTTAAAATGAGTTTTCTGTGCAGGGTGTCCAGGCTCAGCCTTACAGATAAGGCTCTATTATCTACTGCATTAAACCATTGCTGTTCTTTCCATCTGCAGCCCTATGTTTGTTGTTAAATCACCTGAACAATGAACGAAAAATACCAGCAAATAACTTTGAATTTGTACCAAACAGAATATTATACTCTCATGAGGGGATTTACCAAGTTTCCCAAAACGTGTTCCATTCCAATGCATGGAGTTAGCATTCCTAAGGTGATGCTGCAGGTAGATTATGACAATAACTCCGCAAAGTGTAGAGTTTTGGGTCAAAAGTTCACACCGCGTATTTCCAAAACAAACATGTAATGATATTTTCCAAAGATGGCTACAATTTGCTGTAAAATGGCACCATAAATACACAATGACCGTCTGTCTCCTTAAGCAGCCAATAGAGACCAGTGTTTGGATGTGATTAGAGGAACAAATGGACTAGAAAATCACACCCCTTGCCCCACAACAAGATAGGCTTGATCTTCCTGCAGTGGAAGTAAATCAAACGGAGGGAAAAGTGAGTCGCTGACCCGCCAGAAACTTCTAATTCCTTCCTACTTTCTTGTATTGGCTTTGTGCCTCTAGACAAACAGAAGTCATCAAAACAGAAATGAGCAGCTCAGTCGGTTTGGCTCAGAGCTTAGGACTTGATTACACAGAGCACTTTTTATAAGATGGATCTATCTGAGAGTGGAATTGACTGGCATGATTCCAGGGTCGGATTCAGATTAGAAAAAAGAAAACAATACCATTAAATGAAAGCAAAGAGCCTTTAGGTTTCCAGCCATCTGTAGATAAACCACAGTCCCCAGTGATGCCATTTCAAATACAAAAGAGTAAGAAGTCTGATTTATTGTTACTATATGTCGGCAGTTTTTCATACCGATTCCTCTTTTTAATGGAAAAAGCTGAACGAAAGTAAATGTGGCTAAAACAGACCTCAATATGCCCGGTGAGGGTGGGAATAGATCAATACAAACATGTTGGTTTAGTTTGGACTTTATCTCCAAAACAGCCTACTGGATTGGTATGGCAACTCTCAGCTCCTGACCTCTATTGTTGACCTACTCTCTCTCAGCTGTGCTGTAAAATGGCACCAACTATTTGCTATGGAGCAAAGTGCCTAACTTTCGTGCTAAGGCTGAGAACAGTTATCACTAGGGATACTTAGGGCTGTAACGATTCCTCGAGTACCTCGAATAATTCGAGTATAAAAAAGCCTCGAGGCTTCGTTTCATTCATATTTAATTAATTCATGGCTTTGCAATCGCCCGGGGTCATGTTTCACCCGGACCGAAATAAGTGACGCACATACACACTGCACTGAATGCACACGCGAGTAGCGAATGTAACTTCACTTTCTCTTAAGCCATGGCGGACAACTAGACCGTACTATTACTACTAGTACTAGACCAGTACAGACCGAAAGATGTCGGTAGGTACCGGTAGCAAAAAAACACGGTGCCGACTTTGGTCTACTTGGTACTTTTACTATAAAATGTCCCTGTAAATGAGATGCTTCATTTAGCCGCCTGCGCAGCTACACGGGTGGAGATACAGGTGAGACATAGGAGCAGAGAGCCCCTCCCCTCCCTGTCTAAACAGCTTAGCAAGTTTCGGGTTAAAAATTCAAAAAAACTAAAGTTTGGCCGCATTTTGGAAAGGTAAACGGGAACAAAGCAAAATGAAACATATGCAATGAGATTTGTGCCGCGAAAAACAGACCTTCCAGTCGAAGCCACGTATCGCGCATGGAATTAACTTGCTGCTGCAGCAACGTGTTCACTTCAGTCCAACTGAAAAACAGGTGTGTGAGGGAAGAGACAGTGACATAACAGAAAGTTCTGGGGTAAGCAATAAGTACCCGTAATAGTAAATGCACTTATATGCCACAAAACCATGGTTTATATATATATATATATATATATATATATATATATATATATATATATATATATATATATATATATATATATATATATATATATAAATGTTTAATACTTTGTTATTTTCTCTCAGATTTATACATTGTACATGTAATTTATACATACATATATATTTATATGTATGTATATTCATGTATATTTATATATATATACATACATACATGTAATTTATTAGAGTACTCGATTAATCTTTCTTCTTCCTGCTCCCTTTCAATCGTGGTTGTGACGAAAGAAGTGTACTTTCTTGCTTTCTTTTTGTATTATTTGTTTGGATGTGTGCACAGCCATGTGCGAAATAAAAATAAATGGAATGGAATGGAATCGATAAAAGATTTGATAGAGTACTCGATTACAAAAATATTCAATAGCTGCAGCCCTACTAGAGATCAGATTATGGTCAATAACAAAGTATGTTTCATTGATTAGTATCGGAGCAACATGGCGACTTACTGAGTACCCTATAGGTCCTCAATAGGCAACCAGGGCTGCTGTATACAGCAGACCCATACCCCTGGTATAGATGTTGTATAGATTATGTACTGCAATTATGGAATGGACTTTTTGACCAATTAGCATCTAGTAAATCTCCTACCATCTTTATGCAAATGACATTCAACGGACTCTCCCATATTCCAGTTAGATTGACCAAGCTCCTCGGATGAGAAGCGAAACGTCTTCAAAGAAGTCCAGCTGCATCCTAACTGGAGATGTCACGGTTACCAGTGTAGCGGTAAATCCCAGTAAAAGTGTTGACAGTAATAATTACCGTCATGTTTTAAAAAAAATAATGATCTCGTGGATAACCGCGTTCGCGGTGTAGGCGCGCGGTGAGCCTTAGCAGCCACCGTCCCATCTGCTGAAGCTTCTGCACATGCGCACTTTGTAGTCTCTACAACCTAAACTTTCTTGTAGCTAACGCTAAAATGACGGCGGAAAGAGGAGAAAACAGCGCTGAGGACATCCATCAACCCTCAAAGAAGACAAAGTCAGAAGTTTGGGCATACGTATTTTGGATATGTTGTTTGCAGAACATGCCGGAATAAAGTGTCTGCGAAAGGCAGCGACACCTCAAATCAGCGTGACCATCACCCACAACTCTACAGTCAATGCAAGGGAGGTAACGTTAGCTTGTTAGCTCAAATACACGATGTGAGGACTTATATAAACCGCGTTGCGGACACCCCTGTATTGACGTGACGCTACGGGGCTCACAGCGGGCAGATCGCTGACACAGCTCCTACTCTGGAAGCTCATGTCAGATCTCTGGTTCGCTCTTCCTTCTTTCCTCTCAGGAATAAGTTGAGTTCCATTGTGTCTACCTTGAATCCCACTTTTCTACCACTGACAAAAAGCAAAGACCAGTCAGTCACACGTCTTACTGGCCCTCTCCCACCATCACCGGCACATTGTCCAGTTAAGGTCCTAAACTCATCACTGCCACGTCATCGTCAGTGTGTGGTGACTGGCGCACGGCCGTAAAAGGGCTGGGGGATTCCCATCCATGCCCCTTACACCCCCTACGGCTGTACCCGAACCAGCTCCTGGTCTAAAGAGCCTGAATACAAAGAGTTCTAGACTTTACCCTTGATACAGGACAGTGAGCAGCCTTTCACCACTGACCACAACTTTCTCTTAACGAAGCGTCTCTGTGCTGCGTTACAACCAACGAGGTGGCGAGTTTACTGCTCTGTAATAAATCTGAATGACTCTCTGATTTAGGAGACACTATCTAAGCTGAGTTAATGCCTAAAGTAAGAAGAGTGCGTGCTACTGTCAGTAGTAAAAACAACTCTGCAACAATTAAAAAAGCGTTGCTCAATTGCAAGATTTAACGATACTGCTGCAGGCTTGACCTGAAGGAACAAACCTCTTTCTCTCTCTCTCTCTCAACAGACCTGATTCACATCAGAACACCAGTGGCTGAGGGCCAGGAAAAGTGCTCAGTGTGCAGATTATGATGTAGCCACATAATAAAAGAGAGGCTGTCTGACGAGCTCAACACTGACGACTGAATACCCTGAAGAAGTTCCTCCACACAACGTCTGAGTCAAGAATCTCAAGCGGTTTGATGACCGTTTAAATAAAAGCGATTTCTCATGATCAAGACTCGTGTTTTAAAACCTGATTTTTTTCTAAACTGAAACAATATTCTCACATTTGATCCTAACGCAGACTCCTGGAGTGATAACGGAGAAACCCTGCTGTCATCGGGGTAAACATGCTGAGCTGTCACTTTGTTTCCTGAAGTCTTTTACGAAACTGGAAACCAGTTTAGATCCCCCGGACTGGCCTGGAGCAGGAACACAGGATGGAAGGCAACCAAACCAGTGCTGCGCTGACTGTCTGGAAGCAGAAGGCTCGTCAGAAATCTAGATCCATGTTTTCCATCCTCTTGTCCTAGTCGAGTTTGTTCTAAATAAACCTGTAGATCAAACTTCCTGCACAAAAATGTGCTTTTAAATCAACTAAAGGTGAAGTAAAACAGGAAGTAGACGTTTGTTTTAACACCGGAATAAACGTATCAACATTTACAGCCCAGAGTCATAAAATGGTTACTTTAAATGTATAACCAATCAATAACTCATCGTTAATTTAAAATGAAGTTATGTTTTCTAAGATTAGTTGAACTTTGATGAACTACCAACTTTAATAAATTAATACTTCGTAGTTAATAGTGCCTCATTTCCTAACAACTAGTTTATTAACCATTACCTGATATTATTACATCGATAACTAACCAGTTCCTCATTAACGAGATAGATTCACCTAATTAATAATCACAGTTTGTTACTCTCTAAGCTGAAGGATTATGGGATACGAGGGACAGCTCATGATTGGTTAAGCAGTTATTTAGGTAGACTGGCTTTTGGAGTCAAGGCCCCACTCGACTGGAATAACCTCCCTGCTGAGATACGTGCGACTTCATCTTTTCGTTTATTTAAGAACTCAGTTTATTTGCATGTCTCTTCTATTTGTAATTGTTTATAAGTGTGTATTTGAAGGTTGGGCTGCACCAAATCGGTTTATGTTAACTTATCACTGTACCCAGAGTGCACTGTGTGTACGGTTTAATGTATATGAGCTAGGGTCAGTGATTTTGATTTGAATATTTATATTGGTTTCATATAATTTGTTTTTGGTCTTTTTGGTTCCTTTTGTTTCGTTTCGTTGGTTGGTTTGGCCACTCGCTGTCTCGTCATGTTTCTGTTCCGTTTGGTTTTGAAGGAGGACCCTCTCGCAAACGACATGTTGCATCTCAAGAGGTTTTATCCTCCAAAAACATATGTATATAAATAAATAAAATAAAACGTGACTAAAAGAAATCAATTTGTACAGTTAGATGACGACATTTCAGATTCTCTAAAGATTGCATACGGCGTCCCACAGGGGTCAGTGTTGGGTCCTAAGCTTTGACATTTGTGATGTGTCCAAACAGTTCATATTGTTTGCTGATGATACAAATATATTTTGCTCTGGGAATGATTTAGAAATTATTTTAGAAAATATGGTTTGCGAGATGTCTAAACTTAAGAAGTGGTTCAAGGACTAAATAATTAATTAGAAAAGAATAAAAAGATAATTTACTCAATTAAAAGTAATTATTAAGTAAATACATGAACAATGACCAAAAAGATTAGGAGGAAATAACTGAATTTGTTCTTTTAAAAAACTGAATTAAATAAGTAATTGAAAGATAATTTTTTTATGATGAATTTAAAGACAAAAAGTACAAACATTCAAATGTAACTAAATTATTAAACCAAACAGAATTTTTAAAATTTATGAAAATTACAATCACGTGATTCTAAAAGTAAAAACATTAAAAATGTTAAATAACTAAAATAAATAGAAATGAAAAAAGAAAAGACAAAACCAAGATGTCCTTTTAATAACCACCAACACAACGTAATGGTTTACATTTCTACGTATTTCGGTGAGTTCCCTTTAAGGTTAAGAATGAAGATCACAGACAAACGGACAGAGTCGTTTTCCATCTTTAGATGTCAGAAGGTTAATGAGTTCTTCCTTCAACAAAGTATATATCTGGCTAAACGAGATGATGAAAGGATGAGGTAACATCCCACAGTGGAAAGTCGGGAGCTTAAGCATCCCGCCTGCCCCGCGGAGGAAACGCTCCCATGACTACTGGACTGTGAAATTACCACAAACACGACAACAGGAAAAAAGAAAGGGCTTTTATATCGCTGACTGTGTTGGGAGCCAAGAATGCTAATTTCTCAAACGAACTCTCGAGGTTCTGCAATGGAAGGATTGTGGGGAAACAACAAAAATAAACACGCTGCTTTCATTTGGTTAAGTGAAAAAGGAATATAGTTCCAGCTCGACTGAGAGGTAAGAAGACTCAGCAGCAGCTGTCAGTCATAAATAAACACTTTATAATGCAGTTTGTCATTAGTGGAGCAAACCGTGGACAAATAGACATAATTAACTACATCTATTCCTCCTCCTGGGCTCTAACGCTGTTGTTTTTCCTTCCATCCCAGAGGCGTATTACTTGCATGCCCACTTTAGCGTGAGGTCGTGGTGTTTGGCTGTGTGTTCGTTGTGGGGATGGTGGGAAACCATCTCTTTCCCTCATAACTAATACCCACTGGAGCCACAGAACACAGCCACTGCAGAGCGGACCTAATGGGCTAGATGGTGGAGGTGGTGGTGGGGGGGTACATGGGTCAGGATGCTCTTGGTTTGAGGCATCGTGTGATAGGCTGCTGAATATTTGCAAAATTGAGTCTGGAGTACACCTAGTCATTATGGTAATAGCCATCTCTTAAAGTCTGACGTGTGGACAAATGGCTGTGGTCGAACTGGAGCTGGGACGGCTGAAGGTCACGGAGTGCATCCGCAGCATCGAGGAATCCTCTCGGAACAACGTTACCCAGAACTCCTTTCTTTATCCCTCCAGGTTTTTTTTTTTTGTTTATCCAATCCAACAATTTTGCAAACCATCCCATTTGCATGGATTACATTCCCACAAATGTAGGCTGTCAGTGATATCAGGGAAACGGGCTGCGCTTGTCTTTACCTTCGCAGGAGTAAGAGAATATTCATCTTTTCTGTTAAATTTTTAAAAGAGGGGTCAAGGAAAAGATGACAAACTAGAAGCTAGCTTCTTATTCCTCCTGCTAGCCGCTCCTTATTCCTCATGCTAGCCGCTCCTCATTCCTCCTGCTAGCCGCTCCTTATTCCTCATGCTAGCCGCTCCTCATTCCTCCTGCTAGCCGCTCCTTATTCCTCCTGCTAGCCGCTCCTTATTCCTCCTGCTAGCCGCTCCTTATTCCTCCTGCTAGCCGCTCCTTATTCCTCCTGCTAGCCGCTCCTCATTCCTCCTGCTAGCCGCTCCTTATTCCTCCTGCTAGCCGCTCCTCATTCCTCCTGCTAGCTGCTCCTTATTCCTCCTGCTAGCTGCTCCTTTTCAGGATCAAATTCACAAACAGCCCCTGATTATGGGCCGGCACAAACACGCCCATGACGTGAAGCGGGTTGAACCAATTAGTGTCTGATTGAGCAGCAAAACGCTAAAAACAGCAGAGACAGAAGAGACAGAGCCACGTGAGCTGCAGGTCTTAATGGATGAAGAACGAAGTCACTTCCACAATCAAAAATCTGATATTTCCACTGAGTAGTTTAGTTTTAGTCATCGTTGAATCACGGTCAAAGCAGGGCTGTACTATACTCTTGCTGCTGTGAAATCAGTATTTTGCCTTTTTTTCTGCATCTTAATTTGACTAAAACATTTTTAATAATGGACTGAACAATCGGTTCATGTTCTGTTATTTTGTTCTAAGGAAATGGTACGATGTCCTATAACTTACTTGAATGCAACTTGTTGAGCTGTCCATCAGCTGGTTGCTATGACAACGGAAGCGGGCTGTGCCCAGAGGTGTGATTTTCTGGTTTATTTTGACGAGTTTTCTTTGTTTAGGTCTGACTTTGACCAACAGTGGTCTGCTTAGTAATAAAGCACAGAGAATTACAACAGTTGACTTGTACAACATCATAATAGCATTAAATCAACGACTTCTGTCTTTGTTGGAGCTACGAGAACCGAGGAGAGAGAGGGAGGGAGCAAACAGCGAGCAGAGGAAAACAGAGAAGAAACGATTTGGAGCTAAACTGCTGGAAAAGTGATGATTTTTAAGTGTTAAAGTCAGGCTGTTAAAACACCTGCATCCCCGACGGGGCGACACCCAGACCTGGACCCAATCAGCTCCATTCTGCTCCAGGTGGATCGCAGTGGACTTTATGAAATATTGACAGCTTTGGGGACACAGTAATTGGCTCGAGGGCCAGAAATAGGAGGCTTGTGGGCCGTGTTACCCATGTTCTAGTCTATACAAATTCAAATGGCTCTGAATTAGTGTGTTAGTGAATTTGGAAGACATTTTTACTTTTTTAATTAGGCATTCTTTAGAACACTTTTCTGCCCTTTTAATAATAGTTGATTTACCCTTTTAGCTTTTTTCTTAGTTAATTATTGAAACGTTTATTTTAAAATTACTTGAAATGATCATATTAATTTCAAATGTTTTTACTCATTTTTTATTTATTTCTCATAGCATTTGACAAAAATATTAGTTACTTTAAAAACTTTTTAAAAAACAAAACTTTTTCAACTGCTTGCGTGCTTAGCGGTGTTGTTTATGCAGTCCAGTGCAGTGAGGACTGTCCAGACCTTTACATAAAGGGAAACAAAACAACTACACATGAACGTGGAGAGCCACCTCTTCAGGTCTAGACTCAGCAGTCCACCTACACCTCAAGGACAAAAGACACTTTTGAAAACGACAACATTTTGGACAGAGAAGATAGACGGTTTGAGAGACAAGTAAATGAAGACATCTACGTCAAAAACGGGAAATTTCCACCTATCTGAACCTGATCCCCAGACAGTTTCAGTCTAATTCACACTTTCCTGCATCTCTGATCAAAACAACTCACAAAAGGGACCAGACTAATGACTTCTCAGGGGGGTAGGGAGGAGGGTGAAACAACTCACAAAGGGACCAGACCAACGACTTCTCAGGGGGGTAGGGAGGAGGGTGAAACAACTCACAAAGGGACCAGACCAACGACTTCTCAGCGGGGTAGGGAGGAGGGTGAAACAACTCACAAAGGGACCAGACCAACGACTTCTCAGGGGGTAGGGAGGAGGGTGAAACAGCTCACAAAGGGACCAGACCAACGACTTCTCAAGGGGGTAGGGAGGAGGGTGAAACAGCTCACAAAGGGACCAGACCAACGACTTCTCAGGGGGGTAGGGAGGAGGGTGAAACAGCTCACAAAGCGACCAGACCACACTGATTCACAGGTAGTTTTGGCTTGTTAATCAGCTACAGTTTATCAGCTGGACTCTCCCACATTCAGGTTAGAACTGACACATGAGATGAGAAAAGAAACGTTTTTTAAAAAATCAAAGAAGTCCAGTTGTCTACGTCACCAGAACAAACACTAAAAATCCTCCGCTGCCTTCAAACAGACCTTCTAGAGAAGCGCCTGATGTGGGACGCTCAGCTTTAAGTATCTTATAATGACAGCTTGTCCAGCTGGGTTCAGCTGGTCGTCTGGGACAAACCAGTGAGTCTCCGTTCAGATTACGTCCACTCTGGCTGTCATTCAGTCTGAGAAAGTCCTGATGTCAGCAGACGACGAGTTCAGCTTTCTGTTAAAAAACGAATAATATCAAATAGAAGAGCTGCTATGATTAGCCAACATTCTCAGTCTCTGTTCTCTCCTCCTGGAACACCAGGCTCTGCAGACGGAGTGAGGCTGAAGCCTGGCTCAGGAAGATAATGGTACGCTGTGAAAAGTCTAATTAATTTAACCGAGACGCTTTAATGTCGGGAGTCGTTTTTAACGGAATATAACTCGCTTTCGCTTTATTGTTTTCGCACAAAAACACATTTTAAAAGCAGACTTTAAAAACTGTTTAAACTCAGTGTCTGGTACGAGCTTCTTCAATGGGTTTAGAGCCCAAACCCTTTGATGAAAGCCTCCTTTTCTCACGCCAGCTCACAGCCGTTGGGTTTCTTCTTATCTGACCTTGACCTGATAGGGAAATCAAAGAGGTTGAGCTGGATCTCCTCCCTCGTTCATCGGGTCTCTTTGACCATAATCTGAGTCTGGTTCCGTCTCTGTGTTTGAGTTGGGTTTAATTTTTAACGGCAGCACAGCTGCTCTTTTACTACATGGGTGGTTTTTGTTTGTTTCCACATGTTTCATGCGGATTTCATCAAAGAGCCACCAGAGGTCACATTCCTCTCTGTGAGCCAACTTCCCTCCTGCACTTTAAATAATCCTTATTTTCACTCTGTTGTCAGGACCTGGACTTTTAGCTGAACACACTCCTGCACCCATTAAGTTACTGTGAGGATCATTAGGTCTCTACAATGGATAAAAAGAGTCACACTCAGACTGGCTGACCTTCATCTGTTACATTGTGATTCAATATTACCTATCATTTTCTGTCATTAGGCTGGAAGGAACACTCAGCGGCCCCAAAACGTTATCTGAGGAAATAATGACTCCAAAACATCGTGTGAACAGTTTCAGTGATAACCAAAACCCACGTCGCTAATTCAGCTGTTTACGCAGGAAAACTTCAGCCGTTTGGCTAAACCTCCTAACCACTATACGTCCTAGCTAAAAGCTAGTCTGAGCACAGCTGAGATAATAATGTGTAGCAGCTCCTGCAACATTTTCTCATAAACCCAGCGTAAAGTAAAAATTTACCATTAATTCTGGTCCTTAAGTGACTTAAAGTAAGACAACTTCAGCGTTAGCATGTTAGCTCAGAGACACTGAACTCAAACTAAGCTCAGCAGGTGGAGGTGAGTTTAATAAATACCTCGACTTGATGGTTTTTACCTTCAGGCAAAGTTTAGTAAGATGTGTAAAAATGAGCAACGCTGCTTTATGTTGGTTAGCACTAACTTAGCTTAGGGCTGGGCGATATGGACTAAAAATAAAATCTCCGATTAAAAAAAAAGTTTGATTTACGAATTTTTTCCGATCCCCCCCACACACACACACATACAAACGACAGACAACATAGGGCCCTATGATTTCCGCGATGCAGAAAAAACGGACGGAATCACGGAAATCCCCAAACATCTGCAAATTAGTAAAGAAAATAATATTTTCCGAAGTGTTTTGGCCACCGCCACTACCGTAGAGCGCAGCGCCTCCTCTCCAGACAGAGAGAAGAGGAAAAAAAGACGGTCCGCTTCGACAAAGTCTCACTGAAACACCTCCAGAAAATTCAACACCGTGAAGTTTAGAGCAAAACTCAGAACAATATCCAGATGACCTTTATGAATCTGAAGAATGACTTCTCTTTAAGTTTAGTCGACAGACAACGGACCGGCAGCGTAATGTGATGAGCTCCGAGTCAGAGTCACGTCTGAAAACAGGCAGCAGCGTGGAGCCGGTCGAACCGTATACGGAACATTCAGCTAAATTAATAGAAACGAGCCGTGAGGTTACTGGAATTTGGGAAAAGATCAAACGGATTTTATAGGGCCCTATATGTGCAAAGCGACTGCTTCGGTGATTGTTTTTGCTGTTGTTGTTGTCGCTAGCAATAATGCTATGTGGAACTAGCTCTACGGAAGCTCCGGGGAGCCAAAAATATGCCATTACACAAAAACTCAATTTACTTGTTTTTTAAATCGCCCGCAACCAAAAATTTGAATTATTCATTCAATCGATTTATCGCCCAGGCCTAGCTTAGCTGTTAACTAGTTATAAATTAAGCTAACCCTCAAACACACACAGACACGCCCTCAAACTGGGACCTGACTGATCAAAACAGACAGCATCTTTAACCTTTGACCCCAAAAGCATCAGAGAACCAATCAGCAGACAGAGCATTCCAAATTGCTGAAAATGTTATATTTAACAGAATTGATCATTTTGTTTATTTGAAATAAAGAAACAAGAGTTAAAAAAATAAATTTGCATACATCTAAAATAAAATTCATGCCATTACGCGGTGTGTTCTGTAGAACTTTGAGGAAAACAATAAATTTAATCCATTTAAACACAGAAGGATGTGATATAACCAAAGACATCATCCATGTCCTGTAGTTCTAGTTTTATCTTGATTTATGTCCCTGTGTTTCCTCCATGTTTGTCTTGTCCTGTGTGTGATTCTAGTGTATTATGTTCTGTGTCACTCCTCCACAGGTGTGTCTTGTTAGGTGTGTCACAGGCGCTCCTCATTCCCTCGATCGCTCACCCTCGTGTATTTAAGCTCCTTTGTCTCGTCAGATCCTCTGTTGTCCTCACCTTGTCCGTACCCGGTTCTCCTCATGTCCTACTCTTTACTTGTATCCTGTTCCTGTCATCCATGCCGTGTTTTGAGTCCTGAGCTCCATGAAGTTTAAGTCTCGTTCATCTTGGTTTGTCTTTTTAATAAACTATCTTTGAGTTCACCTGCTGCCTCATCTGCATCTTGGGTCCAACTCTTAACCAGAAACCTGACATAAATGTGGGGAAAGTGACGCACTGAGTTAGGGATATTATCGGTAGACCGATAATATCGGAAAATATCGGTATTGGTTTTTGTAATGACACACATAACCTTTACATACTATGCACATATTATACATCAAACTCTTCAGCTAATTCTCCTCTTTCTCAAAATGTAAAAATATGACAAATCTGATGTTTAGTTTTTGAGATATTTGTATTTATTTGGCACACCTTACATTAAATCTTGTGGATTCAGCATTTCCCAGCCAACCTTGAACGCAACATCTATCGGCAAACCTTTGATGACATCATCGATCCGAGACATTACTTTTCTTTTTTTTTTATGAGGGGTACCCCGCTTATATCGGTATCGGAAATTAGGAGCTAGACAATATCGAATATCGGTAAACAAGCCAATATCGAACATTCCTACACTGAATACTTTCCAGATCCACTGTGCATCTTTTTAATTTGTAGAACTATGTTTAATCTCCATTATGTTGCAAATATTTTGCAATGCTCAGTTTAGCATAAGTATAGCTCCAAATCTCTAATTTCATACTAGTTCAGAACCTTTGGGATGTGGAGGAACGTAATGGATGTGCAGCCGACAAATCTGCAACTGTGATGTCAGCACGGACCAGAACCTCTGAGGAATGTTGGATCTTTGACACCAAGAATAAGGCCATGGGGGGTCCAGCCCCGTACTGGTAAGGTTTACCCAAAGGAGCTGGTGAATTTGAGCAAAACCTCAACAGATCATGTGATCAGAGTTGTTCAAAAGTGAGAGATATTCACAAACTCTAATGATTATGATGTTTAATGACAAATCATGGTAGATTGCACACCAAACGTCTTGCTGCACCTTCACTAAACACAACTTTTCTTCTAAATTGAAGTATAAAATCCATCTACAGTAGCGGCTCAGATGCAGATCAGTGTTTAGGCCAATAGAATTTGTAGGATCAGTTCAGCTTAAGGTCGGTTTAAGGATTAATACCACTGAGGTTTTACACACAAACATAATCCCAACGCACACGTTCTTTAAAACTCGCAATTTAGTGAACGTGTGGGTCACTTTTTCATTTTCATCCAGCAAAGCATCAAAGAACCTGATCAGGCCGGAAGCAAGAAGCAGGAAATGGTCTCATTGATGGATCCTCACACACACCATGACAGATTTATTACAGGATGCGAACAAACACACAACGACTTCAATATGAAGCACATCTCATATCACAAACAAAAGATACCAACGAGTTTTGCATCAACTGAATTCAAGATGAACTGAACACCAAACACTCCAAAGTCAAAAACATGACCTACAGCATCATACAAAACCTATTTCCCTTGATGCATTGCACATCTTACCTGCTTGGCACGCAGATCCGCTTTGGAGGGTAGGTTGGGGCTGGCAGCGGGGCTCACAGGGGCGCTACGGCTACCCCCGGACAGCAACGTGCGCACAGACGACAACCACTTCATGACAGTAAGGTGGAGGACTTTCCCTCAAACGCCACTGAAATAATGTCCGGAAGAAACGACACCCTGCAGGCGGCGAGACCAGCGAACGGCGTGTTGGGGATCCCAAAGTGCCTGGTCTCTACGTATACACACCATCACACACTGACACAGTTCCAATAGCAAAACACGCTAATCCAACATGTGTGCACGCACATGGATAATGCTCACAAGCCCACCCCCCACTACCCCACTGACACACAATCCCACTCCCATCAATGTATCGCCATCTGTCACTTTCCCTACCCCTCCCTCATCCCCAGGCATGTTACTTTAACATGGCAGGTTATCCACATGACCACACACACAAACACACACACACACACACTCCTCCTGCTGCGATACAGGACAAACCAGTCTGTGATGGGACAGAAACCAGTCAAACGAGAGGACGCGTCTGAAGAACCATTGCTGATTAATTTTGAGTGAAATCGAAGGATTAACATGAATAATGTCACGTGTGTGTGTGTGTGTGTGTGTGTGTGTGTTTGTGTGTGTGGATGTGCAGATTTCAACATGAGAGCCTGAAGGAACAGATGGTTGTCTCTGACCTCTGGAGGCGTTTTGATTGACTGTAATGGAGCAGCATTCCCCTGCATTCACTCTGACCAATGATCAATCAGAGAGCTGGGTCGGACAAATAAAACGATCACCTAGATTGGAGTATTTGAACATATATGCAGAGGAAAGGTTAGAGTCGAGCTAACCAGATGGCAGCTCACAGGGATACTGCAGTCTGGATTAGGGTACATTTACAATAATATGGTTTTAAGAATGTATATGTGATGGATTACTTCTGTAGACCAGTGTCACAAATTCACATCAACCCACTTCTGGCCTTAAAGCGACCAAATGGAGTATCAGGATGAGTACTTTCATCAAAATCCTGCCGTATCCACTCCTATACACATCTTAAGATCAGTTGCAGGTTCTGACTGTATCAGCCCTAGACTGCTCTGAGACCAGCTGACCAGCTTTCACACACATCTTCAACCTGGTCCACCTGGAGAAGGTCCCCACCCTGTCAAAGACCTCCTGTGTGGATCTAGTTCCCAATCAGCACATTCCAGGGAGCTGAACCACTACAGACCCATCGCCTTGACCTCCCACCCGATGAAGACCATGGAGAGATTCATCCTCAACCCATGGGCGTAGATTTGGCATGGTGACGTGTCCCCACCAGTATTCAGCAACCACTGAATTGTCTCCATCAATAATTTGATGCAAGGATGCAGAAATAGCGCTGCGGACCGAGGTGCTGTGTCTGGATCGACTGGCCCAAACCCCCCCGCCCCGAGCCGCTTACGCCGACAGCACCTGTTCTGGGTCTGGGTGAACTGGGCTGGACTGGTCATCGGGCATTTTCTTTAATTAACTGTGGGCCGGGGCGGACTGGGACCAGCGTTACAGGACGGATCGCTTTAATCTGCACTTCCTGTTTCACACCCCAAACTAGAAACTAGGGGTTGAACGACTTGCTATTTTTACAAGTCGACTACCAAGTAATAAAAGTCGCGTCGATCGCTGATGACGTCATACATACGGCGTATACAGAACGGCTTTATAAAACTTGACAGGCTTTGTTGCAAAAACTTATTTTAATGCTGACAACAAACAGCTGAGAGAGAGCAGTTGTTTTAGGAGAACTTTGGTTTTAATATCAAGTCTTTAGACTAAAACGCTGATTAGTTTTAGTCACATTTTAGTCAGGTTTATACGCAAATTGTTCGGCCATAATCATAACAAAGACATTCGCTATTTAATGAATAAAATCACTCAAAGCTTGATAGCCGAGCCATTAGCTCGTTAGCTTAGCCGTTAGCACATCGAGGTTTAAATAGCGCCGCGTTCTTAGTAAAACAAGAGATAAAGAAAGCAAAGACTCACCATGAAGTTGATTAAATCAGGACAATCGATTGGCAAGGGCATCAAAAGCTGCCAAGAAGTATTCTTTGAGTAAATATCCATTTTAATAGCGCAGCGCCAGACCAGAACACATCAAAGGAGACCCCTTCAAAATAAAAGTTCACGCGATCAGCGACTAGTCGACTAGTTCGTGCAACCCCTACCCCAAACCCATACAGATTTGCCCCTAAGGTTCAGGTTTGACTTGTAAAAACTACAAGGGTACAAAATTGTACCTCCAGTTAAAGGTACTACCACCCCAGTGACAAGACAAAAGGTCCAAATCTGTACTTTAATTCGAGTGTGCAGGGACACTTTAAGACGTGGCCTCCTGCTCAGTAGCTGTTAGGAGCTGCTTGGTCCTTGGCTTTCTGCTGGAGAAACTGACCTCCATCCTGGACAACGTCTGTCACCTGCTGCTCCTGTGGAGGCTCTGAGCTGCTCCTTCAGTGGCAGGTTAACACAGTGTAGAACAGCGTTACCACTCACCCTTTAACCCTCATATAACCTTTTAATTTATAACGTTTTTGTCATTTGAGCACAAAAAAATGCATATAGAAAACTTCCAATAGAAATATAATATTTCATATGTCCCGATTTTTTTACATGAATTTCATAATTGGCTTTAGCCCTAACAAAATATAATTTTAAAAAAAAGTGCATTTCTGAGATTTAACCCCTTTATTTCCAGGTTTATGATCAAAACCAGACCTGTGAAAAAAAAATTTAAAAATGAAAAAATCAAATCATTTTGTGTGTCCAGATGACCTGTTTTAGGGGGTAAACTGTCACAGACTTGGAGGGCCACAAATGGGCATAAATATATTTTTTGCTCACTTTGTAGTTTTTGTGCAATGTCATATTTTCTTTTAAAAAAACTCATGATTTTTGTGTTTTGAGCACAAAAAAAATGCACGTACAAAGCTTTCTATAGAAATATTATATAATATTCCATGCACTAAGGTCATATAAGGGTTAAGGCTCTTCTTACATTAACCTGTCTGTGCAGCGGTCCTAAATCGGTACATTTCTGTGCATCTTTGTAAATTCACTTTCCTCTTTAGTGTTGCTGCAGGTGTGGATCAGTAAAGTCATTCAACTCATTGTCCCAAACGTAGAAAAACACATTTTCTTTTGTCTTTTTCTGGGTGCAGGAGTTTAAGGGGTAAACTTGAATTACTACCTACAAATAAAAATGAAAGTTTCACCCTCCCACACACACATATTCGGTTTCCCACCCCCTGCCCTGCCATCCATGTAACTGATCTTTGTTTTTAAAGTTACGACCTACAGATCAGAGCAGCAACTCATCTTAACACGTGTCAGATTGTAAAAGGAGATAATCCGCTGCAGATCTTTACAAGGGGATGGCTCTTATTAATGATTAGACACCACACAGACGAAACGCAGAGTGGAGAAGTGTGTGTTGATGTCGGGGCCAGCTCTTTCACATGGCCTGGCTGGGAGAAACATGTCCATATGTGGAGGCCGGGCTCCGTCTCAGCGAGTGGAGAGGATACGACCAAACCTCGGCTTCGTTCATCTCTTAATCCCCCGTCTCAAGCGGGGCCCTGCATATGGCACGGAAACGTCCCCAAAACACTCCCCCTTTAGTCTAAAACGCCGTTCAGAGACGAGCATTAATTGTCAAAGAGGAATTATTCTGTCAAAGCAGATAAAACGATGCAAAGTGACAAGCATATCCTACTTGTTGAACGGTACGGTGACAAAGGATGAAGTGTGTGAGCGCGGAGCAGCCTTCGGGGAGACATCAGCCCGTCTAATCTCTGTCTGCGAGACATTTTCAGTAACAAACACCGAATGAATCATGCAAAGCGTGTCACCGAGCCAGGGTACAGGCTCATCTGCAACCCGTTCAGCTTTCATGCCTTGATGCATAATGAAACTTCCCTTTCACTGTAATGAGTTCAATATTACATTGGGAAGGATACAATTAAACATCACAGGGAGCAAAAAACCAAATACGCAGCCGGAGGCGCGCTGGAACCCAACAAGTGGTTGGGAAATAAAAGCACTGCCAGTTGTGGTTTGTTTATGAAGATGTTACAATAATTAATTGAGACCAGAATCAAATTAAAAAACACAATTTCAACTATGCGAAAGGAGGTTTTTCTCTAAAAAGCACAGATTCCTTTGTGTCCCTGCTTTGATGATGGTTAGGATTACAATAACGGGCATGAAATGTAAAAGTTAACTGGTAAATCCATGAAGTGTTAAGTCCATTCATGGTTTCAGAGATAACAGATCCAGGAGGGAAACTCAGACATGTCTCCTCTTGGGGGATCCCAAAGCCAGAGAGGTTATAAAATCCATCAGGGGAATTCTGGTGCCGCCCTGGGGTCTCCTCCAAGTGGGACACGCCTGGAAAACTTCCAGAAGAAGACAAAAGGGAGGGACATACTTAAACCACCGGACTCTTTGTCATGGAGGATGCTGAGGACAACGTCCTGACCATTTGATCTGAAGAGACTCGTTTCAAGGACTCATGGATTCAGATTTAGAGGGACTCAATCTCATCGTTGCCACCTCATACTTGGAACTGCCTCAGTGCGCACTGGAGGTCATGGCTTGAAGGTGCCAACGGAACCACATCATCTGCATAAAGCAGAGCTGAGACCCGTGGGTTCCCAAACCAGACACCCTCTACTCCACTGTCACACCTTGAGATCCTGTCCATAAACACCACCAACAGTCAAGTCAAGTTTTTAGGACTTCTTCAGCCCAAAAACTATAGGCCTGTTTCCACTGTCGGAACTTCTACCGGAACTTTGCGGCGTGCGACTGTTTCCATTATCTGGGCAATTTCGAGAGGGCCGTCTTCAGGGACTAACGGAGTCCCTGATCAGGGGCAGGTACTCAGATCGGCCCGAGAGATTCTCGGAGTGGGAAATGTGGTTAATTCGTGCTGATTGGTTGTGGGATGAAAGGAAATGATGAAAGCAGACCGCGCCGAGATAAATGACCTGTGTGTTGTTGTCAGAGCTTGCAAAATGACCGTGTCTTCGAGGTTGGATTAGTTCGTCATCAAGTATACTCATCCTTCTGTTCAGCACTCCATCACTGTGGATAAAAACAGAGAAATACGCCGCAACCATCGCTTCTTCGTCCATTGTTGATCTATTTATTATTCTCCACTTCCTTGTCTGTTGGCGCCTTTACGCTTGTCAGTGACGTCGATGCTGACGTCTTACAAAAGTTCCAGAAAGGTGGGGGCTGTACTGGAGACACAGCAGCTGAGAGGACCGAGCCAGCTGATTGTCCCGGTCACTTTCCCCCTCACAGAAATGACCCTGAAGTTCCGATAGTGGAAACAAGGCTTATAGGTGCTTTCTGACAGAAAAGTTCTAAGAACTGAGTCCTTAGAACCATTTAGTTCTTATAACTAGCCTTCCCAGGGGAACCTTTTCAGATTCTGTTCACACAGGAGTCAGGGAACCTTTGACAGAGTCGACGTGACGACACTGCCCGCAACAGACGTGTTGATTAAGCGCTGGAAAAAAAGGAGGACAGAAAATAACACCACAAAGTTATTTTAAAGCTTCTTTAATCCTGTTTAAATGTCTTTATTTGTTCCCTGCGTTCCTCGCAAGTCCAAAAATGGAAGAAATAGCTGCCAAAAAACAGAAAGTCTATTTGGGATTACTTTGGCTTTAACTGTCCGTTTGTGCTGACGGCAGGAAAGGATTCGTGATCTCTATCCAGCTGAAGCCCGCTAAGCTAACGCCACTATCAGCTGCTGCTACTCCGTCACCAAATCGATCAAACAGACTTAAAACTACAGTGGGGATTTATTTTAGGAGCTAAAAAGGTTATAGGAACTGCGGGCCATGATCCCTAGTTCCTATCTGTCTGAACACGCGAAAAAACGGCCCAGTCCCTGAAAAGGTTATGGGAAGTACAAAAGGTTGCTACAGTTGGAAAGGGGCTTATCATGGCATGACATGATGGAGCCAAATAAGTCAACCCTCTGTTTGCCCCCGTTAGACTGGATGAAGATGATCATGACCTAAAACAGTGTGGCTGGATCTCAGCAAATTTGCATTCTTCACAGGTCTTCACATGTAACTGAAGACCTCATCAATCAATCAAAAATACTAGCTGTGGACGGGACGGGTCTTCTGTAGTGGTCTGAAGAAGTCTCTGACTGAAGACACGGTTGTTGAATGAAGATAGGAGAATATCTGGGCTGCAGAGGAAGCACTCTGTTCTGATTCTCTTCATATTTGTTCGTATCGGACAAACAAACCGGACAAAGAAACTTTGGAGCCAGGGATAGGATCTTGCAGCCGCGTCTCAGTGAAACACATGAGGCTGCATTCCCAATATTTGGCTGGGTCCTCATCAGTCTTTAGGCTCGTCCATCTCTTCAGCGAGAGATCTCACGTTCCCTACTATGTTCAATGGAAGAAGTTCCTTCTTTCTCTCTCCACTTTGCTTCTGCTCTAGCTCTTATTCTTCTCCTCTTTAGGTCTTCTGGGATTTTGGTTTAGACTGTGGAAATTCTTTGAGCTTTTGAGATGTCACTTAGCAGCTCTTTCCTGTAAACATCTCTTATGCATCATAACTGAAAACTTGAAAAGTTGCAGCAAATATCCTTCAAGCAACACAGCATCCGAACCATCCATCCATTTTCCTAAGCGTTTCGAACGGCGAAGGGAGCGCCGGCATGCCCCGATTCAACGTACCTGGCTGGGCTCAAGATGGATTCCTGGGGCGAATGGAAGATCATGTGCCTCGCTTTGCTGTCGCTCGAGGACGCTGAAGATGTTTACATGATTGGGTTTATGGTTACCGGTTTTCTACTGATTGGTGCTTGTGGATACCTAGATTAGCGCAAACCTTCGGAGAAGACGGGTCCAATTGGCAAGCTGTCCGCTCTCACTGATGGAGTGTGTCGAGCCAGAGGGACTCAGACTTTGGCGATGTGGGATCTTAATTGTAAGATTAGGATCTTAGCGGACTGGGGGACCAGCTTGGAGAGAATTCTGGCTCGAGTTGATGGTCATTAATTCCCCTGTTTTGGGCATAACGACCAGGAAAGGACAGGAGGTAGAAAGTAAAAGCCAGTCGGGGGACACCCTGGACAGGTCACCAGTCCATCACAGGGCCACAGGTAGAGACAACTGCAACTTGCAACCATTCACACATACGGACAGCATGTTTTGGACCATGAGAGGATTAGATTACCGTATTTTTCGGACCATTAGGCGCACTATAAATACCCGTGTCAATTTTCATAAACAAGGCGCACTGGATTATAAGGCGCAACAATTAAGCGAGACAAAACGGCCAGATAAGTCAAATATTACTCAATTTATTTAGTATTGATGTAGTAGTACAACATTTTCAGCTGTAACTCGTGAAAAACAAAACAATACACATACTTGTCGGTTCATTCCTCTTCCGCAAATCCTTCACAATCGTCACCATCAGTGTCTGAGTTAAACAGTTGCGCGATTGCGGCGTCAAGCACACCCGCATCCCCCTCATCCCAGTCAGTCTCATTGCTGTTACTTAGCTCAGTGATGATTCCGGCCTTCGCGAACGCTCGGACGACACTTGTCACCGAAACCTTGGCCCAGATAAGCGAGTAGCTCACCCGGCGTTGCTTCCCTGTCTTGGTGAATGCGTGTTCGCCGTCTGTCATCCAGCGCTCCAATGTTGCACGCAGTTTAACTTTGAACGACCTTTTGACACCAATATCCACCGGTTGGAGTTCTTTAGTTAATCCACCGGGAATGATGGCGAGCTCCGAGTTAGTTTTCTTCACCTGGTCTTTGACCAGTAATATGTGTATTACGTACTCCGCGGCGCAGCTAGGTCCATAGACACAGCTGGAAGTGATACACAAGGCGCACTGGAATATAAGGCGTGCAAAACATAGGCTTTTAAATGCGCCTTATGGTCCGAAAAATACGGTACCTGGAAGAAAACCCATGCATGCACAGGGAGAACGTGCAAACTCGCAGAGAGGACACAACCGGAAATGGAACCTGCAACCTTCTTGCTGAGAGGTGCCATCAACTGTGAAAAATTCCCGGCTTCCCAACCAAGTTCTGACCAATAGTAGAGGTAAAGCTAGGTTTATACAGTCTATGAGGCTAGATCTGAACGTCTTTCTCTGTATTAAGACAGTTGGGCATTTGTGAAACTTCTTCTAACTTTATTGAGTTAAACTGATGCTGCCAGCACAAACCCCCAGGAAAGTGATCGAGAACTTTGTGGTGACTGACAACAGCTCCATCGTGGAGCTTTTAAATGATGACTCAATTCTTTCAATACAAAAGAAGCTTTTGCTTAAAAAACTCAGCTTCAGTTCTGTCTACATTCAACATAAAGCTGAATTTCAACACTTTGTCGCAGCAGGAGGCCAGTAGATGACGAAACAACAAAGAAAACTGAGTGAGGCTCATTCTCCTGAAAAAATATTATCTTTCATCTCGATGTTTAGGCAGTACATTAATATTTAACGTCTGAACCATTAAAGTACATTTAATTGAAACGGAGTGACTGATGCAGAAAGAGGTGGTGGGCGGGAGACGGAGCGCTACGACTGTTTAGACAGCAAGTGTTGGAACTCCTCCACATTCCTGCTCGCTCCCACACCCCTCCCACGGTTTTACGCCACGCTAAAACGCCCCGGTGGAGAGGACCGCTTTCATCCAGCTCCAAGGAACCCAGGAGAAATTCAAAGGAGCTGTAAATGTTTTGGCGTGTGAGCGACATAAATACTTATTCAGTGAAAACAAAAACAAAGAGGATGGGAACCCACCCCGGGTCACCCACCGCTGATTTTACAGCGTAGGGGGTTAGTACAAGTCCGACAGTGATGAAGACGTATCACTACCAACAATCTAAGAAAATAAAAAGTAAATAATCTAACGCTTTCTTTTCAGCTTTTTTTGTTGTGGCTGTTTTTGCCTGAAATGTTAAAAAACCACAGACTGAGCATTCAGAGGCAAAACACACGAGGTCCTCCGTGTCTCCGCCTTGTCATTATTTTTCAATCTGTATGTATTTTACAGCAACATGCTGGTCTGACCTGTCAGGGATTTTAAAATTAATTTTAAATTACTGTCATTTGTCTCTGTCACACAAGATCTTCTGACTTTTACAAATTAAAAGTTTGTTTAAAATCGTTAATATATTTTTTCACCATCTTTAAAAAAAAAGGCTTTACCTTTCATAACTTTTTAAAAACTTTATTTTACTTATAAATATTTGATGTTTTATCAACTTAATTAAAAAAAAAATTTAACTCTTTATTTTGAAATATTTTTCACAATTTTGTTTAAACAAGGCAAAAAAAACAAAACTAACTAACTTGTAGACACAGCCAAAGAAAAGAAAAGAGAGAAAAAAAACACAGAAAAGGGGAACAGTACTTTCATGACTTTAAGGGCATTAAAGTTAAAAAAATTTTTTTTTACAGGTTTTCAGTTTAAAGGGACAAGAGGGAATATTTTAAATAAATATAATCATGCATGCTCAGTTTTAAGTGATGAAGCATTTTAAACCAAAAAGAATGAGTCCACCCATGTATCATTCCATTATCTAGAACAGGCTGTGAGCTGTAAAATGTTCTGCAATTCGGGAACAAATTTCCCGCGCTGTCCTACGGATGTGACGTCAACTGATGCTGCTGCGCGTTCTGGAAGCTAAAAAAGTATCCAGTAGGTGGCAGTATTGCACCGTTGTGTTGTGTTGCTGGTCAATGGCGGACTTCCTTTGTCTGAATCAGTGGTTTTTCTCATCAAACTGGTGTTATCTTGTTTATGGAGCTGAAAACCTCTCTGATGGATTATAGGGTTCCACAGAGCTAAAGGTGCTGTTATAGGCGACCGCACAGCGATCTGTCCATGTTTATGGGTCTCTGGACGATAGGCCTCAAATCCCCAACTGTTTCCTGGACCTCAGTCCGCTTACAGTGCACCAAAGGCGGGTGTGCAGCGCACGCTCCTCCGGGTGCTCCGGAGCGCCACTCCGTGATGCAAACTTGAGAAATCTAGGGTGATAGAGGCGGCGGGACATGATTCTATCACCCTAGATTTCTCAAACTCACCTCCGGGAGTCAGAGAACACCGACTGATTAAAGCTTTTAGCGATACAGGCAGCTGGGAAGGACTGGAACATAGCAGCTAGCGAGATTAGCTCTGTTAGCTCGGCCCCTTCGGTCTCTCTGTGTGTGTGTGTGTGTCGCGGGGCATTGTTTTACTATATTTCCTTTTGTATTAAAATGTATTTTTATTTATGGAATCATGTCTCCGGCTGCCTTTGGTTGAACCCTTATGAGATAGTGAGAAGTTTGCGCGCGCTCCCGTTCAAGGCTGTAGTTATTCGCAGTGCCAGGCTGCGAATGATTCGTTTTTCAAATCTTCCCTCTTCTCCCTTTAAGCTGCCAAACGAGATTCAAACTATATATATTAAAAAAAAAAAAAAAAGGTCTCTTAATTTTATACACTCTTTTTTTCCCTGTCATTTTTGAAAACTATTTAGTTTTTAAAAGATGTTTTAGGTTAAGGCTGTAAATCAATAATTAAACTGCAATATTATTTTTTCTAACTTTCTCCTTTCTTTGTCCTTTTATCAACTTTTTAACATTTGTAAAACTTGTTTTTCTTACAGTTTTTTTTTACTTTAGGAAAAGTTTAAGGTTTAGGCATCAAATCAAGAATTTAACCCTTTAAACCAGAAAAACGAGATATTAATTTAAAAAGCCAGTTTTTAAAATATAACTAGTTATTGTAAAAATAAAATATTTCTATTTATATACAATATAACAGCAATAAATATAGATTGTAGATTTTCCACCAGAGGTCAGTAGACATCTATAGGTGTCACGTTTAGTGGGGAGGTGAAGGAGGAGGGAGGCTAGGAGGCAGGAACTGAACTAAAAGACTTTAATATTAACACAAAAGGCTGAAAACGCAGGACTAGTATGAAACTAAATTAAGAAAACTAACAGTGTAGGGAGTGAATGAACTGGTGAGGTAATGTGAAGGTGATCGGGAGGATGAGGAGCAGCTGAGTGAGAGGACTGGACACCTGTGGAGGAGTGGCAAAGGAGACAGGAGGAGGAACAGAGGAAGACACTAAAACCTAAACACCACGGGGCACGGATCACGACAATACTGGATATATGGCTGTTTGTCCTAGAAAGTACTAATCCTGATACTCCATCTGGTCACTTTTGTGGTTTTATTTAGGAGTTATTTCCTTAACACAGCTAAGGAAGTGAGACAGCCTCTTTTCACAGGTTTCTATCTGGAAGGCGTTCTGAAAGTTGCTGTAATAAATAAGTCATAAATCAGCTGTAGTAAAAAGCAACCGCTGCATCTTTTAAATGTTCACCTGCAGGAAACGAGGTGATAAACAACCCATAGCTCACTGAGCTGACGGTAAAGGAGGGATTTATTGGAGGATGACACACAGCGGGGTCAGATCAGGTCACTGTTTAGATACAAACGTTCACTGTAAATTATTAGAGTAAAAATGTGACCTTGATGAGACGACTTCTTTTCGAGCTGGAGGCCTGGTGGCTGCAGCTAAGCTTGGCTGGAGCTCCAGACAGCCTCTCTCATCCTCTGCCAAAGGATCCAGGGGCCAGAGGGAACTCCAGACACTTTTAGAGGACTCTTTCTCCCCCAGCAACAGCCTTTTTGGAATTAGGCAGATGTAAACAATTACTGGGCAAAACGCTCATGATAGGAGGAGATTAGCTGAGCTTCATTTCTCACATTTCAGAAATAAATGACACCCTGTCAAAAGAAGTGTCCTCATAAGTTGAATATTATTTTTCTGAACCCCACAGAGCCTGTAAACTCTGATTTGTACACTGAAAAAAAAGTAAACATTGGTCTAACCTAAAAAACAGGGGTCTAACTTAAAAAATTAAAGTAATCGGTCACAAGTAATTTAATTAGGTTTATCCAAGTTAATCTTTTTAAGTTTACTTTGAACAAACTTAATAAATTAACTTTGAAAGAACTTAATTTAATTACATGTGACCGATTACTTCCATTTTTTTACGTTAGACCCCCGTTTTCTTTATTCAAGTGTTAAACTGGAAAAAAATGTCAAAAATCACAAGTTGTAAAAAAAAATACGATTTAAAAGGTTAAACAACCACTAAATAAAATTTTAAAAAGAGGAAAAAAACAGAAATTTTTAAGGTAAAACGTACATATATTTAGAAAACTATTTTAAAAAGTCAAAATATGAGAAAAAAAACTAGACTTTCACGTTTAAAAAGTACAAATATTTCTTAAAAAGTAACCTAAATAACCAGTTACAACAGATTAAACAAGAAATAAAAGAAAAACTACGAAATGTTGTTTTTACCCTTTAATTAGCACACACACTCAGAAATGAAAGGACAGAATTGTACCTTTATTTGTCACGGGGGTGGTACCCTCAAAAGTACAACTTTGTACCTTTAACTGGGGGTTATATCCTAAGGGGAACCCCTCAGGTACAGAATTGTACCTTTTGAGCGTACCACTTTGAACCTTAACTGGGGGTACAAATTTTTACCTTTGTAGTTGTACCTTTGTAGCGTTGCCAAATACGCTATGACCTTTGAACTTTGACTTTTGTGATCATCACTACAATAACTCATCTTTTTCCCAATAACTTGGATTAAAATGACTCTTTTATTATGTTGTAACCTGAATCAACATTCCTTTCAGGACCCGGTCGTGTTGGTAGACTTTCTTTAGTTAATAATTAAACTTAAAGACTCTTTGATGTCTCATTCTAAAAGGACACTACCGTTAATCCACTGTCCAGAAATGTCTTAATATGATTAATGCATTTTCTTCCAGTATTAATAAATGTTGATGTTGCAGCAGTATTATTTCATGTTTCTACTTTTGCTAAAAGGTTAAATCATATTAATAATCCATTTAGGGGTTAAACTGGGATCTTTAATGACGAGGGCCATGTGACTTGGTAAGCTCGTATCCTATTGGTCCATGCGTCAAAAAGAATCAATGTTGGGCTTCCAGCACGGAAGTCCTCAGTTCTCGTTCCGCCAGCAACGAGACAACACGCGCACCGTTTTCTCAGCTCCACGGTGTGCTCAGGTGCCGACTTTCCCTGCGGGTCAAGCCCCGTTTAAAGGTCGATGTTATCTCCCCGGCACTGAAGCTAGACATCATCCGTCTGCTTCCGTTTCCACCTGCCATGGGGAAGAAACTCAGAGCCTCCTCTCCCGGCCAGATGTGGAGCTGCTGACCGACTCGCGGACTCTTCCGTGCCTTGGGGCGGCTTCATCTGCCACCTCGGGGATCCGAGGGACGTCAGGGCAACCCACAGACGACTCTCCTCTGCCACGCCGAGGTGATCCCGGAGCGGTCTCAGCCGGTAACCCACCTTCTGGTAACAGAGGCTTTTTTGATAAATAACACTCCAGTTAACTTATCCTCCAAACTCCCCTCCTAACTAGATTAAGGTAATCCCTAGCCATAATTCACCACAGGCTCTCGTCATTAAACTCTCAACTTAGTCCATCAGAACACTCCCCAGATGATAAACTTCCTACCTCATATCTCTGTTCGTTCGTTCAGTCTGTTTGTTTAATAAACTTGTGTAGTCTAATGCTGGGCTTACACCTAAAGACTCTAAAAGAAGAGAAAGCGTCAGAGAATATGGGCACGATTTGGCTGCATAAACGGGACAGCAAGGTCTTGTTTTGTTGGGTTATGACTGACAGGGCTTCCTGGTTCTGCAGTGAGAACAAATCCTATTGGTTCTTGCTTGTTGTACGTCACTCCGACTACGCTCCGACTACAAAAAATATCTAGCAGGTTGGATATGAAAGACTGGAGAAAGACTGGCTTAAATCGGGTCGCCGACTGCAGATTATCCCTCACATCTAACGACCGCGACGACGGGAGCGCGCAGAGACTCCGGTACGATTCCTAAAGACTGCCAGTCTTTAGTCTGCGACCGTGAAAATCGTTAGGTGTAAGCCCAGCATAAGTCTGACTCAGTCTACATCTTTCAAGTATAAGGTACGCAATTACTCACTTTGAATGTTCCAGAACCTAAGAATTGTTCCTGCATAACCATTAGATTAGCGAGGGTATCTTAGCATAGCTAAGAGTAAAACCTACAAAGCTAAACTAATAATCTTGCAGAGGTGTGTGCTATTATAACAATAAAAACAGGTTATAATACGCTACACCTTTTACTAGTTAAACCTGTACTATAGGGTACAAATTTGTACCCCTTAGGATACATATTTTGTATGTATTTTAAGGGGTACATACCCCTTAGGTTATGTACCCCTTAGGATACAACCCTGCAGTTAAAGGTACAAAGTTGTACTTTTGAGGGTACCACCCCAGTAACAAAAAAGGTACAATTCTGTCCTTTTATTTCTGAGTGTGCATGATCACATTTAGTAACTCCTCTGACGTCCAAATTGACTTCATTCTTTTCTAATTTCGACCAGATTTTTATATTCTTTATTCCTATGCTTATCTATGGATTTATTTTTACTACACACATTAAAACAAAATGTAAAAATGTTCCAAAATTTAACTAAAGTCCTGTTAAATCCTCTAATGACACTCTGGGGTTGGAATTTAAGTATTTCAGTGAGTTCCTTTTAAAGGCTTCAGAAGCCGGGTGACACTCGACTCGTCAGTATTTCCTCTCTTCTTTCAGATTAGGATTAGAGACATGTCATGCTTTAGGTTGTGTAAACTTTTAAACCTGAAACTTGGTAGCGTTCCCACTCTTATCACGTTTCGGTCTCGGAGGAAGCGGTTTTGTGTTTGCTTGATGTTTCACGTTTGTAGTTTACAACGCCGCCGTCTCCAGGACGAGATTAAAAGCCAGACTTGTTTGACAAGATTGCCGTCTTCACGAGTGAAAGGAGATTTACTGTCAACGTGTCACGAGTGGCTCTGGTCCAGGTTGGCGCTGAAACAAAGCCATAGTGTTGTCAGCTTTCCTTTTTTGTTCTGCTGATACTCGGAGTTTCTGCAGCTCCACCTGTTCTGTCACTTTTGTGCTTCTGTGTGATGGTAACGAAACTTGCATCCTGTTTTTGTGGAAGTAAACAAACCAGAGGCATGTTTTTTTCTTTTTTTATTCGTGTTTATCTTGTTGCTAAAATACCAGGCAACACGTGTACCCATAATACTCACTTATTCTCCCGCACATAGAAAAGAGCGTGTGATTTTATTCTTAGCAGAAACTTCCCAGCCTGCTGCTAAAAGGAACGTAGGGAAATAGAAATCAGTGGAGAGTGGAGTCATTACGGGGAATCTATTCTGGGCACGTGTTGAGCTCAGCAGCCACTTAAAGAGATGAAAGAAACCTCTTCTTCCTAAAACTTCTGTCTATTTAAGGAACGCTGATCAAGTATTTATAAGCTAAGAGTTTCTTCATATTAACAGAGCTGTTGCCCCTCACAGATTTCTGTCACACTTTAATGTTTCAGATCAGCAAACATAAAGAGAACCTGAGTAAAATATCAAATGCTGTTTTCAAAATCTATCCAAGGAGGCTACAAGATCTCAAAAAGCAACACATCATAAAGAGCCGAGATCCAAATCTAAAGCTCTGCAGACCTTATTTGGTTCAAGTTAAGGTCAGAGGTCATGATTCAGCGAAAAGAAAAGACGAGACAAAAATGTCCTCCATATCTCCTCACAAAGACTCGTCTCACATCCGCAAAGATGCTCCTCGAGACTTTGTGATGGCGCTTCGGGACCACTGGAACTGACGGAACCATGAATTCTGCTGACTCGCAGAAAATCCTGAAGGAGAGTGTCTGACCTTTGACCTTAAACAGGATGAATTGAAACAATCCTGTAAAGAAGAGTCGGACAAAACTCCTTGATAATAGTTGCTGGCGCAGTTGGTAGCCCTGTTAGCAAGGAGGCTGTAGGTTCCCTTCCCGGTTCTGCGTTCTCACTGCGTGGAGTTAGCATGTTGTCCCCATGCGTGCATGGGTTTTCTCCGGGTACTACGCGTCCCTCCCACAGACTAAAAGCATGCAGGTTAGACATAGGGCTGTGTGATATGATGACATATTTCATCTGGATGATAGAAAATGTCTAGCGTCAAATATAAAGCTCTATCGTTATTGGCAGTAATTTACGTCATAATGCACTTTACAACATGCCCATACATGCGCCACGCAGCAAAACATAAACAAACATGGCGGCAGACGGTAGCGGACGCGTTTTAGACCAGAGTCAACAGGATAACCAGCTAACCCAAACTGAGGAACTTGGACCTACTGTTACCAAACACATCTGTAAAGATCTGGGTCCAGTCTACACGCTGGAGAAACCTGAGTTTAGTGAGTAAGGCCGCGTCTCAATACTCGCACTTCCACCCTTGCGCCCCTCAGTTGCGCGTTCCCGCGCGAGTAGATCCTGGCTGTAGAATCCGGACCTTGGCCCCGCCCCCTTTTCCACCCTCACTAGTCCGCATGGGTGCACACTTCAGCAAAAGGTATTACCCATAATTCCAAGTGCACTTCATTGAAGACCGTAGGGTGGAAGTGCGAGTATTGAGACACCTTACACTCGAACCAAGATATGAAACGCCCAGCTGAAAACACATGACTGAAGTCATGTGACCTAGAATCTGACCTCTCTTTTAAAGCACACATTCGATCAGTCACTCGTAAAGTCAATTTTCAGTTAAAAACATTAGACCAATCAATTCACTGCTTTGACTTTAGTGTGAGAAAACATATACTGTAGCTACTCAACTGTTACTTCCAATCCTCGACTATGCAGACATAATTGACCAAAACACCACCGCCTCCTGTCTCCATCCACTAGATGCTGTTTACAACAGTATTTGTCATTTTGTGTTACGTTGCCCTTTTATTACTCATCACTGTATTATGTTTGAAAGTTTGTCCTGGCTTCGTTTAAAGGAAAGACGTAGATTTCATTGGTTGTTTATTTTTAAATGTCTCGTCTTCTTCCGCTTATCCGGGTCGCGGGGGCAGCATCCCAATTAGGGAGTCCCAGACGGTCCTCTCCCCAGCCACTTCTCCCAGCTCCTCCAGCAGGATCCCAAGGCGCTCCAGGGCCAATCCAGAGATAGATTTTCTCCAGCGTGTCCTGGGTCGACCCGGGGGCCTCCTGCCGGCAGGACATGCCTGAAACACCTCCCTGGGGAGGCGTCCAGGGGGCGTCCTGACAAGATGCCCGAACCCCCTCAACTGGCTCCTCTACATTTTTAAATGTATATTTTTTAATTTTCCTGAGTATTTAAAAACTTTTTTGGTTCCCTTTGAGTGTCAGTCCAGCATCCGGTCAAACACACAGATTTTCTTTTGTCGTCCCTTCATTCAAGAAGGAAGCTGGAAGACTTGCTTTTAGAGTCAAAGCTCCATTAGACTGGAAGAATCTCCCTGTTGATTTACGGTCCATCACGTCTTTTCGTTTATTTAAGAACTCTGTTTATCTTCACATCTTACCTGTCTGCAACTGCTTTTAAATGACGATGAGTCACACATAATGTGTTACTGATGAAATGATCCATAATCCAAATGGCTTTTAAAACTATCAGAGAGCATTGTGTGAGCGAGTCTAGGGATGTGAATGTTATGTTACATTGTTTTAGTTAGTGGTTTTGGATGTTCATATTTAGTTGTCCTATTTATTTTTATTATTACTATTATTTTATGTATATTCATGTATGTTAACGGGTATTTGTTGTTAATTACTTGCTGTCCTAATTCTGTTTGGTGTACGAAAGGAGGACCCCCTCGAAAACGAGATGCCTCCTCTCACGGGGTTTCATCCTCCTAAAACACAAGTTAAATAAATAAATATGATGCATGTTGGTCCACAGTGGAGGAGGAGATTCAGAAGGAGGTGTTTTATGTGTCGTATGTTTATCGTTATCGGGATATGAAATTTTGGCCATATCGCCCAGCCGTAATTAGAACTATCGGTGCCCCTAAATTGTCCCTGGGTGTGAGTGGTTGTCTCGTTCATCTCCACGTGGCTTTGTGATGATCTGTCCAGGGTGTCCCCTGACGACCCTCACTGGAGGAACTCGAGTCAGAGAATGGATGGATGGATGTAGTGGACCAGTTATTACATATAGAGGGCAAAAAACATTGGTTGGATTGGACAGCTTTTCTCCCCCTCAAATAATGAAAAAGCTGCATTTTATATTAATTCAGGTTCTCTTTGATATAGAGGTGTGTTTTCTGGTCTGAAACATTTAAGTATGACGAGTTAACAACAACAACAAGAAATACTTCTTTCACGGCACTAACTGTCAAGCAGCTTCTTCACTGTTTGTTCTGTAAAGTTCAAACTAAAGGATTTAACGTATTGAGTCAGCTAGTTTTCCATGTTTAAACTCTGAATTTTCTTTACTTCTTCAACTGATTCTTTCTTTCATGTGATGAAAGACTCTGAGCTGTAGCTTCAGAGAATACAGCGACCATTTCCCCTCTCATATCTCATTTCTAGACTTTTTTTTTTGTCTAATTGCTTTAGTTTAAAAGCTGCAGGCCTTTTAAAGTAATGTCATGTCAGAAAAGAATGAAAACAAGCACATTTTTAGCATCTGAAACCAAAACTATGCAATTAATTTTATAACCCACAACTCAGGAAAACCACCCAAAACAACCAAATCTGTGATTCCTTTGAAGAACGTAACCCAAGGCACTTTCTGCTGCGGCTAAAATGATTGTTTCGATCAGATAACCGGATATAAAACCGCAAGCTGCAATAACTGTCAACACTAAGGAAATAAAATACTGGGGAAAAAACACAAAAAATGAGATTATCCAATAGAAAAAGTACCCATATAAAAGTATTTTATGGGTAATAGATGCTGTGGGACACAAAGGGACAAAACAAAATGATTATCAGGCTAAATGCTACAGAGAGAAAACCTCAATGGTTCCTATTATTTAGTTTTTTAAATCAGAAATATTCCCTTTTACTTACTCGAGTTAAATTCCTCACTTTAAAGAAAAATCCCTGCAAGGTTTTATATCCTATATCAATATTTAGATTTACGGTTTTTAATTCTTGTCCTATCCTTTTCGAAATGTCACTTTTTAAAAGGTTATTTTTTAAATGTCTGTTGTACTTTTTAGACTAGACAGTGTAGTGATTCAGTGTGTATTAAACTCTACACTGTAAAAAACAAAAACAAAAAAAGTAAAAGTAATTTTTACAGTAAAAAAACTGGCAGCTATGGTTGCCAGAAAAAATCCGGAAAAAATCCTGTGAACCGTAAACGTTTTTACTGAACAAACCGTGTTTACCACAGTAATACAGATGAAAAGGCTCTGTCTCCTTTGGCTTTTCATCTGGATTATTTCATCTAATTATGATTTGTTCAGTAAAAATTTTTACACGTTCACATGATTTTTTACGGAATTATTCTGGCAACCACAGCTGTCAGTTTTTTACTGTAAAAGTTACTTCTTTTTTTTTACAGTGTACATCATTTTTAAAAATCTATAATATGATATTTCCTATTGCTGAAAAATTCTGTAACCACTGTTCAACATACACAACAGAGTGTCTGTAGAGGCTAGTGCACTAGCGGCTAATGACTAGCCTCTCCAATGCTAACACCAGCCTATTCAGGCTAATGGGCAGCAGGGGAAGTTAGCATTTAGTTATATTTAGCATTAGTTATTAGCCTCTCCAATGCTAACACCAGCCTATTCAGGCTAATGGCAGCAGGGGAAGTTAGCATTCAGTTATATTTAGCATTAGTTATTAGCCTCTCCAATGCTAACACCAGCCTATTCAGGCTAATGGGCAGCAGGGGAAGTTAGCATTCAGTTATATTTAGCATTAGTTATTAGCCTCTCCAATGCTAACACCAGCCTATTCAGGCTAATGGGCAGCAGGGGAAGTTAGCATTTAGTTATATTTAGCATTAGTTATTAGCCTCTCCAATGCTAACTGAAGAAAGCACTGCACAGTCTAATCCTTATCTGTTAACACCAGCTGCTCAGTTATGGGTTGGATCAGTAGCTGGTTTCAGAATGGATACAGCTACATGCTACAAGGACGTAGCCACCGCTAAGTCCTCATTTTTGTCCTAATACCACGCTGTAGTCTGGACACAAGCTCTAATGAGGAAGAGGAGGACAGAAGCATACAGTGTTGCCAGGTTGGAAATGTTCAAGTATCTTACCAGGATATTAAAATGATCATATTTTGCGAAAAATCATCGTAGTTACAGCCTGATGACCCACAGCTTTAATACAGTATCAGTGTATCAAACACTGCAAAATTATAGTCTTTATAGTAGTTTTAGCTTTAAAGGATCCAACACAATCATTAAAACAAGCATCTCATACACAGATTCCACAAAACAAAGGGCGCAAATGATCGTATTTAGGGAATTATTGATCATACAGAGTGACTCAATATCCTACAAATACGATCATTTTTGTGCAACACTGGTTTGTTAGCAAGTTCATCTGGATCTCTTTCTTCTGACTTCAGGCTGCATCAACTTGAAGACATAGTCTGAGTTCTGTAGCACCAGGTGAAGATACCTTTCATGGTGTTTCACTCTGTTTCAACGTGGGGTTAATACTCAATAATGCCAGCTGCCTCATTGTCAAAATGGGTCTTTTAATATTATTAAAAATGATATATCTAGTTCACACACTACTGACCCCCCCACCCTCCTTGATGTGTTTATCGGTTGTTGTGACTGTGTGTAAAATGCTACTCCCTCCCTCCATTTTGTTTACATTTTCTTCTGCTCCCATCTTTATTTTTTTTGCCCAAATATTGTATTGAAGTTGTCCCAATATTTCTGCCCAAGACTTTAGTTCCTTACACAAGCCAATGTCCCACTTTATCTCATAATTTACAATGCAGGTCCCCTGATGGTACCCCAAATCTTGAAGTTTGCCCCAATATTTCTCTTTGCCCAAGCCCGAGTAAATGTCCCACTTTAACTCATAATTTACAATGTAGGTCCCCTGATGGTACCCCAAATCTTGCCCAAGCCTGAGTAAATGTCCCACTTTAAGTCAAAATTTACAATGTAGGTCCCCTGATGGTACCCCAAATCTTGCCCAAATATTGTATCTGGCTCCCATCTTTATTTTTGGCCCAAATATTGTATTGAAGTTGCCCCAATATTTCTGCCCAAGACTTTAGTTCCTTACACAAGTCAATGTCCCACTATATCTCATAATTTACAATGTAGATCCCCTGATGGTACCCCAAATCTTGCCCAAATATTGTATCTGGCTCCCATCTTTATTTTTGGCCCAAATATTGTATTGAAGTTGCCCCAATATTTCTGCCCAAGACTTTGGTTCCTTACACAAGCCAATGTCCCACTTTATCTCATAATTTACAATGCAGGTCCCCTGATGGTACCCCAAATCTTGAAGTTTGCCCCAATATTTCTCTTTGCCCAAGCCCGAGTAAATGTCCCACTTTAACTCATAATTTACAATGTAGGTCCCCTGATGGTACCCCAAATCTTGCCCAAGCCTGAGTAAATGTCCCACTTTAAGTCAAAATTTACAATGTAGGTCCCCTGATGGTACCCCAAATCTTGCCCAAATATTGTATCTGGCTCCCATCTTTATTTTTGGCCCAAATATTGTATTGAAGTTGCCCCAATATTTCTGCCCAAGACTTTAGTTCCTTACACAAGTCAATGTCCCACTATATCTCATAATTTACAATGTAGATCCCCTGAAGGTACCCCAAATCTTGCCCAAATATTGTATCTGGTACCCCCAAATCTCTGTTTAGTTTTTATTTTCAATGTATCTCATCATTTACATTGTACGTAGATCCCCTGACGGTACCCCAAATCTTGCCCAAATTTTGTATCTGGTACCCCCAAATCTCTGTTTTGTTTTTTATTTTCAATGTTTTCTCTGTTTTGTTTTTTTTTTGTTTATATTGTCAAGCGCTTTGTGATGTATATCTGTGAAAGGCGCTATATAAATAAACTTTACTTACTTACTTACTTACTGTGAGGCTGGGCCGCATCAGGTTTTCTATAAGGAAAGAATTGTTAAAAAACTTAGAATCTTCTCAAATCTCTTTATTTTAATTTTTTAACCCAAAGTAAGAAGAAAAATAAACAAATTGAGAATTAACAGAAAAGTAAATTAATCAGTACTAAATAAATGAAATATAGTTTTATTTTTGAGACATGGCTGGAGCCGGGACTTGAACCCAGGGCTCCCATATGAAAGGGAGATGTTCTATCTCTAGGTCACGGTCACCTGTGTGGTTTCTTTCATATTAGGATGGGGGGGGGCACAAACTATCATCCTGTGGGCCGCAATCGGCCCGTGGGCCGCGAGTTTTGAGACCCCTGGTTATGAAGCTCTTATTTTGTCTTTTCAAAGTAAACTTAACGGAAAACAATGTTGATTTTGAAAAAGTCACAGCATTTAGATATAGAAATACATATAGAGCAAGTGCTCGCCATTCACCCAAAAAAAAAAAAAAAAATCTATATATGTATATTTGAAAAGGCTGTGCTTCTTTTTGGTTATTTAGAAATAAAGTACTTAGTTTTACAAAAAGTTTGTTAAAAAAATTCCCTTTTAAAATAAACTTTTGTTTAGGGAAGTTTATTTTGAAGGTCTATCAATCACTTTTCACTCTGATATTAAGTTTGCTCATGATTGATCTATGAATGCAATGAAAAGGCGAAACATCCAAGAGAATGAATACTTCATGTTAAATTTCATGTTATGTGATAATAAATATTGTCAAAACGTGTCTAAAGATTTGAATTTTGATTTGACAGTCTTATATTCTTGACACTTTTAAATGTAAATCACACTCGGACATGATTTTCCAGACCTTTGCATCAGGATAACCCTGATCTAAACCATGCAGGATGGTGGACCAGAACTGGACAACACGGGTCTAGAACAACGTTTTGTAGATGGAGGGACATTCCAGCCGGTCTTACCAGTAATCTGTTTAAATGTGATGTTTGGTAAAATCATCCCACAAAGGGCCACACATCTCAAACTGGGCCAAATGGGTTTTTTTCCCCATGTCTTGCTCACAAACAGACACTAATTTCACCTCTTACAGCCTTGTGTGGTCCTGAGTTGACGTCCTTTGCGTGCTGATGTTTTCTCTTGACAGAAAGCAGGAATCCACTGGAGTCAATGAGTAGCTCTGGTGATTTTATTTTAAAAAAAAAACAGCTTTGGAAAAGTCTCATCTCAAAAACCTCAGCTTTAGCTTTACAAACAGCATTTTGCTCTGCATGTGACTGATGTGTAAGTGCATCGTTTTGACTCTAATGAATCCATTGTCTCCTGATGCTTTCTACTTTTAATACCACCAGCACTGCAGAAGGAGTTCTGTTCCTCCTGCTGACACGAGGAACCAAATCTGTACCGTTCACGTAATTAGAGGGGGAGCTTTTACTCACGCATCTCGTTTCTGAAATGTTCGGGCGGTCCTCAGTGTCGAGGAACGGCCAATCGGTAATGAAGAACAAAAGCAGCACATCTGCTGTGACTTTGGCAAAGAAATCCTCAAAGCAAACTCCAACTTTTTATAGTAACCATAAAAAGCTCTGGGATGGAAAACGTCTAAATAATCATCTGGGTGTACAGCGGTCCGCTAGCTGTACAGAAGCATGCTCAGATAAAAAAATATCTGGGGTAACTAACAGTCGTTAATAGGGCTATTTTAAAGGATCCTGGAACTAATTATTCTGAGTCAGGACACTTTTGAAAGTTCTGTGAAAGAGGGAACTCACAGAGAAACGTCTCGGCTTCTGAAAGCGCCAACATATTCAAAGTACCACAAAACACGAGATACGTTCTTAAAGATCTGAGTCTGGCCTGTCAGCAGAGTCAGAGGGTGATGCTAACCACGATGTCATCCTGAAAACGGAGACTTTTTATTCTGATGGCGTGATCATTTTCTTTTTAAAGGATCATAAGACAAAATGGGTTATGGGTCAGCTTTTCTTCTAGGAAAGATTTACAAATTGTTACACGTAATGCTGGGCTTACACCTAAAGACTTTGACAAGATTTTGAAAAGACTCTAAAAGATTATCAGCTCACATCTAAAGACTCGGGCTAACAGTCGACTAGTCTCAGACTAAAGATTTTATAAAGACTGAATCTTGTAGGAACACTAATTACAAGACTGCAACTTGATTATGTCAGGATTTCATTCCCACAAAATTCCTCCCATCATGCTCTGTGTGATATAGTGATACTATATTATGTTGATATAAAGAGAGTATATTTGTTCTGCTGGGCAATTCTATTTTAGTTGTGGTTACACAGCGCCATCTAGTGGTGATTTTATTATCCGAGTTTTTCCTGTTGTGACGGAGAATGTCCGGGTTTTGTGTTGTCAATAAAGTTTCCCAAGATGAACGCTGGTTCTCAGTTATTTGCTGTTATGGATATAATAACAGGTAAGTCCAGTTCCCAAGTTATTACACTCTGCAGAAGTTAAAAATGGAGGAGAAGCAGCTTTTAGCTACTTTAGCTTTTGCCACTGCAGTCGTTTGTAGTGAAAAGAAAAAGAAGAGAAAGCGTCAGAGAATATGGACACGACATAAACGGGACAGCAAGGTCTTGTTTTGTTGGGTTATGACTGACAGGGCTTCCTGGTTCTGCAGTGAGAACGAATCCTATTGGTTCTTGCTTGTTGTACGTCACTCCGACTACGCTCCGACTACAAAAAATATCTAGCAGGTTGGATATGAAAGACTGGAGAAAGACTGGCATAAATCGGGTCACTGACTGCAGATTATCCCCTTACATCTAACGACCGCGACGACGGGAGCGCGCAGAGACTCCGGTACGATTCCTAAAGACTGGCAGTCTTTAGTCTGCGACCGTGAAAATCGTTAGGTGTAAGCCCAGCATTAGTTTGCTTTTTAGTGAAGGAAGGTGGAAGTTCCAAATCACTCCAAGGGACACGAAGACCTGCAGGCTGCATTTTGGGCGACCCTCAGTTAAATAAAGACTCCACACCTGACTCGGACTCATCCACTAAAAACTCATGACTTGACTCTAAATCACCTTGTGATTACAACAGACTTGACTTGAACCTTCTGTCTAAAGACTCAAGACTTAATTGAAACTAGCTCTCTAAAGACTTGAGCTTTCAAGAATCAAATGAATCAAAATCACTCTCTAAAGTGTGTTTCAAAGACTTGAGACCAGACTTGGACTTGTTCACTAGTCTTAAAACTTGAATCAAACTCACTCTCTAAAATGTAGAAGCTTGTCTTGGACTTGCAAGACTAGAAACTTGACTCAAACTTGTCATCTAAAGACTTGAGATGGGACTCTGATTCACATTCTAAGACTTGAGACATGACTCAGACTTGCAGTTGAAAAACCAGAGACTTGACTCTGACTTGTCATGTAAAGACTTGAGACAGGACTCTCTCTCATCTTCTAAAGACTTGAAGCATGACTTGAAACTTGCCCTTTAAAGACTAGAGACTTAACTCAGACTTGTCACCTGAGGACATGAGATGGGACTCTGCCTGCACATTCCCAAGACTTGGGACCAGGCTTGGACTTGTTCACTAGTCTTGAAACTTGAATCAAACTCACTCTCTAAAATGTAGAAGCTTGACTTGGACTTGCTCTTTAAAGACTAGAGACTTAACTCAGACTTGTCTTCTAAAGACTTGAAGTCTGAGTTGAACTTAAACAAATGACTAGTGAAGCGTGTTCCTGTCAGCCTCATACATCGTCTACATCGTGTCACGAGTTCATTTCCTGCTACATCCAGTTGGAGGTGATGGAGCCTCAGAGGTCAGGGAGCACCGCTCATCATCACTCAGCAAAAGGAGTTTCACTACAAAGTTTGGTTAGAGAACCAAACCAGTGTCACCTTTAAGAATCACGCTTAATGGTTTGAAGATGTAAAGCTTCCTCGAGCCTCCATCTTCATGCTGCATCAGAGGGACCAGAGGCTGTAAATCCTATCCACGTCTCCATCCTTCATCCCTCTTAGTCCAATCCTCTGCAGAATGACAAGCTGCACATGACTGAGCTTTGGTGGTCTAAGGTGTCAGTAACTCCAGGCTACATGTGAGGTCAGCTCAGAAACAATCACTCCTGCTTGTTTAGGATCCTACAGCTGAGGTATTCTGTCACTTTGATTTTCCCACGCTGTCAAACTCACCAGTCAGATCCAATACGTTAGTTATCCTGTACTCAGAGCAACCCTCCACCTCTGATCTGAACTTCATCCCCAGCAGCCTCTCACTGAAAAAACGGATTTTTGGGAAAGCTAAATATTACCCAATACAAATATTTAAAATCTAATTAAACATATTAGCTAACCGATACACCTGGAACTCAAATATAATGGTTAGAACTTAACCAAATATATTAAGTACTATTGAAAAGATTATAAGCATTAAAACGTCAGTGCTGTCCTAACAGATGTCGTGACCTAGTGGTTAGTGATGTTGACTCCTGTACCTTAGTGCAGGGGTGTCCAAACTTTTCAACATGAGGGCCAAAATCACCAAGTGTCAAGTCCTCGGGAACTCCTGTTTTTAGGTTTCTACATTTAGTTCCATCCTCAGCAACAAGACCAGGATCTGGGTCTGTCTTTAGTCCTGTTGCTGGATTTAGTCAGGCTTTATGAACAGAGCTCACAAGTCTGCGTTTTGGTCAAAGTCAGTGAGGATTTGTGGTTCTTTTTACCAGGAAATAAAGTCGGAAATCTCAACATCTCTTGAACTATCTAATATAATTGAATATTTTGATTGAATGGAAAATTTTGCATTTAACAAGATTTTAATTTACCTGGGTATTTTTGTTTGTTGGGTTTTATGTTAGTAAAAATCTAAAAAATGTCATAAAGCGTCAAAATCCTGCAGGAAAACTAAATTATAGAACTTTTAAAATGCAGCTGAGGGCCGCATTTGGCCCCCGGGCCACACTTTGGACACGCCTGCCTTAGAGTGCGGGTTTGATCCCCGGTCCAGTTCCTTCATAAAATGTGTAAATGTAACACACACTCTAAAAAGTAAAACCGTCATTTACTTAAATTCTTTGGTGTAACATTTTACACTCAAGAATTCTGAGTAGATTGGAGACAATTATATTGATAAAGTTGGCTTTTACTTAATATAATTGTCTCCAATATACTAAAAATTTTTGAGTGTAAAATGTTACACCAAAAAATGTAAGTAAATGGTTTTACTTTTTAGAGTGCAGGCCAATGGCACACAAGCACTGATGTTGTAATAAAAGAACAGAAAAAAGAAAAAAAAAGTTGGAGGGCTAGAAAGATGCAAGTCTGGTAAATAAAATACATAGAATTTAACCAATATTTTACATTAAATATAAATCTAACAAAGGTGTTTGAATTTAACTCATATTTTTAGTTATTTTTGCATTGTGAAAATTGGGTAAAATGTAATAAAATGTTTTGGGTAAAATTTAATCAAATAAAGTGAGTGCAAATTGTTACACTGATTTTTGGGGTTAAATTTCAACAGTTTGTTTTTACAGGTTATGGGCCCTACACACCTATCACCTCCACCTGAGCGCTCAGGATAAAGGCTGCTTCAGGTTTTAAAACATTCAGAGAAAAGTTGGCAGGATGTGTACAACAGGACGAAGTGACCCTATTCAGACTTGTTGGTTTATTTTTTTAAAGTTTGTAAAAAAAAAAAAAAAAAAGGAAATGAATTCTGCTTTATTATTTTATTTAGTATTTAGCTTACTTTTTAAAGCATTAGTACTTTTACATGTCCTTTGATCTTTTGAATTACTTTTATATTTAACCTTTTAATGCTGAAACTTTCTAACTTGAAAAAAGAAATCCTCATTAGATTTTTTTCTACTTTTTTCCTGTAAAAGTTTCAGTTTTGGCTGCAAATCAAAATTTAAAGCACACACAAGTCATCCATTACCCCATAAAGGGTTAAAATAACTAAATATAGGATGTCATTTCCTGATTGGTTGAATTGGTTCAGCTTTTTTCTACAGTAAGGAGAATCTCCAGTTCACCTCAGTTGATTGATAATTGCTTCCTTTGTGGCTCCATGCCTCTGTGCTGCTCGTCCAATCAGCTGTCTTCCCCTCAGATGACCTCAGTCTAAATGAGACGAACACTCAAACATTTAAAAGAGAAACGTGTCTTTAAACTCATGATTTGTTCTCTATATTTTTGGCTTGTTGAGGCTCATGCATGATAAACATCTTAGAGATGTTAGTTTGGGAATTCTATTCGAAGCTTCTTTATGTAGGAGCAAAACAGTGAGTGGCCTATTTAAAAAAACATGTCACTTCAAGTCTACCTGCAGCTTCTCTCAGTTACATAATAACCACTGTGCTTTTGTCTAATAGTGTATTTAGACTGACATGCAAAGGAAATCATGAACACAAAAACTTTCATCCATGTATCTTCAGAACTGATAAAATATTTCTTTATTCTCTGCAGAGACAGAGCAAAGGTCACACATGGTGCATGTTCTGTCAGTAATTTACACATTTATCTTATTCTGTGTGTCTAATATGTGTTTGAGTCAAAACAGTTATTTTTAAAATCCATTCTCATCCAGTCAGGAGCTTTTGCTGCTGATGCTCGGTTGACTCTGCAGAGCGTTCTGCCTTAGAGAGAAGTCTGATGTTGTCGTTTGCTCCTCAGCTCAGACGGCAAACTGTCACATTAATCAGAGGATAAGGAACTCTGAGGAGTGAGCATCAATAAATGATTCAAAAACAGGCACAAAAATAAATAAAAAAAAACCAGGCATGAATCGTGGCTGAGGGTTTTGAATTACTCTGATTATCGAGTATCAGCTGTTTCACACAATAAGGCATGTTGTGATCTGTGGGGGAAACCCGAGTACCCGGAGGAAACCCACGCATGCACGGGGAGAACATGCAACTCCACGCAGAGAGGCTGCAGCCGGGATTTGAACTTACGACCTTTTTGCTGCAAGGCAACAGTGTTCTTAATCTGTTTTTGTCTGGTTAAATAAAGGCTTAAAAAATACACTGCACCACCATGCAGCCCACGGACTAATTAGATTTAACAAACTGTGTCAAGTTTTGGTTAAATGAGCATCTCCCCTCCTAAAAAACATTACAAATAGGGTTCACGGGTTGTAAAAAAATAATAAAAAATACAATTCCATCCATTTACTACTTATCCAAGGTCAGGATGTAACCAGTCTAGAAGCTAAACTCAAATATACATCAGTCCCTCCTGTGGAATTAAGAAACCACCTCTAGAGAACCTGTGTGACAACATGAACTAGGCTACAAGATCTCAAAAAGCAACACATCATCATGGCCCTGTTCTAAAAAGGTTCAAGAACAAGGCCCCGTCTCAATACTCGCACTTCCACCCTACAGAATTATGGGTAATTCCCTTCGCTGAAGTGTGCACCCATGCGGACTTCGGCGAAGTGCGTAGTGAGGGTGGGAAAAGGGGCGGGGCCAAGGTCCGGATTCTACGGCCAGGAGAATCGAGACACCCTAAGCACTGGCGCACCTCCGCGGGAACGCGCAACTGAGGGGCGCGAGGGTGGAAGTGCGAGTATTAGGACCGGGCCCAAAAGAACCCAGAACTGCATCTAAAGCACTGCAGGCCTAAAGTTAAGGTCAAAGGTCATGATTCAGCAATAAGCAAGAGACGGGACCTGGACCACTCACTGTAATGGATGGAACCATGAAGCCTGTTTGTTTTTACTCAGGCAATCTTTGTCTGGTACTGGAATGTGTCAACAGAATGACATCATCTGTAAACAGCGGGGATGAGACCCTGAGGTTTCCACAACCAGACGCCATCTTTTACATGACCACACCTTGATGTCCTGTCAACAGGATCTGAGACCAGGAGCAGGCCTGTTGGAGTCCGATCTGCAGGGGGAATGAGCCTCGGGGGGGGGGGGTGCACGTTTATAGGTCTGCCAAGTCCACAAAACACATCCAAAGTCCCATGACCCTCTCAGCCGCTCTGCATAAGTAAAAGTAAAAGTTGTGTTCTGAAACCATTTAGCTAATATACAACATATTTTATCAAGTTAACAAAAAGCAGAGACGGTCTGTTTGGTGCTTCAGTGAAAGAAGAAGAGAATCTGGTAAAACACACAACAGTTTCAAAGTAAAATGTGTGAATCCGATCCACACACTCCACTAACATAACGCCTGATGTTAGGTAGTAGTGGCCCAGAGATAAGCTCCATTGAATTACTTTAATAATCAAACTGATCGATGACCTGTGAAGCGGTTCCATTAGCTCACACGCAGGTTGTAGACAGTGTTTAGTATTAATCCCCACACGAGACACGTGTACTTACAAGGATTATCAAACCTCTTCCTATGTGGCCCTTTAGATTTACCATTGATTTTTTTTTAAAGGTCTTTAACAACTTTATGTCCTTTTAGCTGTTTGTTCTATGGTTACTTCATCTCCTACACAGAGTTACCCTCATATCAGTAGGTGGCCTACACCTAATGACTGTGAAGAAAGCTGTGCAGTAACTGGGTTATACCACAGTCCTACTGAGCAGATGAAAGGTGAAGTGCACATAAATTCTGCAAAATCGCACAAATTAACTATAGATGGGTGTTTACCAGGTGTGCCCAAGTCCAGTCCTTGAGAGCGACTCTCCTTTGGTTCCTTTGGTTCTGGTAAAGTACATCTGTTAGCCACAGCTGACTGATGCTCCTAACTGAATCGGAACATGCAGAACTAAAGATGCACCGATACCAATATTGGTTTCAGGCCAATACTGATACGATGTACTCGTACTTGTTAAAGTTAACCGATACCAAAGCTGCGGTCAGAAGGCTTCACTGACTTGTCAGTTCTGTTGTAGTTTTCTAGATTGGTGGCTAGGGGGAGCTGTTGAGCTATAGAGGAACAGTGTGGTTAGGAGTGGAAAACTGCAAGAATTTCACAGAAAATGTTGATTTTTCACATAAATATTTTAGTTTAGTGATCATTTTTATTACCGTATTTGCCCGAATATAGGACGACCCTGATTATAAGACGACCCCCATTTTTCAAGACTGATCTTCAGAAAAAAGAATAAATTCACTTTTTAAAGAAACTATTTTTAATTAAAATTTGAGCAAATAATTTATATGATACCTTAATTATAGACTACTTTAATATTTGCTTATTAATCAGACAGGAATTAAAAGTTCTATGAGACAACATATTTCAGTCAATTGGGGAAAAAAAGAGAAAAAAGAAGCTCTCTCTTCCTCACTCTGGCTGTGTGGGCCCTCCCTCTCTCCTTCTCTCTCTCACTGAGACTGTGTGTGTGTGTGTGTGTGTGTGTGTGTGTGTGTGTGTGTGTGTGTGTGTGTGTGTGTGTGTGTGTGTGTCTGTGCGCGCGCGCAGCTCCAGAAACCGGTCCCGTGTGTGGACACAGGCAGCGCTGGATTCTCAGGTGTTTTTCAGGCTTGAGGAAGAATGCGTGTGTGAACCGAGCGCCGCGCTCACCTGTACAGAGCTCACGCTGAAAACACTGCAGCCGCCGCGGGTTCAGAGGTCCGACAGAAGGTGTCGGCTCCATACGTACTAAACAGAACCGGACCGAACCAAAAACCCAAACTAGTCTGAAAACGCCAGAAGCTGGAGCTGGACTTTGCCATCAGGTGTGTTTATCCTCAGTGGACCTGTAACTTTGAGGTGGAGCGGACGTCTGGGACTGCTCGCGGTCTAAGAGCTGTTTCCTGCAGGCGCCGCTTCTGTTGTTTGAACATAAAGCATGCGCCCCCTGCTGGGGCGCGATATTAAGACGACCCCCCCTTTTTAAAATTATTTTTAATGAAAAAAACCTCGTCTTATATGCGAGCAAATACGGTAATATTTTATTTTATCTAATTCACCCTCATTTGCTGTAACAAGTAGAGAAGAAAATAAAACCTGTCTTCTAATTCATTGCATTTTTTGTGTGCGGTAAAAGTATCGTTATCGGTACTCAGATCCAAGTATCGATATCGTATCACTTTGAAAAAAAGGTGGTATCACTGCATCCCTACGCAGAACCTTCGGGGTCCACTGGTTTAGTTCTGATCATCTGAGAAAAAGTTTGATCTGCAGACGCAGCGACCACTGCAGTTATGGAATACTGTTACTAGACAAGTATTTAGCCTTTTTTTTCTTTCTGTTGTACCAAACCATGACTAAGGTCAATGGCATTGATTAGTACTCAGTACTGGTACTCTGTATAAGCAAGTACTCAACTGTAAGTATTCATACTTACACTCTGGAAGAACGTGGTATTGGTGCATCTCTTATAGAAATAGGCAGCTACAGTGAAAACTGGGAAACAAAGTAGAAGAATTGGAGCTTAGTGGAACTAAACAGCAGTGAAATTCTAATTAGTTGCAGCTTTGGTTACATCTCTGCTGTCAGGGAGGAGGAGGAGGAACACTAAAGCATTAGGTAGAAAGTCAAGACTATCTAAATGCGAGTCCAAAGTGCGGCCCGGGGACCACTTGTGGCCCCAGAGTGATTTAGAATGGCCCTCAACTGCATTTCAAATATGGTAGAATTTAGTCCTCCAGCAGGATGTTGATGCAGAGACACTTTATGTTCATGTTTTACCAATGTGAGGCCAAATTACAATAAACTTAGGTCAAATATGTGTAATTGTAAAGTTGAGTCTAATCAAAAGTGTCTTTTAGTTTTCACATTATTTATATTTGACTATATAGTAAACTTATAAGCTTCATTCATAAACCCTGAATCAGTCCAGCAGCATCACTGAGGAGAGAGTGACTCAGATCCTGTTGCTGTGGCTGATAATTGAGAACATTTTATATTCAAAAAGCTAGAAAACCAAAAACAATAAACCCAGAGAATTAGATGTTTTTTTTTTTATTAAGGGCAAACCTATAAGACTCCTTAAATGTTGCATCTACAAATATTTCTGATCTTTTTCTGCAAAAAACAATGACTCTCCTCTCTTGCTGTACAGATAAAAATATTCAAAATATAATAATTTTAGCATTTTACTGGTAAACCTTTATTGCATGTAATATTAAATAATGCTGATTAAAAATCTAGTTTATAAACATGGGACTGTTTATTGGCTAATATTATCATAGCAACTCTATAACCATCAGTTTTCTTTTTATTATATAATTTTATAACAACAACACCTGTAGGTCCACTAGAGGGCAGTAGACATGTTAAAGAATGAATTTGACAGTTTATTTGGATGAAAGTACTAATCCTGATACTCTAGCTCAGGGATTCCCAAACTGTGGTGCGCACACCCCTGGGGGTGCACGAGCTGCCACTAGGGGGTGCGCAAGATGAAAACTGTAATGGCGGAAATGTGAAATAATCACACATTTACAGTGTTTTTTTTCCCCACTCAGTAAAAATGTGTATACCATATATATATATATATATATATATATATATATATATATATATATATATATATATATATATATATATATATATATATATATAATGGTGTGTACCATTATTGTGTGGAGCTGTGGGACAATATTTGGATGAACTCCGAGTCTTTTTTCTGTCAATCATGTGAACTCTTTCGAGCAGACCTTTATTTTGAAGGTGACGCTAACTTTTACTATTAGTTCCGGGTCAAAGTTGAGGAGCTGCTGGACTGTTTACCTCATCAAATGGATATTATTTATTCAAAGAATCCTTCTTGACAGCTTGTAACAACTCTGCTGATTGATTCAATGTGTGTCCTTATTTAATCAACTCCATGGTGAGTCATTTTCTTTGTTTCTTTTGTTTTTACTAAAGATGCAGCACTACTTTCTGCTGCCGATGAGCTAATGGCTAATGGAGCTGGGTGTTAATTTAAAAACACTAAGCAGTTAGTTAAGCTAACCGTCAGCTTAAACCAGTGTAGTAACCTCCTGCTCACTTCCAAACATTTGATCAGCACTCCCCCATACACACCCGCTGTCTTTACAAGATGCGGGCTATGAACTCATTAAAGGGGTTAAAGGCACCATGGAGCGAATGGTGAGAGTGTAAGGTAATTCAGAGCCATAATTCGGAATATTGAAATACAGAAGCCCTTGTATAACGAACTGTAAGGTGATGAGCAAACAACCTTGGACATCGTTGCCTGGAGACATAACCAAAACATCTGATTACATGCCCTTGGTTTTCCCACAACAAGCTGGAGAGGAATGCGAAGGCGGCTCTGCCCCCACTCTGTTCTCTGCCCTGGAACCCACCTCTTTACCCCCACCGGCTGACTCGATGACGTCGCGCTGGCGCGCTGCTGTGCTGACTCTCGTGTGACGCAGGAGGTCCCCCCGCCCCTACCTCACCGGAATGTCCTCTCTCTCTTTCTACCCATGTGCCTGTCGGCGGGGTTTTTTTCCATCGTTAGCAGCTGCCCCCTACTGGGACAGCTGAGAACTGTTGTTTTTTTTAACTTCCTCACTCTTACCCTCTTAATAAAAACATGTTTCTCTCTGTTATGCACATGCCAACTGCAACGCAGGCGCCTCATGGCCGCCCGGGTTCACTATGTAACCAAGCCAAGTTCCTGATTGACAGGACGCTGTCTTTCTGGCAATAAAAAGCATTCTGATTCTGATAAATGGTAAAATGGTAAATGGCTTGTATTTATAGAGCGCTTTCTACAGTGCAGAACACCCCAAAGCGCTGTACAACACGAACAGTCACTCACCCATTCACACTCACACTCACACACTGGTGGTGATAAACTACGTTGTAGTCTCAGCTGCCCTCGGACACTCTGACAGAGGCGGGGGCTGCCATGCACCGGCGCCCTCCAGGACCCTCTGACCACCACCAGTAGGCAAGTTGGGTGAAGTGTCTTGCCCAAGGACACAACGGCAATCTAACCCAGCCGGAGCTGGGGATCGCACCGGCGACCCTCCGGTTGCCAGACCGGCCACTCTACCAACTGAGCTAATGCCGCCCTAAGCGCATCACATGGAAATGCGAGGGGCATTTACTGACTGTAGGACGCGCGACTCTCACAGTAATCCTCGGTTACATATGATTTCATTATTAAACACTCAACAGTATCGAAAATTTGTAACATTAATGATTCGTAGATACCAGGAATTTGCTCAAATGTCAAAGGTCTCCATCTGGGGATTGGGGGTGCGCGAACACGGCTGGGACATAGAAGGGGGTGCGCAGCAAAAAAAGTTTGGGAACCGCTTATCTATCTGGTTGGTTTAAGGCCAGAAGTGGTTTGAGGCAAATTTGCGACAAGGTGGTTAAGAAAATGAACTTTTTGTGACCCGCGAGGACGTTCAAGTTAGCAAACTTGGTTCTCATCTTGAAAAGTTTGGACCCCCCTGATCTTGTGATGAAAATGGAAGCAGTTTTGTTTGAATTTATTTATTTATTTTTTGTCTGTTTGTGATTTGCATTTACTAGTTCTTTGTACGTGTGTTTAAATGATTTGGGTTAGAAAACAAGGGAGCTTTACACCACAGCTCAGTAATAAGATGGTAATAGGAATGTAATAAATACCAGGTGTTAATAACACTAAGAATGACACTTCATGGTAATGATGGTAAAACTAGTTTAAAGGGGAAAAGCAAAGTTTTCAGTCATTTGATTGTAATAACTTGAAATTATGCTAATAAATAGAACAGTGCTGTCATCATAATGATACAAGAGTTTAAGGTAATGTTTAGAAATTAAATTATTATTGCAGCCTCCATGTGTCGAAGCATCCTAGGGATAGAAACTAAACCCCTACCTGGTCTGGTCACCCTACAGCCACACTCAGGGATCAAACTGGAAAAGAAAAAAAAATTCTGCCTTCTTGGGTGCCGATCCAACATATTTGTTCTATGAAGAGGAACGGCCGAGAAAATTGACTTCAGGCAGGTGAGGAGAAAGTGTCAAAAGCGAATTTATGTTGCGCTGCAAAGCTTGAAGGGGAGATAATTGAAGAATGGAAAAAAACACCTGAAGTTTGGTCTTAAACTTCACAAAGAAGAAAAAAGTGTTATTTTTTCCTCATATTTCAGGTCGTTGTCACGCTGCAGCTACAGCCCGGCTTCAGTGCTCCGACTGAGGGAAGGAGGTTGAAATCTCGTGACCCTTCGATCCTCAAAACAACTAAATTAAAAGCTTAAACATGTGTTCCAGTAATCAGATCTTGTTCTCCAGCATAACAAGTGTTGGTGAGGAGATAATCCTTGGTCCTCTGGGATTCTGGACACGCCGGCGGTGCTGAGGACATAGATCGCTGCTCGCTGAGTGGCATGTACTTCGTGAGTGAGAGTTAATCTGATAGGGAACTGTGCTCTCCACACAAACACACACACACCTCGTGCAAACAGTTGCTGAAGGTTTATCTTGTGGCGGCATTATTCTCCTAACACCTCACTTAATTGTCTTGCAGCTCAGGGCTCATCCTGTCCCCCTGGAGATTGCACACCCTGATTCTCCAGTTTAATTTTCTAGCTATCTTTGGCCTTTTGTTCTGGGTTCCCCGATGCATTTCAACTCTTTTCATTGTGCAGCCAACCCAATTAGCTGCCCCCAAGTTCAGGCAGGGAAAAACAATAAATAAACCCCCAAAGATGGCCGACTTCCTTCTGATGGAACATGAATAAGATCCACGTTGAGGTTCAAAGATCCCGCGGGATGTGTCGTTCCCTCATAGCTCAAACAGCCTGAACGCTGCTCATTTCACGATAAACATCAGCACCGAGGCCAGATGTAGGCATGGGCAGGGGGGGGGCATTGCCCCCCAAATTCCATGACTGCCCCCCCAAACACGATTGCATGCAGAAATAACAAATTTCAAAAATATTTCAGTGAAAAATGGTCAGAGTGAGCGCTCTCTTCTGTTTGTCCTCATTCAAAGTAGCTACTGATGAATGACACAGAAAGAAAGAGAAACAAAAAACACAAAAAAGAACGAAAAACAAAACAAAAAGAACAAAAAAAAAACACAAAAAGGAACTAAAAAAACACAAAATGAACTAAAAAACACAAAAACAAAAAACACCAAAGAACAAAAAAACACAACACACAAAAAAGAACACACAAAGAACTAAAAGACAGAACAAAAAAACAACACAAAAAAGAAGAAAAAACAGGAAAAATAACTAAAAAACAAAACAAAAAAACTGAAAAAAGAACAACAAACAAAACACAAAAAGACACAAAAAGAACAAAAAACACAAAAAGAACTAAAAACAGAACAAAAAACACAAAAAGAAAGAAAAAAAGAACAAAAACACAAAAATAACTAAAAAAAAAAAATACAAAAAACACAAAAAAGAACAACAAACAAAACACAAAAAAGAACAAAAAACACAAAAAGAACAAAAAACAGAACAAAAAACACAAAAAGAAAGAAAAAAAGAACAAAAACACAAAAATAACTAAAAAAACAATACAAAAAACACAAAAAAGAACAACAAACAAAACAAAAAAAACACAAAAAATAACTAAAAAATCACAATAAAGAACAACAAAAACACAAAAAAGAACAAAAAACCCAAAAACCAAACCAAACCTAACCAGATGAGGTCAGCCTCAACAGGGCATCAGCCAGTGTCCTACTTGTTCCGTCCCAAGCCCGGGTAAATGCAGAGGGTAGGGATCAGATATGAACATAAATCTATGGATAGAGGAACTGATATGATGATGTCATAGTTTTTGATGCATTTAAGGGATTGGGGGGATGTGATGACCAAAACATTCTTAGCATGTCCAGACTGGCCCCCCTGATATTCTACCTGCCCCCCTTAGAGGGGCTGGCTAGATCCGGCCCTGATCAGCACATTGGTGGCATTTAGCTTCTGCCTGGTTTGACCGCACACACTCACTCCAAAATCCACAAGCAGCTGCACACACACACACACACACACACACACACACACACACACACACACACACACACACACACACACACACACACACACACACACACACACACACGAAGGCAGCTGCGTTATCTGAGAAAACAACTGGAGTCAGATGAGTCACCACGAAGCACAAACAACTCGTAAAAATAAAAATACCATAAATTATCTGTTCACCTGAATCCAGAGCACCTGCCTCCTAATTCCACGTCTCAGCTGTCTAATACTGGTGTTTAGCACTACGACAGATTGACTTTGATTTATACCTCTAAAAAAAGACAAAAAAACAGAAGCTCTAGCTTTCCCTTCCAAGTCTGCTTTGATTAATAGCGTCCTTGTCTGGCAGAGTTCAGCAATGATCAGATTTACAGCGGCGTATAATTGATGGGTGGACTTCTGCTGCGACACGAACCTCAACACAGCATTTCCTGTGTGAAACGCGAAGAAAGAGGGAAGTCGTACAGAAGGAGAGCCAAGGCATGCGCTGGGAGATTTGTGGAGGTTTGTTTCGAGGTGAATCTCAGGTCCTTCTTCCTCTGAGCAGCTCTGAGATTGGAATACAGATTGAAGGCTGAGAACTGAGCGCATTCATCGGAGGACAATGGCTCCATAGAGTATGAACAAAGAGTCTTTCACACACCTGAATGTGTGCGTTGAGTTGAGATGAGATCATAAATTAGCAGCTAGAGAAGAACATAGGTGAAGATTGAAGGACGAGGGACTGGGATTAAGGAGGGGGGGGGTCTTACAGGGCAATGACAGATAGAAAGATTGGTTGTGTTTGTGCAGAAGGTTTTGTTGACACCCTCTGAATGCAGCAGGTAACCTGTGAGGACAGGAATCACCTCAAGGGTCGAGAGAACATAATGTCTGGGTGGGAAAGAAAAACAGTGGAAGAAATGACTGGAGGGTGTCAGCAACAAGTGCCTACAGGTAAACACTCTAATGTGTTGACTTTCAATTAAATGTTGCATTTGTTATAAGACATTGGGACTGCAGCCTGATGTTGAACAAAACGTTCCAAAGGAAGAAAATTTCATCTGTTTTTTAAGCTATTATGTCTTTAATTCCATCATCACTGTAAAATCAGACTTAAGCTACATATTCACAAGATTAATGGAGGGTTGAGTTACATATTAGGCTTGGGCGGTATTATGGTAAAACCGTATTCACCCGGTGTTTAAAAAAAGCAACAATATCAGTTTCAATACGTCATGAGAAAAAAAAGCACGGTCAGGGCCGTTGAGCTGATGGGCCGGTGTAGGTACCCGATCTGCTCGGGGTCCTTCTCCTACCGACCATGTCACACTACGGCAAAGTCAAAATACGCTGTAAATCCCTGTTGATGCTGTTCTTCCACACATGTTTTGGAAAGAGTTTAGCAGGTTTGTTATTAAATCCATGATTCTGACCGCGTAAATGTTTTCTTTATATCTGTAGTTTGTTAATAAAAACACGATGTTGTCTTTGTTTTGAAACTACATCAAATCAACATCAGACTGTGCCGAATAAGCACAACAGTTCTCATATGTGAATGTTTTAAATTTATTTGCAGGCCTGGCCGTTTGTATAAACGTAGGATTCTTCTGTATATTTTTGTTAGTTCCTATTTAAATCAATCTACAGATTCATTCAAAAAGAAGTTGTAGTCCTTACTCGAACTACAACCGCGAATTTACCCGGACCAATCAAAAGCTTCAGCATCAACGTGCAAACGTAACTTTTATGAGCGTGGTAACGTCACTCCCGTTAGTCGTACATTCAGCCAATCAGCTCGTGCCATGTAATCTGGCAGCCCAAGTAGATGTGGTACCTGCACCGGTTCGGACCGTGACGAGCCAGTCGTGCAGCCGGCGATCTGAGCGGCTCTTTTTAATCAGAGCCTTAATCTTTCTTGTTGTGGCGCGAACTCGTACGGGTATGTTCACATGCACTTACAGCGGTTCAGTCAACCGTGGAAAAATTCCCCTCCACTGGAACGTAGCTGTCCAAACCGAACATCAGCTGTAGGTTGTAGCGCTACGGAATAGCTCCCAACCGACAAAGAACCTAGTTACTCTCAATAAATATTATCCATTTCATGTTATAGTTCCTAACTTATCATATAATCTTTAAATGAGTTTAATATTTCATTGGGAAGGGTGTAGTTAATTCACAACGCTACATTTGGCGAGCCAGCCAGGAGTGGGAGCTTGTGGTGGGAGCCTTGACCGAAAATGCCCAGGTCAATTTATGGTCCCAGTCCAACCGGTAATACCGTACACTGCGGGAAAATATGGAGGAAGTTTGACGGTATCAAAGTTTGGATACCGCCCAAGCCCATTACATATGTTGTTGGAAAGGACCCAGATCTGGACTCTACAGATTTACTCTTTGGATGCTTAAAAAGCCTCCAGTACTCTCTCTCCCCTTGGAGATGGGATGATGTGTGTGTTGGAAAATCAAAAACTTTGATTTGAAACAGGGAGGGGAAAATCAGCTTCACATGAAGGAGGCCTAAGAGCACTAAGGCAGGGACACAAGCAGGAATGCAAAGAGAAAGAGAGATGGATGGTTGAGTGAACGTGAAATAAACCAGAACACAACAAGTGCAGGTCAAAGCCATACAGGGAAGCAAACTCTCTGTCCCTATAAACATTGAAATATATATGTATATATACATGCAGATCTCAGTGGGAGGGTTAGAATACACACTCTGCTGAGGGGGAAGGCCTCCACATGAAAAGACTGGATTGTGTGCTTCTGCTGACATTGCTCAACAGCTCTGAGTTTAAAGAACTTGAGTAGAATAATAAAAGTCAGTCTCTCTAGAGTATTAACCCTCTAGCTTTGACATGAAAAATCTCTCCAGCGTTTGTGCTGCGGTGGAGTCTGAGTGCAACTGGATCGGGAGCCGAGGACGCGACGCGTGTGTTCGGAGGTCTTTAACGAGGTGCGAGGCCGATCGGTCCAGAGCAGACTGAACTGATACACCCAGCAGCCCGACCTCACTGCGGCCTGAGCAACATCCAGCACAAACCGCAAGTCACTTTCAAACAGAGGGAACTGCTCACATGAGAACGGAATTAGAACGTTTATCTTCCATCAGAGTCCTTTAATATCAACGACCCGTGTTTTACATGAAAGGACTTCCCTGACGCGCTCAGGCACAGACGGCTTCAAAGCCGAGCGAGCAGAAACAGACTAAGAGGAGTGAGAATCACACTTTACACAACACGCCATTACTGACTGTTAAAGGACGGCACTATAAAGAACTCTTCTTAGAGGATGCAAGGATTCCAAAGGCAAGAGAAACACTCAACACATTTTTGACAGCTAATATTGGAAAGTTCTCAAACTTTCTGACAAAACTATCAAGCATTTAATCATCTGGATGGGTGGGATTTCTCTGTTGTACTCTCTGCAGTAAAATTTAAATAAATGTGAGGTAAAGGGGCATCTCAGACATGTCCTGCTGGCAGGAGACCCCGGGTCCCTGGAGGGGTTTTATCTCTAGGCTGGCCTTGGGGTTCCACCAAAGGAGCTGGTGGAAGTGGCATGGGCTGTAACCCTCACAACCTGGACCAAGATAAGTACAGGATGACTACAGGGGTTTTCCTGGCTCCAGTTGAGGCAGAGGTACCATCCTGACCGTGCGCCAGCACATGTATACTCTGTGCATTCAACTGCCTCACTTTTTTAAATGCTAAATATTTTTTAGTTAAGCGTTCTAATTAGGGATGCACCGATACTGGTATCAGCTCAGATACCGTCTAATGTACATGTATCGGTTAAAGTTAACAGATACCATGAACCGATACTTAAAATATGATAAATCTGCAATAAAGTCACAAAAAAGGTTCATTTTTCACTTTAAATTTTAGTTTTATGGTCATTTCATATTTTACATCTGTTCATTTGTCTTAGTTTAGTTAGTAAAGTCTGGTGCCTTTAGTCTCTTCAAGAAAAACATAAGGTGGAAGTTGATTAATTCACCAATAGTATCAGATTACCTGAGTATCCCTGAGCCAGGTATCAGCCAGTGCTTGTCAAAGCCAAGGCCCCAAAAAATAAAGTTTTAAAATAACTTTTTTGGTACCTAGAATTCTGAGATAAAATAAGTAATAATAAGTATTAAACAATTTTAAAATACATTTTTTTTATAAACCATCGTTTTTTGGCATATTTATGCTTTTACTATTATTACGGTATTTATTGCTCACCTCAGGAACTTTCTGTGATGTCACTTGTCTCTCCCCTCACACACCTCCGGATACAGCAGAGGCTGGAAGCTCGGAGTCGGACTGAACACGGCGCTGCAGCAGCAAGTTGTGATGCGTGGCTTCGTCTAATTGCTGGAATTCCTGTTTTTCGCGGCACAACTCTCATAGCATATGTTGCATTTTGCTCTGTTCCCATTACCTTTCCAACATGCAGCCAAACTTTAGAGTTTTTTGGAATTTTTAACCCAAAACTCGCTACGCTAACTATTTTGAAAGGGAGGGGAGGGGCTCTCTCTGTTCCTACGTCTCACTGTGTCTCCACCCGTGCAGCAACACCGGTGGAGAAATGATGCAGGTTATTTACAGGGGATTTTATAGTCAAAGTACTGAAGTTGGTACCGTGTTTTTTCGGACTAGTACCGTGTTTTGGTGCCCAGCCCGAGATAGCACCAACCATAGATATCATATATAAAGGCTAGATGGATCAAACGGTGTTCAACAGCGTAGCTACACGGCGGCCATCTTGGGGCAGCGAGCTGAAGTTCTGCTCTCTATGGCAGCAGATGGGAGGTGAGCATCAATTTAACTAAAAACACTCAGAAATTGATGAAAAATGAACAGATTTACAAACGGGTTACTTTCTTACAAACCTTATTATGTATAGACTTGAGATATACGTTTACAATTTATGAATTTCCCGACCATTATCGTTATATTTTGATATATATTTACAGCCACGTCTCTGACGTTTAAAAAAATGCAAACCGTTTGAAAATGGGTTAAAAATTGAGCAAGTTAGAGGTATTTAGTACATGCTCCATTGACACCAGTGTTATGAAAGGGGGCAGCTGGCTGCCACAAGATGGCCGCCGGCGTAGCTACGTCAGGGTCCATTGGCAAACAGCGCGGTAAGGTATCTAGTGATATATGATATCTATGGCACCAACTAGTGGGAAAAGCTATTTTTGATCTTTTTCTGCAGCTGTTTTAGAGCTTTCCGGTGCATCGCTGCTGATACAGCGCCCCTATAGTGGCGCAACACTGCAACTGCAGTTAAAATAACATCCATATAGCTGGGGGCAGAGTGAAATCAGGCTGGGGCAGCACAAAATTAGCCAGAGGCGGCCGAAACGCAAATCTGAACGCAGGAAAACCCCTGGACTAGTATGAATAGGAGTAGGAGTTGGGTAAAGAGATCTCCTCACCAACATTCTGGAGTCTCTTTGATGGCAAGGTTATGTTGTGCAGGGAGAACTCAGACAGGAACACTGATAAATGGTCTGGTTGGACAAATTTACACAGTTTTACCTTTAAAGAGACTCTGAGATGTTAGATAACCGTGCTTTTATTTTGGTAAACTTCTTTTGCTTGTGTGTGATAGCTTTATATTAAGCTTAAACCTTCTACATTCATATTTATATTTTAACATTTTTATGCAACTTTACATTTTTAGACTCAAATTGACATATTTAAATGAATCTGTATTTATATTTAATTCTAAATTATTTTTAGCATCTTATTTAAACTTTTAGACTGAACATTCTTAAAAGGAGGTATTTTATTAACATGATTATTTATCACATAGCAATCTGTACCTCAGTCCTCTTGAATGACGTTTCCCTGCCATAACTTGTGTACATTTTAAATACTCCAAACACAATTCATGATTCTGCCATGTTCATCAAACCCCTGATGTGTAATCCTCACACCCATCAACAGATGGCAGTGTTCTGTCTGTAATGTGAGGGGAGGGGAGGGGGCGGCAGACCCCAGCACAGAAGGAGGCTCCTGTAATGATGGCTCTAACCTTGAGAGACGGTTGTTAGGCTACAGATGAGTTGCTGTTGATGGTGGGAGACAGACTGGGTGGAGAACTGCCGTCTCCCCACAGAACTGAGGATTTAAATCATTTTACATTTATTAACAAACAGCTCATTTAATCTACTACGACTAATGGATAAATGTGTTTTTATCTTTTATCCTCACATTTAGCATGTTGTTTTGTGTATTTAAGCTAAACGTGTCCTTGAAGCTGAAAGCTATAAACAGAATGTTGTAATGTATAATGAGAATAAAGAATTATGTCTTATGGATTAATGTGAAACTACTTGATGAGGAATTTATTTTTGCTTTTCCAAGGCGTGTTAACGTATCTGCATGTTGCTAGGGAAGGATGACACCAAAGAGGAGGATTGAATAGAAAATAAGTAGGAGGATTTTAGAGAAAAGGAAAGAAAGAAACAACTGAAAGAGGAAGGACACTACAGACAGCCTGCAGGAGAAAAGGTCAGCTGCCTCTTCAGCACTTCTTTGATGAACTGAAGCAAACAGTGACCTGGACGAATCCCCTTTTGTCTTTATTTACTGAAACGTCAAGCACTTCATCACTTAAACGGGCTCCTGTGGCGTATTGTGTGTGGCGACAGTGGAGGTTCTAGACCAACATTAGAGGGGACCAGGCTGGGGTCAGCTGCTTTTTTAGAGGGGCACATTCTAAAACCAAAAAACTGCAAACATTGTATTTAAGTATTTTAAATTTTAGTGTATAACTACAGCAATATAATAACAGCAATTCAGTACATGCTTTGGACACAATAGTTTCAATAAATTTCAAAATAAAACTACTGTCATGGTGTGGGGTAGTGCAGGACCCAAATGCACGGGAACATGCTTCGTGAAAACAAAAAAACAGCTTTATTGCTGGCTGGACTCAGGAGTAGGGCTGGGTACCGTAACACGGTACTACTGTGGTACCGACCGAAAACCTTCGGTAGGTACTAGTACCGACAAAACGTTTTTTTTTTTTTCCAATACTACGTGTCCCCAGACCAGGCTCTGTTAACAGCAAGGATGTGTGGAGGGTTTTCCTCATTCAGGTTTTCCTGTGCCCCCCCCATCCTGGCACCTCCAGAGTAACACTAGTTTCTGGTCGACCTGAATCCATCTACTCTTTATTAGCGAAAAGGGAATAATGAAATAATGAAAACGGATCCGTTTTCCTGTATTTCCGATTGTTTTTCCATAACAAAAACCAAATAACTCTTAAATCTGGATATTCAGTTTCCCTTTCAGAAACAAAAAACAAAAAATAAAAGAAAGAGTACATGGATTGTATGACAGCCTTAGTTAGTTCCAGAGGGAAGAGATAAATAAATAATAATAATAATAATAATAATAAATACATAAATATGCCATAAAACTGTTTTTTTCTCTAAGAATTCTCTAAGAATTATACATATAGGTATCGAAAAAAGTATCGTTAAGGTACCGGTATCGAAAACCAGGTACCGTTAAAGTAGTAGTATCGAAAAATATTTAACGATACCCAGCCCTACTCAGGAGACACAGGACAAACAAGGCTAGGGATACAACATAAGAAACCAACAGGAAGTGACTGAACTAAACAGCATATATAGGCAGTCAGGGAGATGAGACACACCTGTGGAGGATTAGTGCAGGACACAGGCAAACCTGCCAACCTTGTCAACATTTTCTGAGTACCACTTGTGTCGCGCTGCATTTCCCCCCCCAGACTTTTGCTACTCCATTGCTTTGCACACAGTAATTTCCACATTCACTGGATGGAAAGTGATTATAAAAAATTATATGCACACATCACTGGGGCTCATTTATATACCTACAGCTCCCTGGCATCCATTCATTCACCTGTATATTAACCCATCATATCTACATCCAGTATATTTAAATCTGAACACATATCTCTTTGCACAAGCTCCCTATTTATTAGACTCCTACCTCCACCTGTCTCCTCCTCGTCTCCTCCTCGTGCAGCTCCCTCTTACGCAGCGCGTGCCGTCCTCTGCTCGGTGCACGCAGAGCGAACTGTCCAATTTCTAATTTGAAGAATCCCGTCAGCTCGTCTTAGTGACTCTTTATCATAAAACACCTTCTTTCTTTTCCAGAGCGCTGCTCTCATGTGACAGGCCTTAGGTGCCGTGAGCACGCGACTCGGGCCGCGCGCACTTCCTTTTTGACCGAGTTCTGACGCATGGACTTCAGTCTGACCCCGGACTGAACCGGTTTGGTAGATTCATTATTCTCTGCTTTTCTACAACGACTGTCTGAACCTGCTTCACCACGCTGCTGCAGCGTGGTGTCAGACATGAGCACATGCACACAGAGCTGTGAAAGACAAAAGGGCCTTAAACACACGTAATGCCATGCGTCTCCATAGAGAACTCAATTGTCCGCAGCTTTTTGCGTAGTTTAGAGAGGGAAGTCGTACCAGCGTATTTGGATGTCAAATTGCGTCGTTTCTACGCAAAATGCGTACAGGTTGGCAGGTCTACACAGGAGGAAACACAGGGGAACAAAGGCACAAACTGGACACAAGGGGGCAGGTCATGACAGTACCCCCCCTGTCGTGGATTAAAGACTAATTTAATGAACTGCAAAGTTAATGTACAACTTTTTCAAGACTGTTTAGTATAATTGTGTGCTCTAATTTGCATACAACCAGATGGAGCAGGAAACGAATCAGTGGATCTCATCTGGTCTGTAGGGGTGACCCTTCTGACCCTTACTGGACAACATGCTTAGGAAAACGGATTCATGCAGTGGCAAGGTGGGAACTTTGAGTAGAGCTGCTGCTTCATCTAAACGAGTCAGATGAGGTGGTTCAGGCATCAAATCACACATTCCATGGGTATTCAGACGTTTGTTGACATTTTCATGCAAAGATAATTAGGTAATTCGAGAGAATACTCAGTTACGTGTTATTTTCAGTATTTCAGCTCATTTAAATCCTCAACACTTGCTATTCTCTGCACACTATTATCCTTTTCCATGACTCACTAGCCTGCATCCAGTCACTGGTTCCAACATTAACTCCTACGATCAGAAGTACCCACTCACCACATAGATATTACAGTAATCATAGTCCGATCCCCACAGTGTGATCACCTAAAGCTGATAAATACTCATGATGGGGCCCCTTTGTGTTTAGACAGCCGGAGCCAAAACCACAAATGGATCTTGGCACAAAAACAAAAAAAGGGCTTAAATAAAATTTCAACGCTGACTTGTCTGCCATAAAGGCAATCAAACAAAACATTGATTCATCAAAGGGATGGTTAGAAAAAGGGCATCAGGACTTTGTTTTAAAACAAGTTTTCCAAATTTTTACTTTGGTAAATAATTATCATTATTATAAACTATATCTATAGGGCCCTAGAGGGTATGTGGTTAAAAAAAAGAAGTTTGGGTAGTGTGTATAATATAGTTTAGAAACTGGAATGTTAACATATTGACCCAAAATCAATCGATACAGATTTCCATGAGTCATTATTTTCCAAGTCAAGTCTCTAATGACTGACATCAGTTTTCAGATATCAAACAATTCAAATTTAACAATTCATTCACAGACGGACTGAAACAGAACTGGAATGAAAGATTGATGATCAGAGGTCAAGGGTCAGGTGGTGACCTCTACAGGTGAGCTGATGTAAGCGTGTTGTTTCTGTGTGACTCACGTCGCTAATGAAACGTTTAACGACTCCGGCAACAAGGTCACAACCGGCTGGCCTCTTTGTCGCCAAGGCAACGCACGAGATTTCAATCGTAAAATACACACGCCGAGGGTAATTTACACAAAGCAAACACACACTTCTGCAGGGAACCATCTGCAGTCATGCAAGGTCAGAGGTCAAAGGGTCAAACTGTGAGGAAATCACTTTTCAGAAAACGAAAAGCTGAATCCATAGGTTTAAATTGCCCTGCAGGTTTTAGAAAAAAAAAGAAGAAAAACGAATGATATAGTTGGAAAAAAGGACGTTTTCCAGCCTGGTGATGTGATCCTGTGGCTGCGGTCAGAAGCTATTAGGGACCAGAAGAGAGACGAATGGCTGCTGACAGGCTGAAGAGAGAGATTCTTTATCTCCTTCAGAAGGTGGTGGAGGAGTTGGTGGTGGGAGGACGGGGGGTAAAACACAGAAGTTCTGCCGGATCTGAAGGTCATGACCTCCCCTTCAACAAGCTGGTCCTTATTTTATTACTGTTTTCGGCTTTTTTTTTTTTGGACTGAACCTACATGTAACTTCACATCGGTGTAGATTTTCAGTCATCCAGGAAAAAAAAGCAACCTGGACTTCTCTTGTTTCTCGAAGACGTGGTGTGGTGTAGGCAGGCTGGTGAAGAGAGGAATGTCCAAACCTCCAAGCAGGAGAAACAAAACAGCAGCTCCACAAAAGGACTGTCCAACTTAAAGACTCAGCAGCATCTACGTCTCAAGGACAAAGGACACTCATCTGAAGACATTCTGGTTGGGACAGGTGGTTCAAGAGGGGTGAAAGAAGCCAACTATGTGAAACATCACAAACAAACTCTGAACAGAGGAAACATCTACAGTGCAGCCTTGACTCGTCTCCCCAGGCACTTTCACACAAACAGAGAGCATGCTGGGATTGCTGGGGACATCATCAGAGAGAACACAAACAGGGAACTGGATGAAGGGTAGGGCCAGGGACTCATGTGACCTTAATTGGCCTCATTATGACATCATCAGTGTGAGTGTTTCTGACTAATAAGTCTGATACTTCCAGTCCATGTTTTAACTGAAGAAGCCTCTTGGATGAGAAGCTGCACGTCTAGAGAAGTGCAGCTGCCTCATGGTGTTTGACCCTCAGGCTTCATCGAGGACATTTTTGTGCATTTGGGCAGTTTTTCCATGTTCGCCATTTTAACACCGTTTGTGCAAACGGTACAAATTTTTGTCGCAAAACTCCTCTCTTGACAAATTTTGAAATTCAATTTGGAATTTTGAAAATAGATCAAGGGAACACTATGTAAAAAAACACACCATACTCGAGTCTTTAGTGGACAAAAACGTCCGCTTGTAGAAGTGGCTATAAAAAATCTATACATTCATATTTTTTGTTGCTTTTTTTTATAGATCTGTTAAACAACTTCAGCCCTGCTCAAACATATAAAAACTTCAATCATTTTGAGGATTTTAACCCTTGAAATGCCAGTTTGAATACTCAAAACATGAGTTATTTTCTTTAAAAATAACTTTTTGTGCACGGGGCATTTATTACAAATCAGTCATGGTTATGTCATGAAATATATAAAATTTTTATTTTTTTGCATTTATAGTTTTTGCGTAGCAACAGATTTCAAATTGACTACCCTCTTACGGACAAAAATGTCCACGTCTAAAACTGCTTTAAAAATGGTCTAGATTAATATTTTTTTCTACTTTTTAGGCTTAAATCTTGTGATCAACTTCAGTTCTGATCAAAACAATCAAATATTGAATAATTATCTAAATTTTAACCCTTTATATGCCAGCTTGATTGCGTGATGCTCATTTTTTTCATGAAAAAAGCAGAAAAAAGAGGAGATATTTTACATCAAACATATTCTGGGTGACTGAAACATATTTTTCTAAATCAGCCTTGGATATGTCAAGAATGTGATAAAATATCAAATGTTATGCTTTATTAGTTTTTGCGTAGCAACAGATTTAAAACTTCCCTCCCTCTTGTGCCCCTCAAGGACAAAAACGTCCCATTGACTTCCATTAAAACCACAGTTTTTGATCCTGTCGCCTCTGCAAAAAATAACCATGCATTCTGTGATATTCTATCGATTTATGAAAAAAAAGCAAAAAAAAAGAATGTATACATTTTTTATAGCCACTTCTACGAGTGGACGAGTTTTTGTCCACTAAAGACTCCAGAGGATAGTAAATTAGAATGAAGCCTGAGGGTTAATCACTTACAATTAACTCTTCAAAGTTTTCACATCTACTCCTGAAAAAAAAGACAAACTATCATCAAAGTATGTAGTTTGATTAAGATTGCATTGAGCTGAAGAGGAAAATGTTTAATTTATACCAGCTTCATGCTGTTGGAGAAAAACCCCAAACCGTTTCCTAATGAAGTTATTTTCTCTGGTTTTGGGATAGTTGGTGATTATTTGGGATAGAGGAGGTGCTGGGAGGCCTGTTGTGGTTTAGCTCTACATTAGTCCCGCCCTTTAGTTCTGCTGACCACTGAGGCGTCAGGTTACCTGGTACAGAGATGCCTTCCTTCCTCTACAGTTTATTCTAGGACTTGTTTTACCAACGTCTTGTTTTTGTTTCTGGGTGTGTAAGCTATACCTTAAATCTTTTAATAAGCATCTACAAAATGCCGAGGTGGACGCATGTTTTGTGGTCTAGTTAGAGTTTTGCAACAAGAGTCAATTTTCCTTCAGGAAGGCAGTGATTGGAAGTAGGGATGGGTGATATGCTCTTAAAGTTTTGTCACAATAACTTTTAGTTAGTGATGTGACGTTCATGAAGAGTCTAATCTTTTGACCGGCTCTTCAATCGTAACGAACCGTTCATTTTTTGTATTAACTGTGACGTTTGAGGTCGGAAGGCCATATTTAAAACAACATCAGTGAGCAAAGCAACATGAACCCATCAGTTCTATCGGGGATGCTAATTAGCGACGCACACATAGGTGTTGCAACAAAAAGTAGGGATGTACTGATACTACTTTCTTCAAAACAGATTTAGATATCAGATCGGAGTACTCGCCGATACCGAGTACCGATACCGATACTTCTACCACACACAAAAATGCAACGAATTGGAATACAGGTTTTATTTTTTCTTCTCTGCTTTTTACAACAAATAACTGAGTTAGATAAAAAAATATATATATTAAAAAATGATCACAAAACTAAAATATAAGGTGAAAAATAACCATTTTCTGTGATTTCACAGTGAAATTATTGCAGTTTTCCACATTTTAACCAAATAAAATGAACTATTTGGCACCATCTCCAGCTCTCAACCCACACTGTTCCTCTTTAGCTCAATAGCTCCCCCTAGTGTTCAATATAGGAAACTACAACAGAAATCACAAGTCACAGACAGTGAAGCCACTGGTATCGGTTCCTGGTATCGGGTAACTTTAACCAATACTGGTATCGGTATTGGTGCATCCCTAACTAAAAGTGTCCCCAAACATAGTTCCACATGATATTTCTCATTCAAAATCCATCCCCAGCCATCCATCTTCTGAAAACCGCTCAATCCTCCACAGAGGGTCGCGGGGGAGCTGGTGCCTATCTCCAGCAGTCAAGGGGCGAGAGGCGGGGGACACCCTGGACAGGTCACCAGTCCATCGCAGGGCCCTCATTCAAAATATTGCAAAAAAACATAAAAACATAAAAGAGCCAGCTCTTTGAGGTGAGCGGCTCCCTTCAAAGAGCCATATATCCCATCACTACTTTTAGTGTTTATCATGATGATAATAAAATATATATATTTTTTTATTTATAAAGATTTTTTTGGCTAAAAACGCATCACCAAGTGTTGTTCTGAAGCAGTGGTTCATGTAGATCAGGGCTAATCAATTAAATCTGCTAAAGGTCAGGAAATACACTCATGACCTGGTCCCTGGTGGAGGGGGGGGGGGGGGTCGTGTCCACGGCGAGACATGCTCAGAACCTGACCATGCTCCCTCCACCGGGACCTGGATTTTCTGCATGGTCTGGACAGAACAGGCTCTGAGTCCGGATCTGGACTTCAGTCCAACCTGAAGCTTTTCTGTTGTGGCTGTTAGCTAAATGCTAACCCTGCTACCATTTGAATTAAACATCGGTACCATTACACTCAGACCGTCTGAAAACACTCACCGTTACGCCTCCTGCTGGTCATCCTCTCTTTTCTCTTTTGTTTTATTTTCAGCTGCAAACAAAGTTTTGATGCACTACCACCACAGACTGTGTGGCTCCGCCCATTTACACCAGCAACAACGAGTTGATTTATCGTTATTATCGGCAAAGTTTTACCGTGGCAAGTTTTTTTCACATATTCTCAAATCTCTTAAGTACTAAACTGCCCGTCCCTATAATCAGTGATTAGTTGTAGGAAAGTTCTTAATCCTGAAACAGAGAGTCAGCTCAGATAATGTGTACTTCCTCTCATCATGTAGAAATTTAAAATAACACACGTTTGTAATTCTGGTCCTTAAACACAACCCATCCTCACAAATGAACTCGAGCACCATCCTGGTTCTTTCCCTTTTCATGTTAATAAAAATGCCTGAGGGGTAAAAGACAGACTGCCACCCCACATGACGCGTGGCAGCACCATTTGGACGCCAGCACCGCCAATCTGGGACCTCTCACTGGACCCACCTCGGGAGAGAAGTCACACACAGGGTGACGCAGATGGGACGACGCTGAGCCGGCATGCTCCTTTAGTTCATTGATTCATGGTGACCTCAGAACATTTTCACAAAAGACAGAATGCAGTTGTAACGTACTTCAACCTTTAACGGGTGTAGGATCAAATGTGTGGCAAAATAATCAACCAAAATGTACAAATTCTACCCGAATAAAGCAACCAAAAAGAACACTTCAGAAGCAAAAAAAAAAATCAATCTAAAAGCAAAAATAAACTAAAACATACATATTTATATTTATAAACAAAATGCTATAACTATTTTCTCTTGCTCTAGCTGTTTGTCAGCTAATCCAAACCCTCATAACCAATGACCTCGAAGCAATGAGAAGCCCCTCCCACTTTCAAAAACAAAAACTCGGAGCAGAAGCAAAATCAAGGTGCAGTGGAACCAAAATGTGCCCTTCAGAATAAAAGCCTAAATGGTCTGAGTAATGCAGAATTAAAGTGATAATATGCAGTTTTGCTTGTTTTGGGCGCCCTCTGGTGTCCGTTTTAAATCACTGCATTACACAAGTTAGCATATTGTTTCAGCTTCTAAACGCCTAAATCTACCTGTTGAAATGTCTCCTCAGCCTTCATAGCTTTCTACAGGAGCGGTTATTTACTCCTTCAAAGAAATCAGCTGTGTTCAAGCAGGGAGAGATGGGAAAAATCAGGAATCATGAGCTAAAAACACTCCAGAGCTAGCATAACAGCTAGCCACTTTGGGTTAGCCTAACCCTCGTGAGACACGTGACTTCCTGGGTACCGTGACGGCGACGGAGATTTTGCAATTGTGGTATTCTGGATCTAATCACCAGATGGGGCTAAGTGACTTTTCATTAACTCTGTAAAGAGTCAGATTAGCACAGACTGGCTCAAGGAGAAGATTTAAAAATATGAAAAAGTTGCATATTATCACTTTAAACTTATTTTGTTTTTAGAGTGGTTTTCTTAGATCTGCTGTTGAAGGTTCTCAGTCATCCAGGTCATCCCAGTAGCTTTATCAATTCTGAATTGACAAAGCTACTGGGATGAGCAGCGAAACGTCTTCAAAGAACCCAATAAGTCCAGTTGCCTTTATTTAAAACCCTTTTTTGGTTTACTAGATCTACTTTAAATATCTTGATCTTTCACGAATAAAATGAAGGATTAATCTTTTAGTTTAGACTCATCTAGTCCAGGTTTGGTTTTCAAGGTGGAGGTTCAGATGGTAAATATTAGGCGGATTAGCCCTTTTGTTTTGGTTTGAACTTTTTATTCCTGATACTTGATGATTTTCCACCTGTCAGCAGTTTTTTTTTTATGTTTCTCGTCCAACAGATTGTATTCTTGATACTTTGAGCTTCTTTATTCAACGTCTTTGTTCTTGACACCCATTGCCTTTCCATCCACGTATACTCTTTTTTCTGATACATGATGTTTTTTAATCAGATCGTTTTCCCCGACACCTGATCGTTCATATCTGACGTATCTTTTGATTCCTGATGTTTTGGGTTTTTTGCTGCATTTTCTTGGTACGTGATGTTTATTCCTCTAATCAGTTCATTTTTACTGACACCTGGTGCTTTTTAGTCTTATTTTTTTGTTATGTCTTTCCATCTGACAGATGTTTTTATATACTGTAACTGATGCTTTTTTAATTTGACATTTTTTCCTAAATCTGACGTTTTTGTTTTTGATACCTGTTGCTTTTTATCTTTTGTTACATTTGTGTGTATAGTAAAAGTTTTTTCCTGTAATTCATTTTTCTCCTTATACCTGCAGCTTTATCACCTGCTCTACTTGATGTCTGCTGTATTCTGAATTCTGTATTTCTGAAACCTGACGTTTTTGATCTGACTTGTTGATTTTTTTTATACCTGATGCCTCATCTTCTGCTGCACTTCTGTTATATCTCATGGTTTATTTCACTAATAGATTGTTTCATGATATCAACATTTAGTTTCCTTGATACCTGATACTTTTCTTTTTGCCTGATGGGTATTTTTCCTGACACTTTTCCATCTTAAATCTGACGTATGATGTCATTGGGTCTGACGTCTGACCTGAGGCGGCTCTAAAATAGACATCAGGTCTCTGATTAGACAATAAGAAAAGTTTACAGACTTCTTTCTTTTGTTGAAAATTGTCATTATGGTAAGCTTCTATAGCAGATCTGAAGTTCTGCAAAGACTTTTCAAAATTTAAACTCAGCAGCAGCATCAGGCGTTTTTGAACACGGAGACATGACAGAACCACGTTTCAGGCTAAAGTCTGAGGATGGAGAACCCGTCTGAAAGGCTTCACTCACATTACACATCCATCACAGTCTTTATCCTTTCCTGAGTGGAAAACCTTTACATGGAAATATTTAGATTACAGCCATTATAGGAAGTGAAGGACCGCTGAAAGGAAAAAGGAAACTAACAGAAATGCAGCGTTAAAGTTGATCTCCAGATTGATCTTCTTCTCCAGTCTGAGAGGTTGTTAAAACCATATTTTCATGTTAACACAGGTTTTATTTAAGGCGTCTCCCTGGACACCTATAGCTACCAGCAGTGAGGCTGTATAACCCTGAGTGGACTAAAAAGGCCCATTGAAACCTAATTACATGAAATATGGCTTTTTAAGAACGTGTGTGTCCCTGCAGTGGGACACGACACACAACTACACACGCTGGTCATCAATCTAATACACACACACACACACACACACACCCAACGGAAACTCTAAAAGCAGGAAGCTGACTTTTTTAGGGATAAAAGTGTGTTTTTATAAGTATTATATTATGTAATTTGTTAGCAAATTGTCTTTGTGCAGACTCAGCAGGCTTCAGTGTGCTCAAGTACTCCTCAGCATGTATCTGCAGGCTTTTCACCACCGTTGCACCAGGATGGGAATCTTAGCAACGCAGTAAGAACACCAGTGTTAAATCAACACTAGATAGGGTCTATTTGATCCCATGGACTTATATAGACCCTCTCTAGTGTTGATTTAACACTGGTGTAGAGACAAATGAGCTGCAAGAAGATCGGTCAGTATTCAGTTAATAAGACGTATATCAGTTCACAAGATTTGTATATTTTAATGCAAGTTTCTATTCATTTAAAAAAAAAGTTGTTGTTTTTTTTTTTTTTAATGTGCAGCTTATCCAAATATAAACAAACTGCATGGATAATAATAAAAGGTTTGCAGTTTTACTCATTAAACTTATGAAATAGTAACATCATTTAAACACAAAGCATGTGTTGTTTGAATTATAACAAATATACAAATCTGATTACCATTTTATAGGTTTAATGAGTAAAATGCATACATTTTATATCTATGAAATTTACTTTGTAAAGATACAGTCTGCAGTTTTGGCTTGTTTTTAGCACCCTCTAGTGTCCGTTTTAAATCACTGCTGTAAAACCGAACTGTTGACCCCTCCCCCTGCTCTGCGCCATGTTTTCAATCATCAGGTTTTCTTTGGAGGCTCCACCCTGATGAACACGATACAACAGATCTCTGAGCTCACATCTATGATGTCTGTCTTCAGCTCGTCTGTCCTCAGCAGATGGATTGCCTTAAAGCGTTACCGCTTCACGTGAGAAACGTGACTTTGTGAGACTTCAGGGCACCGGACCAGAGACTCGGAAGTTACAAACGTGGTATTCTGGATCCAAGCAGCAGATTATGGGGCTGAGGGACTTTTATTAACCTGTAAAGGGTCAGATTAGCTCAGACTGGCTCCAGAAAGAGATTTAAATAGGGATGAGTATCGGTATCGGTTTACCGATAATATCGGCCGATATTGGCATTAAAATGTAATATCGGTAAATATCGGTATCAGTTTTTGTAATGATGACACACATGACCTTTACATACCGTGCACATGTTATACATTAAACTGTTCTGCTACTTCTCCTCCCTCCCAAAATGTCAAAATATAACAAATCTAATTTATAGTTTTAGAGATGTTTTCATTTATTTGGCACACCTTGCATTAAATACTGTGTTTGTCTTATGAGGGCTACCACGCTTATATTGGTATCAGTTTATATCGATATTGGAAATTAAGAGTTAGGCAATATCGAATATCGGTAAAAAAGCCAATATCGAGCATCCCTAGATTTAAACATATGAAAAAGTTACATAGTGTGCCTTTAAGTTAACTTATAAATACGTTTAATCCTTAGAACATAGAAAACAGAGCAAGTGGACAACAAAGATCCAAAATTTGGGGAAAAATTAGATAAAATAAAAAGTATAAATACATATTTTTTATTCATTTACCGGTATGTCATTTTGGGTTGTGAAACTTAAAGCTGGAGCAGAAAATGAAAATGAAAATGAATGAAAATGAAAATGTAAATGAATGAAAATGAAAATTAATGAAAATTAATGAAATGAATGAAAATGAAAATGGAAAAAGAAAATGGAGCAGAAAATGTGAACCTTGAAATGGGCGGTGACACATCACACCTTGTTCTAAAGAAATTAAAGAACAAAAGAACCCAGAACATCTAAAGTTCTGCAGGACTCACTGGTTCAAGTTAAGGTCAGAGGTCATGACTCAGCAACAAGAGACGAGACAAAAATGTCCTCCATCAGAGTTCAAAGGTCAAAACCTCTCCTGACTAAAAACACAAAGCCCCGTCTCGCATGAGATAAAACATCTTGGTGCTCCCAAAGACTTCTGGGTAGGGATGTACCGATAACACTTTTTTCAAAACCGATCCGATACCGATACTTAAAGTTGAGTACTCGCCGATACCGAGTACCGATACTTCTACCACACAAAAAAATGCAACAAATTGGAATACGGTTTTTATTTTTTCTTCTCTGCTTTTTACAACAAATAACTGTTAGATAAAAAAATTTAAAAAATTAAATATATTAATAAAAATGATCACAAAACTAAAATATAAGGTGAAAAATAACCATTTTCTGTGATTTCACAGTGAAATTATTGCAGTTTTCCACATTTTAACCAAATAAAATGAACTATTTGGCACCATCTCCAGCTCTCAACCCACACTGTTCCTCTTTAGCTCAATAGCTCCCCCTAGTGTTCAATATAGGAAACTACAACAGAAATCACAAGTCACAGACAGTGAAGCCACTGGTATCGGTTCCTGGTATCAAGTAACTTTAACCGATACCGTATCGGGCCGATACGGTCCCTACTTCTGGGTAAATATTCTGTCAGCTGATGAGACAAAAGCTGAACTTTATGGAAGATGTGCGTCCCGTTCCTCCTAGAGTCAAACTAACTCTGGATTTCATCCCAACACTCAGACATGGTGGTGGTAGTGAGATGGTCTGGTCTTCAGGACCTGGACCACTGATGGAACCATGAATTCTGCTGACTACCAGGAAATCCTGAAGGAGAGTGTCTGACTTTAAACAGGACGTTCATGTTAGAAAAGCCTCCGATGTGGATGAAATGAAACAATTCTGTAAAGAAAAATTGAATCAAACTCCTCCACAGTGACGTGAGACTCATCACTAGTCATCATAAAGACTGGACTGTAGCTGTTGTAGTGTAGTGTTACAACCTGTTATTACACTTAGGGGGGAATTACAATCATTTCTAAACAATCCCATATGTGAGCACCTTTAAGAAGAGTAACTGAGTGAGGACACAGACACCTCTACGATGAACTTGTTGGCCTCCACCACTCAAAGAAACATTTATGTCATGCAGACAAATTCTGATGTCCTCAAGTCTGATGTTACTTAAACACCAAGCCCGCAAATGTTGCAAACCTTTGGCAGAACCTTGGACTCGCATGTCTCTCTCAGAACCCGGGACCGAGTCCAACATAGAGACAGAGAGACTGAACCAAAATTACAAGTCTTTAACGGGAGATCTCATAACACGCGTTTGGTTTGGATTGACATCTAAATGTTTTAAAAATGAGAAGCAAAGCCCCTTGATAGGGGGGTTAACTGTCAGGAGTGGAAACATGTGTGGTCCACATGTGGATCAAACTTCTAAACCTGGCACAGAAAGCACCACTCACTCAGTAAGGAAAAAAGAAACAATTCTTCTGTCTTTAACGGACAGGAAGAGCGAGAGATGCAGACGGTATTTTCCATTGTGAAAGGACTTCGTCAGCCAGCTGTTCGGATGAGACGGCTACAGCAAGACCTGCAACTGTGTCACAACCATAATGTAACGCTCCTCACTCAGGAGCGGCGCAGAAGGCTTTTCAGGGCTCGTATCAGACCAAAGACTGAAGAGCCAGAGGGGATTGTTGATACGTTCTCATTAGACAGCTAGCAAGCAAGAGATGAAAAGAAGAAACTGCAGGAGGAGACGGAATAAGAGACACATTCTGAGAGACCCAAAACAGAACTAACAATAAGAAGAGGGCATGAATGAAAACGCACTTTACACTCACTGCCTCGACAACGTCACCGTTTTAACCACATTTTTATTAAGTGAGGTATATTTAAATCATAAATCCATCATATTTATTTAAATTGACTATCGAGCAGGGCCGGATCTAGCCAGCCCTATTAAGGGGGGCAAGTAGAATCTAAGGGGGGGTGAGTCTGGACATGCTTTTTTTGTTCTTTTTGTGTTTTTTGTGTTCTTTAATTCTTTTAGTGTTTTTTTGTTCTTTTGTGTGTTTTTTTGTTCTTTTTGTGTGTTTTTTTGTCCTTTTTGTGTTTTGTTTTGTTTTTGTTCTGTTTGTGTGGTTTTTTGTTCTTTTTGTGTGTTATTTTTTGTTCTTTTTGTGTGTTATTTTTTGTTCTTTTTGTGTGTTTTTTTTTGTTCTTTTTGTGTGGTATTTTTTGTTCTTTTTGTGTGGTATTTTTTGTTCTTTTTGTGTGTTTTTTTTTGTTCTTTTTGTGTTTTTTGTGTTCTTTTTGTGTGTGTTTTTTTTGTTCTTTTTGTGTGGTTTTTTTTGTTCTTTTTGTGTGGTTTTTTTTTGTTCTTTTTGTGTGGGTTTTTTTGTTCTTTTTGTGTGGTTTTTTTTGTTCTTTTTGTGTGGTTTTTTTTGGTTCTTTTTGTGTGGTTTTTTTGTTCTTTTTGTGTTTTTTTTGTTCTTTTTGTGTTTTTTTGTTCTTTTTGTGCGTCTTTTTTGTTCTTTTTGTGGGTTTTTTGTTCTTTTTGTTCTTTTTGTGTTTTTTTGTTCTTTTTTGTTTTGTTTTTGTTCTTTTTGTGTTTTTTTGTTCTTTCTGTGTGTTTTTTTGTTCTTTTAGTCTTTTTTTGTTCTTTTTGTGGGTTTTTTGTTCTTTTTGTTGTTTTTGTGTTTTTTGTTCTTTTTTGTTTTGTTTTTGTTCTTTTTGTGTTTTTTTGTTCTTTTTGTGTTTTTTTGTTCTTTTTGTGTTTTTTGTTCTTTTTGTGTTTTTTGTTCTTTTTGTGTTTTTTGTTCTTTTTGTGTTTTTTGTTCTTTTTTGTTTTGTTTTTGTTCTTTTTGTGTTTTTTGTTCTTTTTTGTTTTGTTTTTGTTTTTTTGTGTTTTTTGTTTTTTTTTGTTTTTTTTTTGTTTTTTGTTTTTTTTGTTTTTTTTGTGTGTTTTTTTTGTTCTTTTTGTGTGTTTTTTGTTCTTTTTGTTGTTTTTGTGTTTTTTGTTCTTTTTTGTTTTGTTTTTGTTCTTTTTGTGTTTTTTTGTTCTTTTTGTGTTTTTTGTGTTCTTTAATTCTTTTAGTGTTTTTTTGTTCTTTTGTGTGTTTTTTTGTTCTTTTTGTGTGTTTTTTTTTTTTTTTCTTTTTTGTTTTGTTTTTGTTCTTTTTGTGTTTTTTGTTCTTTTTTGTTTTGTTTTTGTTCTTTTTGTGTTTTTTGTTCTTTTTTGTTTTGTTTTTGTTCTTTGTGTTTTTTGTTCTTTTTGTGTGTTTTTTTTGTTCTTTTTGTGTGTTTTTTGTTCTTTTTGTGTTTTTTTGTTCTTTTTGCGTGTCTTTTTTGTTCTTTTTGTGTGTTCTTTTTGTGTGTTTTTTGTGTTTTTGTTCTTTTTTGTTTTATTTTTGTTCTTTTTGTGTTTTTTGTTCTTTTTTGTTTTGTTTTTGTTCTTTTTGTGTTTTTTGTTCTTTTTTGTTTTATTTTTGTTCTTTTTGTGTTTTTTGTTCTTTTTTGTTTTGTTTTTGTTCTTTTTGTGTTTTTGTTCTTTTTTGTTTTATTTTTGTTCTTTTTGTGTTTTTTGTTCTTTTTTGTTTTGTTTTTGTTCTTTTTGTGTTTTTTGTTCTTTTTTGTTTTGTTTTTGTTCTTTTTGTGTTTAATACACAATACATTACATTAATGCAATGTAAATGACAATAAAACAACCTGCTGTCTTGCAGTTTTCCACATTTTAACCAAATAAAATGAACTATTTAGCACCATCTCCAGCTCTCAACCCACACTGTTCCTCTTTAGCTCAATAGCTCCCCCTAGTGTTCAATATAGGAAACTACAACAGAAATCACAAGTCACAGACAGTGAAGCCACTGGTATCGGTTCCTGATATCGGGTAACTTTAACTGATACCGGTATCGGTACATCCCTAATACATACTGACAAATACATTTGAAGTTTAAACAATAATGAGGACATTTCAACCATCACACACAGTGGTGACAAAGTTCTGCTAATCATTCAGAACAGAGACAAGCAGCTTCAAGATGATGCTCCAGTCAATTAGAAGTCAACACTGTGGCAGCATTCTGGCTTTCCCTTGTTTCCACTAAGACAATAGAAAATGACAGTTTGAAACAAGAACTAAAGGGTTATTGTAAAATAAAAAAATGTATTTGGCCATAAAATAAATTAATTTTGTTGGAAAAATCGTAAAAAATCGAAAATCGTGAGCTTAAAATCAGGAATCGAATCGAATCGTGGCTTGAGTGAATCGTTACATCCCTAGAAGTTAGTATTTATACATATATGGAAAACTTTGATACCATGAATTCAGATCATAATATACAGTCTAGTGCGCCCACTAGACTGTATATTATGATGTTTTTGATTTAGATTGAGAGACAATCGTACTTTGTTTCCTAATTCAATAAGTAAGAATGCAAAGCAACTTATTTCAAAACTCACCAAAATAATTGTGATTCTGATTTTTTTCCATTATCGAGCAGCCGTTCACATTTCAGATCCAAATCCAGAAAAAGTAACAACCATGAGATCTTTGTGACTTCTTTAAAACCCTTGCAAAAGTGAAAAGTGAACTCAGGTGCTGCTCTGCTTTCTGTTTTTCATGCTTGTTTTTTGCTTTTCCTTCTGTTCTTTGTGCATGACACACGCTCAAAGGCTGCTCACCTCCGTGCAGCCCACAGCTTTCTGTCAAAACGACAGCTGAACAAAGCCATCGTAAACTCCTTCTGACAGAAGCAGCCGGTCTTGCTGCTCACTCTTCGACGCGGTACTCTGAATCAAATACAAAAAATGTCCTGCTGCAATCACAGCAGAGAGTACTGACTGACGAAGGTACAGTAGCTCTCAGCTAACATGTTTGATGCCTACCTGATCATCTGGTTTTGTGTCCGTCAGGAGTAGAAATGCTGTCACAATTAAGTGCATTAAGTTCATCTAAATATTGCATTGGGATCTCATGAGTGTGTCAAGTCATATCTTAAAAGTTTAGGTTAAACTTAACATTCCTAGAAGGATTTACTGCCCACAGCTTAAAAGGCTGAGCCCGGCTACCTTACGGAGGAAGCTCACTTCGTCCGTTTGAATCAGGATCTCACTCTTTCGGTCCTGATCCACATCTCATGACCAGCTGAGGGTTGAGCTGTAAATCGACAGCGTTGATTATCGACTCCGCTCCCTCTTCACCGTGACGAACCGGAGCAACGCCCTCATTACTGAAGATGAAGCCGTGATCTATTGGTCCATCTCCCACTCCATTCTACCATCACTCAAAAACAAAACAGGCAGGAGTTCATTTCCAACCCAGAGGGAGAATTCCACCTTTTTCCAGTCAAGATCCATGGCCTCAGGCTAAAAGGAGGTGACTCTGATCCTGGTCACTACACACAAAGTCAGGACTTGAAGACGCCAACAGAGCCACATCATCTGCAAAAAGCAGATCCTCTGTGTCGACCATGACAGACTCACAATACCTAGAACAGTGGCGTAGATTTGGTCTTGACATTGGTGGGGACCGAGATGGGACAGGATGGGATGTAACTACCTGATGGCCAGTCCAGCTCGGCCCAAATCTAGAACCAGGGCAGGTGCCGTTAGCGTGCGCGGCTCGGCGCAGACCTCTGTCCAGGTTGAGGGCTTAAGGCTGGAATACACCGGATACCTCAGCGATGCGCCACCTCGTGGCTGCGGTGTTGGCGAGTCTTGTACTCACACAAGACGCGTTCCTGACACGGCGTGCCGAAGGACGCTGCTTGAAAAATCGCGCGATAGTCACAACATCACGCGGGAATTGAAAACTGGAAGCGGGAAGTGAATTCTTTGTTTCTATGTGATCAGAGCTGCCGTCGTGTGCTGTGGGAATCTAATTCTAATTCTTTCAAAATGGGTCAGTGAGCTATTTAACGGAGCTGTTGTTTATGCGCGCCGTAATGTTTGTGGCGGTTTATTTCTGTGCGCCGCAATAGGAGCCGTTCTGCGTCGTAACGTCGGTGTCAGAAAGTACTCAACTTGTCGTGACACGGCTGCGACTGGCGCTCCTTTTTAAACTGGTGCGAATCTTTAGCGCGATGGCGGCGTCTTGCGTTTCTGGGACGCGTTGTGGCGATCTCTGTGTGAGTGATCCGATGGACTAAAATGGTTTTAAATCAAAATAACGGCGCAGCCACGAAGTGGCGTGTCGCCGACGTGTCCGGTGTATTCTAGCCGTTAGGGTTAGGGAGCACAGACCTCAGTGCATCCGGAGCGAGGGGCTCGCGCCGGTCGATCCAGACGCCTCCTTGTCCTGGACAGAGGTCCACACACAGCTCTGCAGCTAATGATCTGAGGATCAAACTAATGAATTCTCAGCACGGAGAGAACTCCAGAGATGAACCGGCTATAATGTTTTTAAGACAGCAGGATCTTCGACTTAGTTAGAAATGGTTGGTTTGCTGGTTAAAAATAGGAGGGTGAATCTTTAGTCGACAAGTTAGATCAAGCACCGTCTCAGGAATGAGATTCAACGTGCGAGGGATGAACTTTAGGCTGTCAAAGGTAAATGAGTCAAACAACCAACGGGATTTAAACTCATCGATTGTTGGAGGGTTCAGGTGCAGGTCGACCTGTGGTAGCTCTGATAAAGAGACTTAAATGAGCCCCTAGAGACCTACACTACGGGGATGTTTCATCACTGAGTTTAAGAAAAAGGTTCAGCTGTGGTTCAAGCTTATATTACACAACTTACATTATAAAGTAAATTTAAAAAATGACAGAAACTGATAACTACATAGTTTTACTAAGAAGCTCAGGAGTTTAAGGTAGGAACTCACCTGATTTTGTTAAATGTGTTTTAAAGATCAAATTAATTTAATGCACTCACTTATTAAAACTATGAAACGTGTTAGTGAAGCTTTTATACAACCTATTCTGTCAATACCCAACACATTTTGTCTGACACTGAGGTTTGATTTAGGTCAGTGTCTCTCAAAGTGTAATAAACATGCTGATGATGATGAAAAATGAGATGTTCTTTTAATTTTACAGCTGCTATATTTAAAACCATTTGCACACCAATTCACTTTGGGAACATTTGCAGGCAAATATTTTCATATCTGCCTTTTTTTATATCATGTGCTTCTGATTATGTCATACACACCATTTGATTAAAGTTAGTAGAAATCAGGCCAGAGTGAGTAAGAAGTTGAATAATGTTAGAAAGCAGGCTAAAGTGAGTAAGAAGTAGATTAACGTTAGTAGAAAGTAAGTTAACGTAGAATGAAGTTAGTACAAAGCAGGCTAAAGCAAGTAAGAAGTTGATTAAAGTTAGAAAGCAGGCTAAAGTGAATTTAAGGAACTAAAATGTTGGCAAAAAGCAGGCTACAGTGAGTAAGAAGTAGTTTAACGTTAGTAGAAAGCAAGCTAACGTGAGTTTGAAGTAGAATAAAGTTAGTATAGCAGGCCAAAGTGAGTAAGAATTTGAATAACGTTAGTAGAAAGCTAGCTAAAGTTTAGTACAAAGTCGATTAAAGTTAGTAAACAGAAGGCTAAAGTGAGTAAGAATGAAGTAAATTAAAGTTAGTATAAAGGCAGGATAAAAAAGCGAGTAAGAAGTTGATTAAAGTTAGTAAAAAGCAGGCCAAAGTGAGTAAATACTAAAATAAAGTTAGTGAAGCTTGCTAAGTGACAACAAAGTAGGTTAAAGTTTGGAAAAAGAAGGCTAAAGTGAGTAAGAAGTAAATTACCGTATTTTCCGGACTATAAGTCACTCCGGAGTATACGTCGCACAAGCCCAAAAATGCATAATAAAGAAGAGAAAAAAAAAACACATAAGTCGCATTTTTGGAGGAAATTCTATTTTATAAAATCCAAGACTAAGAACGGGTATTTCATATTATTAGCTATTTTCATAAAACAATGCTGGCAATTTGCAGTGAAGCCGAGCCGGTATCTGGGAGCCCGTCGTTCGTAAGGGTTCAGACCGCGCCGGTAAAGTTGCGCAATCATGTGCTTTTCACAAAAGATTACTGACTGGTGGTATAAAAGGTTACGGGGGCGGTCTTCACGCTGTCAACGTGCAGGTTTACAGAGACGTGAGACGGAAGTAAACAGACAGGCTGCTTCTGCTGCTCATAACGCCAGAAGCACCCAGATCTCCACTGAGATACAAATGCGTAACAGCTGTCCGGTGTTTACCTGATTTCTTAATACTTTTCCAGTCGGGGGTCAGCTCTCCTTTGCTACGTTATTAGCAACACCTCCCTCTGTTGTGATCTTCATTTACAAATCTGGCGCTGCGGTAATATTACTACCAAGCATGGCGGCTGGTTGGTACACCGGCCTACAGCGCCATCTAGCGGTTTTAAAGCAGCGTGAAAGTGACTAAAACGTGAAATTCTATACTGTGGTGTATAAGTCGCAGGATCTGCCAAACTATGAAAAAAAGTGTGACTCATAGTCCGGAAAATACGGTAATGTTCGTAGAAAGCAAGCATAAAATAAAGTTAGTACAAGCAGGTTAAAATGAGTATTAAAGTTAGTAGAAAGCAAACTAAAGTGAGTACAAAGCTGGTTAAAGTTAGTAGAAAGCAATCTAAAGTGAGTACGAAGTGGATTAACATTACTGGAAAGCAGGCTAAAGTGAGTAAGAAGTAAATTAAAGCTAGTGAAAAGCAAGCCAAAGCGAGTGAGAAGTAGCTTATAGTTAGCCAAAAGCAGGTGAGTAAGAAGTTGGATAACGTTAGTAGAAAGCAGGCTAAAGTGACTTTAAGGTAGATTAATGTTAGCACAAAAGCAGGCCACAGTGAGTAAGAAGTAGATTAACATTAGTAGAAAGCAAGCGTAGAATTAAGTTAGCACAAGGCAGACTTAATTTTTAAATTAATTTGAAGCAGGCTATTGTTAATATAAAGCAATGAACTAAACTTAAGTGAGCATGAAGCAGGCTGAAGTGAGTATAAAGTGAAGAAGAACTGGGTACAAATTAGACTACATTGAGTGCAAAGCAGACAACAGCTAGCTATCAGGCTACAGTTAATACAAAGCTAACTAAAGTGGGTACAAAATGTGCTAATGTTAGCAAAAAGTAGATTAAGTTAGCATAAAGTGGGCTACATTTAGTATGAAGGCTATCATTAATACAAAGCAAGCTAAAGAGAAGAAAGCTGGCTAATGGGCTAATGCTAGTGAAGCAGATTAAGGTCAGTGCAAAGTTAGCATGAATCAGTTAACACAAAGTTGGCTAAAGTGAGCACAAAGCAAGGAAAGTGAGTAAGAATGTTAGTATGAAGTTAAATTATTACAAAGCAAGCTGAAGTGAGCAATGTGGGTGAAAATGAGCCGAAAGTGGGTTCAAGTGAGTAGGAAGTGGGCTAAAGGGGGCTATAGCAGGCAAAGTGTGGAAGAAGTAGGCTAACATTAGTATGGAGAAGACTTATAATGAAGCAAGCTAAAGTAAAGACAGTGTGCACAAAGTATTGGGATGTTAGTGTGAAGTGGTCTCATATTCCAAAGCAGACTCAACTCAAATGAAGCAGGCTAAATTAAGTAAAGTAGGCTAATGTTAGTGGGGCGTGGGCTAAAGTTAGTTTGAAGCTGGTAAAACTGAGTGTAAAGCAGTACAAAAATAACTTAGGTTAATACAATTTGGACCAAACCAAGTACAAAGCATGAGTACAAAGTGAGCTAAAATGAGTATGAATTGGGATAAACAGCGATGTTGGTCAAGAAATGTGTAAAAGAATTCATCCTACCCTCGTAGAGTCCGTCTCTCTCATCCAAGAACACCAGGTGTCCTCCCTGCTTACCAGGGTTCACTTAACATGCACGGTACACTGATTCACAGACGATTCTACTCCACTTTGGAAAGTAAACAACCAGGCTGCACTAGCATAGTGGTACTAACATGAATACTAAAGCAGAAACATAGTATACAGACTATGAACTGAGGAGCACACACAACAGGGTTCACTCACGTCTCTGAAGCTCATTTCTACACCCCATACTCACACTGCCTGAGGCTGCAGCACAGTTACACACATTAGCAGTGTGTCATCCGTCTACCAGCAGTGTGCTTATCCATCCATGCTAATAACACGAAGCTATCTGTGTTACCATGCAGCAATCGGTGGCTTGTAAATCGCCTGATTTCGCTTTGCAACAAAGCTAAATCACACTTTTGACCTCTAAAGTATGCAATGGAGAATCACTGTGATGTCACAGACTGAACCAGTGGCTAATACATGTTTGAATGTTCTTAATTTGAAAACAGCTGTTGCCTGCAGTATAAAGAGAAAGAGCTCACCTGGTTTTCTGCAAAGCAAAGCCACTTTACCTAACTTTTACAATGTTGTGTAGTAATTCCTAGATCCGGTAGGGTGTGATTCCCAGCAGCTATTATGAATAAAAAGAGAATTGTACAAAACCAAAACTGGAAATGGATGCTTAATGGAACCACTGATTATATTTTTGCTTGCTTGGACTTATCGTCATAACAGTTTTATATGTTCTTACTTGCCTGAATGGAGGCAGATTACTAGTAAAGAAGCCCAAACTGTCCTCTCCTTAGCCACCTCCACCAGCCTACCTACCTACCATCATGGCTGCCATCCAACTAGTTCTGACAGTAGAACTAGATCTCAGTGGGTCACGGAGTTCTTGAAGTGACACCATGTCTCGTTCCCAGACTGACGGGAGAGAAATCTGCAGATAAGTTGTCAGTCAAGTTTTTGTCAACCGTCCTTCAACACCAGCGTTGATTCACTGAGCTCGTCTTCGTCTCCTCTTAAAATTCTGCTTGACATTTGCTCAGTTCAATTATCATCTAATACCGCCAGCCGCTGCTGTGCTCCCTCTCTGGGGTGGCTTAAGTGATATTTCTGTCCTGTCTAGCTTCCCTCACTGTGCCTGTCCACAAATTAAACAAATAATCAAACCTCATGTCCTTGCTTTCCCAGCAGGGTGGAAGTAAGTCACTCATCTCTCGTCGAATGACCCCTTGTTGCGCTGACTTCAGATTAATTAGATAAATTATTCAAAACTGAGCTGACTTGCATGATAACAAACCGTAAAGAAGCTGTAAAACTGGAGCCAGCAGACCACTGTTTATGATTTGAACCCCTAACTCTTAGGGGCCTGTAAAAAAAGTTAGAGTTTTTGGTATGCATGTTAATTTATTAATGTGTTAATTTCGTTGACGAAAATTTTTCGTTATTTATTTCGTCACGAACATATTTTACTGAACGAAAACTAAACAAAAATTCAAAAATATAAAACGGGAAAAGACGAAGACTAAATCAGCCGACGTTGTCGTCAGGAGCGAAAGACGAGAATTGACAGTGACGAAATCCAATCAGAAAACGGGAAGAATGTGACGAACATACCAAAGAACCAATCAGCAATCGGAGCAGGCGGAAGTAGATGAGAAAGGAACCAATCAGAGTCCGCCTTGTCGAGACGCGCCAGACACTGAACAGCAAAGCCGACGCCGACAGGAACAGACTTTATTAAAAGTGGGTCAAATGAACAGAACGGAGACAGAGTTACGACTAGGGGTGTGTATTAGCAAGAATCTGGCGATACGATATGTATCGCGATACAGGACCGACGATACGATATATTGCAATATATTGCAAAGTACTGCGATACTATGAGTAAGACCATATATTGTGATTTTTAAAACAATTTAAGAGTAGAAAAACTGTCACAGTATTCTAGAAACTTCAACCGTTTTCGTGCATAACACATCTAGTTTTATTACTAGATCTAGTTGATCCACTGGAACAAAGAAGGTGAAAACAGCCACCAACTAGCGGCCATACTTTTAATTTTACTACAAAAATTACCGTAGTCATTAATGGTTCCATTAAAAAAAAATTTTAAATAAAATGAAAATTGATAATTTGCTTAAAATTTTGATACAGCAAAATATTGCGATACGGATAGAACGATGTCGATATATCATGACAGAAAATATCGTGATATATTTCAATATTGATATTTTCTTACACCCCTAGTTACGACGCTAATTTTAAGATAATGGTGGTGAATGCAGCAGAGACATCAAACAGCTGTCAGGGAGACAGGAAACATGGAGTGAAATGAGCGAAGACGGAGCGTTGTGGCGATCACGTTCTGTGGGAGGAGACGGACCGCAGCGTGAGAACAGCTGATCACACTCTGTGAGGAAAAGCCTCACGCAGACTTTTGATCTGACACGTCATGAGCAAAGTTCTGACAGTTTGATTACTGTGGGATTTATTTTGCTCAGTTTTTGATCACTAGTGTCATTCCTGATAAAACACCACACACACTAGAATATGAATTACAGATCTTTGTGATTGAATTAATAAGAAAATATTAAAGGTATCTAAATAAGATAATATTTAAACTACTTCCTCAAAATTTTAACAAAAATAGTTTATTTTAAAAGTGAATTTAGTTTTTTTTTCCCTGAAGATTAGTCTTGGAAAGGAGGGGGGTCTCTTATATTTGGGGTCGTCCTATATTCAAGTCAATACGGTAGTTAACTATTTGGAACATTAATAAAGGCCCCATTTGTTTATTAATACTTAATAATGCACTAACGTTAATAAAAGTAAAGTGTTACCCCAATTCATTTAAAGAAATGTAAAATAATTGCACCAGAGGAAAAAATATTAATATTAGTCAAATATGCCTATTTTATATTTAGTCGACTAAAATAGTTCGGAATTTTAGTCGACTGAAACTAAAACAAATTGGACGACTAAAACTAGACTAAAATGAAAAAGAATTTTAGTCAAAAGACTAAGACTAAAACTAAATTAAAAATGTAAAAATTCCTCCCTAACCAGTTACAACCCAACCTTACAACTAGGGATGGGTATCGGTATCGGTTTTTCGATAATATCGGCCGATATTGGCAATATCGGTAAATATCGGTATCGGTTTTTGTAATGATGACACACATGACCTTTACATACCGTGCACATGTTATACATCAAACTGTTCGGCTACTTCTCCTCTCTCCCAAAATGTCAAAATATAACAAATCTGATGTATAGTTTTAGAGATATTTTTATTTATTTGGCACACCTTGCATTAAATACTGTGTTTGTCTTTTTTTATGAGGGCTACCACAATTATATCGGTATCGGTTTATATCGGTATCGGAATTTAAGAGTTAGACAATATCGGATTTCGGTGAAAAAGCCAATATTGAGCATCCCTACTTACAACCTAAGTGGAAGAAAACTGATAAATGGATGGATAGTGACAAGAAAATATCCTTAAATACGAAGATTCAGGAAATTAGATTATACATATTTTTGAAACATCTTTAAATGTGTAAATTAAATTTGTGAGATCACAGCTTGATAAGAAAAATTAACAAAAGCTGTGAAAAACAATCAAGTTCATTCATTAATGATTTCTTTACACTTAGATCAAATGTACCTTTGATAAAATGAATACAAATGAAAACAAATCTTTTGGCTTGATTTATGTCTGAATAATAAATGTTGATTTTCTTAGACTGAAGTGTAAACACTGACAACACACCTGATATTTAGTCAAACTAATCAGATGCTAATCAGGTAGAAAGAAGAGACAGTCAGTGATGGCAAAAGGGCAAAAATCACTCAGTTGAAAAATAATTTACCTGCAGTTTTTTGCTTTTGAAATCAAAATTAAAACATTTGGACCCGAGAACATTGTAATCTTTAATGATGCTTTTATCAAGACAAGGCCAGAGTAACAAACAACCTGTACAACTCGAATCAACTCATCAACATGTTCCTGTTGTCAGCACTGTTTTGTTCTGAATGTCATCAGGTGATTGGATCATTTTGCTGTTATCTCCCGACTTCCCTGGGCTCTGACCTTTTGGTGTTAACTCTGTTGTCACCTGGCAGAATAAAAGTCTCAATGAAAGTTTATCAGGATGAACGCCATGCATGGGAGGGCAAACGGCGAGGATTGGCATTAACGCCAAGTACGGTAATTTGGATTTTATTCAACTCCGGCTAAACTGTTTTTCGCAATAAGCATCGTACTCTTGCATACTTTCCTCCCATGTATTTCCAGACATTAGATACGAGCCCACTTCACTTGTAGCTAGGGATGGGATAGCGATACCACCATACCATAGCGATACCATAGCGATACCGGTATCGGTATCGGCCCGATACCGGGTATCGGTTAAAGTGGCTTCACCAGTGGCTTCACTGTCTGTTAGTGATGAGACCAATTAACACTGATAAGTGGTCTGTTCGCAGCTGACAGCCACACCCATTGGCACAGCTGCACCTTTGACAATGAAGGCAGCTTGACTTCTTTTGTTATCTTGAAAGTTTCAACTCATCCTATTGAAAAACAGCCATTCACACCTCCAACCGATTCACCCTCCCTTTCACCCTCAGACCCCCTGCCTGCATTAACAGGCTTTTGTTTGTTTCGCCATGAAATTAAAAAGTGAATACAAAGCAGGCATGCATAGTGCTTACAGTCACCCCCCAAAAACAATGAACGGTTCTCTACAAAGACTCGGTTCTCCTCGTTCACAGTGAAGAGCCGTTCAAAAGATTCGGTTCGTTCATGAACGTCACATCACTACTGTCTGTGACTTGTGATTTATGTTGTAGTGTCCTATATTGAACACTAGGGGGAGCTATTGAGCTAAAGAGGAACAGTGTGGGTTGAGAGCTGGAGATGGTGCCAAATAGTTAATTTTATTTGGTTAAAATGTGGAAAACTGCAATAATTTCACTGTGAAATCACAGAAAATTGTTATTTTTCACCTTATATTTTAGTTTTGTGATCATTTTTATTAATATATTTTATTTTTTTATCTAACTCAGTTATTTGTTGTAAAAAGCAGAGAAGAAAAAATAAAACCCGTATTCCAATTTGTTGCATTTTTTGTATGGTAGACGTATCGGTATCGGTACTCGGTATCGGTGAGTACTCAGATTTAAGTATCGGTATTGGATCGGTTTTGAAAAAGTGGTATCGGAACATCCCTACTTGTAGCTGCGCCTCAGAACCCCTCATGAATGGATTAAATGTAAGTGGATTCTTCTTGCTTGCTTACAGGCTCATTATTTTAGAGGGAAACCAAAAAGTAGTGTGACCTGAATTTCTGATATCAAGCAGATTTTGAGCAGGTGTTGGCTGCTTTGGAGCTTCCCTGAGGCTTCTACGTTTTGATCACACTTCTCCTCACACTCCTTTAAACTGTGTTAAGAAAGCGGGTACTCTGACAGTCTGCTAGGAAGGAGAAAGAGAAGAAATCTCTCAGCTTCTTATATTTCTCTCCTAATAAATAGTTGTATGGATTTTTGTTACATGTAGGACAAGTTGTGGTGTTGCTCAGAGGGTTTAGCTGAATTGATCGACTATGGAGGATTGAAAGTGCACGCTCGGGTCTGCCCACTCTGTGTCAGACACTTGCATTACACGGTCCACATGCTGGGTTGGAGAGGTGACCTCGATGTGTTTCATGAAAGTTCTTCTAAAAAATGATGAGCAGCGTGAGTCATGTTTGTGACTGAAACACTGAAATTCTGCCTAATATCTGTAAAAGGTTTAGAGTAATGAAATCCTACGTTCATAGCCGTTATCAATCCTTGTGTAGCAGCTGTTGTCTTCGCGTGGTTAAAGAGAAAGCATTTTATGAAACAAAAACATTTTCTTCATCCTGTGAACTTTGGAATGAATAGTTACGGTGTCTGTCTCCACGGTGACAGGCCAGTGAAAGAGTAAAACTGACTTTTATTATGAAATATTCGCCATATTTCTGGGTCTACCAGCGTATTACAGCAAAAGCCATCACTAAGTACTAAATAAAAAGGAACCAGTCCACTTTCGATCAGACCAGGTCTAGAGTTGACCTGTCCTTAATCCATTTTTAACCCCACCCATCCATTTTACTTCTTTAAAGGTTGGGTTCAAAGGTAACCCAGATACCCCTCACCCAGCAACACTCTCCAGGTCCTACCGAGGGATCCACGGGAGTTCTCAGGTCAGTGATTATGTATACTCACTGACCTGAGAACACCTGTGGATCCCTCAGGAGAGTGTTGCTGAGGGGTATCTGGGTTAGCAACAGACAGTGGTGAGACCAGCGATGCTGTTTGGTCTACAGCAGAGGTCACTAACAGGCAGACCACGATCCAGAAACGGTTCTTTCTGGACCACACAGCAAATCCAGGACCTGGTCCTCAGTCCAGGAGAAGGGGGCGTGTCCCGGGAAGTGCTACTGAGGAGCTATGACGGGTTTGCTGTTCACTCGGCAGCCGGTACGCCCCCTCCCTCTGAACAGGACTGCGTCACACATGGTTCGGAACTCAGTTCAGGGGGAAGGGGCTCTGCAACCCCTTGGTAGGGTTTGTTACCCCTACATCATGGCCCCTCACGCGCAGCTCCAGGAAGAGATGCTGCTGCTGTATATAGGCAAGCAGCACGCCACGCAAATAGGTTATTTCTGGCTTGAAAGATCAGTGAGTTTCTGTAATGAATGCTTGACAAAGGCACTACCAGTTTCTTTTGCATACTGGTGTTACGTCTACCGTCTATAGCAGAGGTACTCCTGCCCTCAAGCTGGAATTATTCTACTAAATCCACGTTTCCATCATAAGCCAGGACAGTATTGTTCGTGAAGCTTGTTATTAAGACTGACGAGCTGCGGTCTAATTTGAAGTACTAATATAAGCAGGATGGTGCTCGTCTACCACCCACAATGCACTCTGTTGTACTAAGGTATGTGGAGTTTAGCTGAGGTCATGTTATTTTGATCATGTCAGGTCTAGCATACCGTTTCCCTTTAGCTTTAATCCCAAGGCACGTGCCAAGGGACCTGTCCCACACCTACTGGTTCAGTCCCACCCCCAGCAGGGGGTTACCTTCTGCTACCACAAATTAACTGCTATAGATCACAGGTCACACATGAGAGGATGTGATGGCTGCATGTTGTGTGGAAAGGTTAATGTCATGCTTGTAACGTGATTAAAATTCATGACGGAAAAGAAGGGAGGGAAAAGGACGAGGAGCCAGTGGATGAAGGGATGTCAAACGGGAGGACCAAAGACTTGGCTTTTTTAAACGGTCACAAAATAAACACAAAGTCAAGAATTCAAAGGTAATTCAAAAGTTCTCTTCCTGTAAGTCGAGCCGGAAACATGTTGAAGCTCAAAGCGCAGAGGTTGATTTAGGAGGGAGGAGTAAAGCAATGTGGAAAACCAGCAGGACTGTTCCTGTAGGACCTACAGGTAAAGGGGAAAGACACTGGCAGTATGTTCAACAATAATTTTTCCAGGGTCACACTCATGTAACTGTAATTTTATGTATTTTCTCTTAAAATAAAATCCACATGAGTTCTAAACTAGGAATGGTTCATTTCTGGTTACAAGATAAATCGTGTTTTTAAAGTGTTGTGGTCGAAAGCGGTCATAGATCAGTGATGCTAAAAGGATCACATCGTCTGACAAAAGCAGACAAGATCTTTCTGCCACCAAACTCGACACCCTCCACACCATGGCTGCACCTAGAACTTCTGTTAAAGGTTGTGAACAGAACAAGGGACAAAGGGCAGTCCTGGCAGAGTCCAACCCTCACCACACTGCAAAAACTGATTTCTAAGAAAGTAAAACAGCCTTGTTTTTGGACATTTTGTCTTATTTTTGTCTAAAAAGAAAATCTATTCTTACAGCCCTACTTGAAATAGGCCAAATCTTCTTAAATATGGTCACATTTTCTAGATTTGAGCAAAGAAATCTGCCAATGGGGTAAGCAACATTTGCTTGGCTAGATTCCTTATAACTAGCGAATTGTTCTAAATGCAGAAAATTTTGCAATTTTTTAAGGAATCTAGACAAGCAGATGTTGCTTACCCATTAAAATAACATACTATTTAAAAATTTAAAAATAAAAATAACAATATTTTTATCCCGATAAAATGCTGTCCAAAAATACTATATGAAATGTCTGAGGGTATTTTGTTTTACATTTTTTAAAGTCAAAAGTGCCCCTTTTCAGCAAAGCTTCTAAAAACGCTTAAAAAAAAAAATCTCGACCTGTGACGTAACAACTGGGAGTTATACGCTAGGTGGCGCTGTTGCCAGATGTAGATAATTTTCATATTTGTATGATAATTTAACACTCTGTACGATCAATAATTCCATTAATACGATAATTTGAGCCCTGTGTTGTGTGGAATCTGTGTAAGAGATGCTTGTTTTAATCATTCTTTAAAACTAAAAATACTTAAAAATGTTAAATTATTGTGTTTGTGGACTGGAGGCTGTGCAGTCACCAGCCTGTCAGGACAGCGAGTCCACGGCTTCAACCTTTAGAACGAACAGCAAATCTTCTGCTGTGGCTACGAAAACCCCAGTCCGTCGTTGGTGTCGCCCACTTCATACTGGAGGATTAAAATCCCAGCAATGTGATGGAATTCCACATGGGATACCGAAGCAAACATCCAGTGCGACTCTAAACAGGCGCTGTGGCTTTGATTCATTCAACTTCCCACCGGGACGCTGTTGGCTGCAGCTAACAGAAGCTAACGGAGGCCGCTTAGACCCGGTAGCAGGCAGGAGACCAGACCGGATCCATCAGGGGCTCAGCTATACGCCAACAAGAGCTGTGTATTGCAAGTTCTGTTGTCTAATATCTGCTAATTACCAACTTTATTTATTAAGTAATTGTAAAGATTTACAGCGCAATTTCCTCAGAAACCTCCAGGTAATCCAGTCGACAAGTTCCTAGTGGTCGATCCAACTGTTCTGTATAATTTAATATCAGATTTACAATGCTCGTCAACATGCGCCATTAGAGCTAAATGGGAGCAAGATCTTCACATTACAGATGAATTATGGGATTCTATACTAGGACAAATTCACGCCATATCAATGTGCGCCCGACATGTTTTAATACAATTCAAGACAGTACACCGTGTACACCTGTCTAGGGTTAAGTTGGCGCGCATAGATCCACAGGTAGATCCAACCTGTCTGGAATGTAACCGGGCTCCTGGTACTTTACTTCATATGTATCATTCCTGTCCTTCACTCTCCAACTTTTGGAATTCTGTATTTGATTCAATATCAGAAATCCTGCAGCATCCAGTCACTCCAGATCCAATGGGTGCCGTTTTTGGAATTATCCCGAATTCCGACTTGCCAAATTCTAAACTCAGAGTGTTAAAGTTTTCGCTATTGCTCGCTAGAAGAGCCATTTTACTTAAATGGAAGAACTCTGCCCCTCCCCTGCACTCGCAATGGGTTAAAGATATGCTGCACAGTATGGACTTAGAAAAAATCAGATACATTACACGCAGATCTGTAAATACGTTTTATAAACAGTGGTCCCATTTTTAGATTTTTTTAAAAGGTTAACTGATTTATCTGAGTAGTCCCCTCCACCTGTTGTCCACCTGTATTTATTTCGTACTCGTAACTGCTATTTTTATTAACTTTGTTATTATCGACTTGGTTTATATTACGGGAATTTGTTTATTCCATTTTTTATTTTCATGTTTTTTATTTATGTTGCTGTTGTATGTGGTTTCGGGAGAAAATATGTTGAAGCTGACTTTCATTTGCATTGTGCATAAGACTGAATTTTTTTTTTTTTTTTTTGTTAAGTGAAATAAAAAAAATGTATATATGAAAAAGTAATAGTAAAGATTTAAAGATTTATCTGTGTCAGAGTCAAAATCAATATTTTTATCTCAAATTAAGGGGCAGCCTTGCATTATGTCTTAGTGACTTTGTTATTATGTTATTATAAGTTTTTACATTGTAATTACCTCACATAACCAATATGGAACCAAATAAACAGATTATTTTTAAAACAGCAAAATGTTCATGTCAAAAAGAACAAAAATATTAAATCCTTTATAGAATAAATCCCTCCATTTCCAGCTGTTTCTCACTTATCAGCTCTTCTTGCTGTCACTTTCAGTCCCTTCCTCATTACGTTTGTCCTCACGGAGGTCAAGTGGCTCTTTTTGTCGTTGCCAGAACTCAGGTGACACATGGAGAACGTTAATGAGGTGTTCTGTGAGTCCACAACCTGGCCTCGTCACACCTGTGTCCAGCTGCATATATTACAGCTTTGTGAAACTTTATCACAGCAGACTGTAGTTTCCTTTTCATATCAAGCAGTAAGATGTTACTTCATGCTTTTTAAAACAATCCTATTATTGCATAAAACTATGTTGAAAAACCGCTCCAAGGCATGAAGATCTAGACATGAAATCAGCCTCAGCACCAGGATTCTGTTCAGTCGATAGCTGCAGTCTTTCCCTTCGTAAACTGACATCAGTCTTCCTCCTGTTTTCTGGTGATTGGCTGTGTAATCTGCTCAGATCGGTGGTGATCTGTATTCAGTCCCTCTTCTCCTATAATAACCACTCCTGTCAGTCAACAGTAACATCTTGATTACATCTTCAGGGAACATGGAGAATATCTAATGGCTGAGTGGAGCCATGTAGCGGACTCTTAAGTGTCACAGCTCCTAACAGGTCTCTGTTTGACTTCAGGTTCATTCCCAGGTGAAAGGAGCTCCTAGTGGTTTAAATCTCTGCCAGGACCTAAATATATCTTTGGGTTTGTTTGTTTGTTTTTCACAACCACTAGGTAATCCAGAATCGTTCTTCTACTTGTCCCTGTTGGGATTTTCTTGGATTCAACACCCTGAATCTCACCCAGAGACCGCAACCTCACCTTGGAGTAATTAGTAACTCTGGTCCAAGTCACTTTTCTGGACAGATACTTCTCATATCCCTTAGGTACTGAAGAAAACGGTACAGTTGATAGTTGAATCTCAGATTAAGGAGAAGCAATGTGGTTTTCATCCTGGTCCTGGAACCAGGTGATGGACGGGGCATGGGAGTTTGTTCAACCAATCCACATGGGTTTTATGGATTTGGAGAAGGCCTTTGACCACCCTGAGACACCCTGTGGGGGCGCTCCATGGACTGACGGCATTTTGTTGAGACCCAGTCAGTCTCTTTACCAGAGGAGGGCGAGCCTGGTCCTCGTAGCCGCCGGCAGTAAGTCGAACCTGTTCATGGTGAGGGTTGGACGCTGCCAGGGCTGCCCTTTGTCACTGGTTCTGTTCATAACCTTTATGGAGTAGATTTGGCATGGACGGAGGTGATGTGTCCCCACCAATAATTCGACCAAAGGGGGACACAGTACACGGCTCGTGGGCTGGAGTCAACTAGAGTACCCCTGTCCTAGTCCCTCCCATAGATCCTCACCCTGTCCTAGTCCCTCCCATAGCTCCTCACCCTGTCCTAGTCCCTCCCATAGCTCCTCACCCTGTCCTAGTCCCTCCCATAGATCCTCACCCTGTCCTAGTCCCTCCCATAGCTTCTCACCCTGTCCTAGTCCCTCCCATAGCTCCTCACCCTGTCCTAGTCCCTCCCATAGCTCCTCACCCTGTCCTAGTCCCTCCCATAGCTTCTCACCCTGTCCTAGTCCCTCCCATAGATCCTCACCCTGTCCTAGTCCCTCCCATAGATCCTCACCCTATCTCTAAGGCTGAGCCTAGCCACCAAGCAGATTAAACTAGTTTCAGCCTTCTGGATTCATAATTTGGCCATTACTCAAAGCTCATGACCACAGTTGAGGATTAGAACATACTGTAGATTGACTGGTAAATTTAGACCCTTGCTTTTCTGGCTCAGCTCCCTCTACACCTCAACAGTTGAGAACCAATAACTCCGATTCCAGCAGCTACAAACGTTGCTGCAAACTTCACCAGTTGCTGAAGGTCACATTTCGGTGAAGCTCCTGCCATCAAACTCAACACCCACATACTTATCTTTAGTGAAACCTTAAGTGTATCCATCACATGATGATGTGGTTCTAGAATTTCAACCATGGGCGTCGCAACCATTATGTCAGGAGGGGACGTGTCCCCCCCACTTTGTAAAATCAGGCATTTGGACCCCCCCACATTTATCGAGTCCGTCTTGCGCTCGTTCGGTTGTTCTCAAAGAAATCCATTCCACTTGATTCATTAGAAATCACTTAGACCGCTGAAATCCACTCCATGTTTTCCTGGTTACACCCTGCACCCTGACACGCTGCTCTCCTTCTGGACCCGACCTCATCTCGCGCTGCAGCTGAAATCAAACCGAACCGGGAAGGAGGTCGACCAGAAACCGGAGTGTTACTCTGGAGGGGTCAGGGTTAGGAGGCACAGGAATAAGACCTGAATGACCAGAGGAGGTAAAGCCCCCACAGACCTATGGCCTCTAATAAAAAGGTAAATGCGCCTCAATCAAGTTTCATCCTGGATCTACAGGTAGCAGAAAAAAGTACAGGAAGCACAATACTATATATATATATATATATATATATATATATATATATATATATATATATATATACACCAAAATATCAGAGACAGAACAATAACGACAGGAAAACAATGGAAGAAAATAATATATAAATACAAGTAAAATGTTATAGTGAAAAATAAAATAACAATAATGAGTGTAATTCACTGCTCTTTATAAAAGAAAAAGACTACCAGTAAATTAATAAGTAAATAAAATAAGTACATACTTTATTTGAGGGTCAACATTTAACACCTAAACACAACCGTTGATTATTTTACAAAAAATAAGAGTACTGAAGATCATCAGTACTATAGAGATCCTCTAACCTGTTATTTATCCTGATTAAATCTGTTGTTCTTAGTAAAAATTTAATTTCCAAATAAACACAAAGTTACACTTGATTTCTTACTAAGAGAAACTCACTTTAAATACCTCTAATTCAACTGTTACCAGTAAAATGTTTTATTTTAAATGGATCAAATGAAAACACAATCCCAGCTGTCAGTACACTGAACAACAGATATTAAACTAGTACTGTTTTCATTTCAGATTGGTAGAACTTCAGTCTTCTTAAGAACAACCAGGTTCTTGATATTTGTTTTCAAATAATTGATGTCACTTATTTAATTCTTCCTAAGCTGTTCAGCCTGAATAGTCCATTTAAAGTGACATCATGACTAGTAACAGTTGAATTAGAACCAGTTAAAATGAGTTTCTTCTGGTCAGAATTCATTTTCAGCTCCACCATGTTTACTCCAGACAGGAAGAATAGACTAGTAGAGGTTGTGCTGCAAACCCAATACACATGAATGGGAAATGTGACTAAATGTGTCCTAAGAATAACACTGAAGTTATCTGAAGTATTCATTGTGGATAGTAGAATAGTATTATGTGTATCTGTAATGTTACATTTTACTTGGAACAGCTGATTTTTAGCTATCTGAATACATATTCAGTCTTCTTAAAGTCACCACCTTAAATTTTTTAAGGATTTGGTTTCAATTCAGTTGTTGGATAGAATCTCTACTAGTAACAAAATACCTGTGGAAATTTGTATTTTCTATTTTACTAGTAATACTATTTGGACTAGGATAAATTACATTATTGTTATGTAAAATAGAAATAACAAAGAGGTGAGATTTTTAATTAAATGTTTAAAAAAAAAAGATCCATTAAATTTAAGTTCAGTCCTGCTGGTATTCTCATCTCATGGCTGCGCTACAATAAGAATAAAAGAAATACACATTCAGCATCTGATTAGAAGTTAGAAATACTGTAGAATCAGTTCTTCAGTAGTGGGTACTTTTTGTAGTAGTTGTACCAGTTTTTTACTTCAGTAGTTCAGGAGCAACCAGACTGAATCACTTTGATAGAAATAAAAAATGTCCTGTCATTTCAGTGGAAGATGCTGCAGTCAGTCAGTCAGTCAGTCACATCATTCTAAACCAACCAGTACTAACAGGACTGAACTTTACCTGGTTACCAGTAGAGAACTGGTAGAGCTCTGATTAGTTAAGGGTTGAACAGCTGATTGTCTAATGAGTTCCTTCCAGAACTGGAGACATGTCAGACCATTATCATGTCTTTGAACTACTGTGGAGTTTGTCACCGTATTCACATCTTTAGTTCTGACATGAAACCACTGCTGGTCATGTTACTTCCATAAGTTTTTTTTTTTCAGTCTTTTCTCTAAGATCTGAATAGACCAGCTGATGGTGTTCTAGGGAACACAGCTGCTAAAAATGAAGACTTCCTGTTGAATCTGACTCTGAAATAGTTACCGAGTTCAGTTTTTACTACTGTAGGTAAAATAGGTGTTTAACAACTTGTTAAATGCGCCAGAATGCAGGAAATGGCATCTATGCCAAATATTTTTTTCTTTGGAAAAGTGTCCCCCCCACATTTTTTATGCTTCTGACGCCCCTGATTTCAACCTTATGATGCCGCAGTAAAAACTGCCTGAATAAAAAAGCAACTTCTCTCAAATTTATTCCAAGTTCACTATAACCCAGCGGTTCCCAAACTTTTTTTGCCACGCCCCCCCTTCTATGTCCCAGCCGTGTTCGTGCACCCCCAATCCCCGGATGGAGACCTTTGACATTTGAACAAATTCCTGGTACCTACGAATCATTAATGTTACAAATTTTCGATACTTTCGAGTGTTTAATAATTAAATCATATGTAACCGAGGATTTCTGTGAGAGTCGCGCGTCCTACGGTCATTAAATGCCCCTCGCATTTCCATGCGACGCGCTCATCTTGTAAAGATGGCGGGTGTGTATGGGGGAGTGCTGATCAAATGTTTGGAAGTGAGCAGGAGGTTACTTCACTGGATTAAGCTGATGGTTCACTTAACTAACTGTTTAGTGTTTTTAAATTAACACCCAGCTCCGTTAGCCATTAGCTCATCAGCGGCAGAAAGTAGCGCTGCATCTTTAGTAAAAACAAAAGAAACAAAGAAAACGACTCACCATGGAGTTGATTAAATAAGGACACACATGGAATCAATCAGCAGAGTTATTACAAGCTGTCAAGAAGGATTCTTTGAATAAATAATATCCATTTGACGCAACTTTGCCCCGGAACTAATAGTAAAAGTTATCGTCGCCTTCAAAATAAAGGTCTGCTAAAGAGTTCACATGATTGACAGAAAAAAGACTCAGAGTTCATCCAAATATTGTCCCACAGCTCCACACAATAATGGTATACATGTTTATTTACACATTTTTACTGATTGGGGAAAAAACACTGTAAATGTGTCATTATTTCACATTTCCACCATTACAGTTTTCATCTTGCGCACCCTCTAGTGGCAGCTCGCACACCCCCAGGGGTGCGCGCACCACATTTTGGGAATCCCTGCTATAACTACTATAGCTATAACTATAATGTTCTCCGACAGGTTATTGGTGCTTTCGTTCGCCTTGTGTCAGTCAGCATTCTGACTGCAGCAGGTCTGTCACTCACCACAGGAGTTCATACTGCTAAGTGGGTTACCACCAACAGAGTCTGTCTCCAGCACATACAGTATGTCCCAGCAGCCACCCATCTGTCCCTGGGACAAGTTTGACACAACAACTAAGAAGACATGTCAGAGTAAACCTGACTAAATAAGTCTTCAACCTGACTTTTCTTCATACTGTCAGCTGAAAAACTGCAGCAGGAATGGGAGAATTCTCAAATTATCACATGGCAATGAAAATATCTAAAATCATTTGTGGGCCGTGCATTTCACCTCTGGGCCTTCAGTGATTTCAACAGGAGTAAAGTTCATTATTCTCTTCCCAAGTCGAGGCTATAAGGTCGATTCACAGGCTGTCCACACTAGGGAATAACGCTGGTCACACTCATTAAAGACGGTGAAAAGGCTGCGTTAAAATAAAATATCCACCTAATTAACACTTCCAACCAAAGCATCAGTTCCCCTAATTATCAAGGCCATGATGATTAAATAAGACTCAATCACCAAATAAAATGATCAGTCGATGTGCTTCGATCTTTACAGCAGCACTTTGTCCCCGACATTAATTTAACTTCATGCCACTCTATCATTTTATACCACTCAACAACACTTGGAGGATGTGATTCCTGCATTTATACAAACGGATGAGCGTCCACCATAAAGCCCAGACTGCGATCCAATGGACTACTGCGTGTGGGATTCTCTAACTGGACAGACTTTATGAAACAAAGTCCAGAAGAGCCGGCAGAACTCGGAAAACTAGAGCCAACAACCAGTCCTGGTGAAATCAGGTTTGATGGAATTGAACTAAAATTCTTAAGGCTCAATTTTAAATGTGATCCCACAGAAATACAGAAAACACATTTTTTTAAGAAATATTTTTAAAAAATGTTTAAGCTGAATGTTTATGAAAATAAAGCCAACGGTTTTCGAAGTCGCTGAAATTAAATCTGACTCTTTTGTCTCCTACCTTTAAAATATCAGCATCACAGACCTTAATGGAATATTCAATAATTCATTTTCATGAATTTTCTTCTTCTAACTCACATCAAATAAAAATCCTCTGAGAACTATTTGACTTCCTTAAAAACCTTATACTCTTAATTAGTTTGAATTGAATTCTTTATTTATTCAGAACATAAAACATTTTTATACAACAAAAATTTGTACCCCCAGTTAAGGTACAATTTTGTATCTTAACTGAGGGTACACATGTTTACCCTTGTAGTTTGTACCTTTTACTAGTCAAACCTGTACCTTAGAGTACAAATTTGTACCCCTTAGGGGACACATATGTACCCTAAGGAGTACAATTATGTACCCTAAAGGGTACATATTTGTACCCCTTATGATATACTGTAACCCCCAGTTAAAAGTACAAAGTTGTACTTTTGAGGGTACCACTCCAGTGACAAAAAAAGGTACAATTCTGTCCTTTCATTTCTGAGAGTGTATCCCCACCAATAATACGTGCGGCCCAGTGGAGCAGGGGCTGTGTGTGGAGTCTACGGACAGACCTGCGTCCAGGGTAAGGAGGCGTACGTGTCTGGATCGACCGGCATGAGCTGCTTACGCTGACAGCACCTGCTCTGGGTCTGGATGAGGACTGGCCATCAGGGATTTTCCCGGTGACGGTAACTTTGGGTCGTTACCCGGACCGATCACTTTAATCTGCACCTCCTGTTTCTGCAAACGCTCCACCCCCCACCGCCCAGCGTGTCCTGTCCTAGTCCCCATGCACCAAGGTCAGACCACAAAGCTAACAGACAGAAAGATAAACCACACCTTCCCCTTTCCCAAGCAACATTCTCCAGTTCCTCTTGAGAGACCTCGAGGCCAGGCAGGATATATAATCCTTCCAGTAAGTTTTGAATCTGCTGTGGGGTCTCCTCTCAGGGGGATAAACCACCTCAGATCACTTCTTCCGATGAGAAGTAAGCAGCTTTACTTCAAGTCTCCCAATTGGACAGTGGTTCTAGAAACAAAAGGTTAAAAAAAATAACTTTCTCTCCTCTGGAGGCAGGAAATGTTAGTAGTGTCTCTCTCATTGCCTGTATACACATAATCACTCATTTTGTTGCATTAAAAAAGGAAGATTCCTGCTTTTATCATCTTTTCATTGCCCAAATACATCATTGCAAGAAAAATCTGAAGCCAGAATAATAAACTTCCTCTTTGTAAAGAAGGAATTCATAACTAAGTAGCAGAATTAAAGCAGGGTAGCAAACAACTGTAACTGTAAAGCATGAAGAAGCTTTTATTTCTGCAGATAAACCTATCTACTGAGACGGATCATGAATATTCTTCTGCTTCTTTAAAAGACGACATTTTAGAGCAATCTTCAGTCTGAATGCTTGTGTTGTAGTTCTTCTAATCCTGAAACAGTCCACAACCACACCCCCCTCCAGCCACGCACAGCCCATATGTAAGACCAGAATTAAAGATGAGAACTCCTCCTAGACGACGTATTTATCTGAAGGCTTTTCATTCAAGGCCAGCGCCTGGTCTCTGTGATCAGTCTGCCATGCTGCGGAGGACATGCTTATTATGTGGTGTTCCACGCGTCTTGTTTGTTGTGACCTTGAGGGTTCTTCCCTTGGCATAGCGGGGCTTTACGAAATGAGAGGAGTGACCACAGGAACCATCCCAGGGAAAAAGAAATGACCCAACCACTGCATTGCTACCATTTTCTGGTTTTACACTTTTCCACTGTCGGAATCTTTCTCCATAATGTGTCCGTCTCTCTGTTGATGTCTTCATATCCTCTTTTTTAACTCTCCTTATATCATTTGACTTTAGGGTTTTCCCCAAAATGCAAACAAATGGCCCTGATCTGGATTAGAGAAGACCTGAAGATGAAGTTCTGGGTCCACAAATGAAGGAGAACCCATTTAAATCCTGGTACTATAACAGAATTCCTCCACATAGCGTCGACGGTACTAGTTTAATACTGGGTATATGTATTTTTTTTATTATGCTGCTGAGTTTGATCAAATTCACACAAAAAGTCACAAATTGGACAGAAATAAATGTTTAAAGGTTCCATATTCTGCAAAATTCACTTTCTAAAGCTCTTCTAACAGTCATATCAATCAATCAATCAATCAATCAATCAATCAATCAATCAATCAATCAATCAATCAATCAATCAATCAATCAAATTGTATTTATAAAAGCACTGTTCATGCCAGGGGCAGCTCAAAGTGCTATACAGATTTAAAACCAAAAAAGTAAAACATTTTCATAAAAGTAAAAACAGTACCCCCCCCCCCTCCTCACACACACACACACACACACACACTTTTAAATACCAACATAATAATAAAATTGACTAAATATCAGTCCCAAAGACTGTGTCTGAGACCCAAAAGTGTAAAAATATTTTCACCGTTTCCACTTCCTGATTCTCATTTTTGGGAAATGTGTTTTGAGCTAACGCTTTAACGCCCATTTGCGTGAGGGGTGGAAGAACAACAGCTGCTCTTAAAGTAAGGGTCAGTTTGACCAATGCAGAGCTTTGACATGTTACTGAGATGTAGAAGAAATGATTCAGAGTGGAGAGAAAGTGAAGAATGTGGAGCCTTTAAGCAGTAGAGTTGCATAAAGAACCTACAGTGTGTCTCTCAGAAACAGAAAGAAGAAAGTACTGCCGATATTGTAGAATAAATCGTCCTACTATTAAAATAAATCTTCGATCTAATCATCTACATCAGTGGTGTCCAATCCTGACCCTTGAGGACAGGTAGGTATCCACCATGTTTTAGAGCACACCTGATTCCAGTTAGTGGCTGATTAAAGACCTTCTGCAGAGCTTGATGACCTGCAGAACAGGTGATTCAACCAGGTGTGTTGGAGCAAGGAAGGAACTAAAACCTGCTGGATGCCAGTCTGACTTTGGACACCACTGCTTTAAATTGTAGGCCGTAAAAAGTCTGAAACATGTCCAGATCCTCCACACTAGCTTCTAAATGATGTTAATTTTCTCATTTTGTCGATCATGAATTGCTTCTTCCCTTGTATCGTCATTGTATCGTCGAAGAACCGTCAGCTCTCTGCGCTCAGCCTCAGATCCCAGGAGCTTGATCACACCTCGTGTTCTGTTTGTTTCTAAACGGTAGGAAATGTGTTTCAGTGTGTAATGTTAGATGGCAGTCAGGTCAAAAAGAATATAAGAAAGTACATTTGTCCTTTTTATGCAGTCCTAATAGTTCTATATGCGTCAAAGCGGACACATTTGCTCTGCTCTAGGCTTTGCCTGGCCGATCGTTACACCATCAAAAGCAGTTCATTAAAGGAATCAGGTCAGACGGGTGGGAGTGTGTATCTGTCCTCCGTACTGTGTTGGACTTGTCTATAACTAACTGGTAACAGATCCAGGAGGGAACCCCAGACATCCCTGTCCCTATCAACACTCTCCACCTCCTTCTGGGGATCTCAGGACAAGCCAGATGTATAATCCGTCCAGGAAGTTCTGAGTCTGCCCTGTGCTCTTCTAACCAGTGTCCAGGAAGGTGACCAGGAGGCATCCTGATCAGAAACTCAACACCTCTATTTCACGTCTCTGGTGTGGAGGGGCAGTGCCTCTTCTCCAAGCGCCTCACCTTATCTCTAAGGCTGAGCGTGGCCACCGTACACGGGAACACCATTTCACACTCGTGTTTTCCAGTCATGGTCCAAAGCTCCACAGGTGAGGGTTTGAATGTAGAGGAAGCAGTAAACTGGAGAAACCTGAGTTCATTCTTCACCACTATAGACCGGAGCAATGCCCTCGGACCGTCTCTTGTTCCAGCTTACCATCATCTGCAAGACGAGAACCGACTTCCAACCCCAGGGGAAATTTTCACCTTTCAAAATGTTAGCCCAAAGTTGAGCTAAGCTGCCATTTTTAGAGTCCAACACGTGAGTTTAAGAACATCCTAAAAAACAAGTGTCTGTAAAAGTAAGAATGTAACTTTTTTTACTTGTTTATGTAGGTTTTGGTTGAGGTTTGTATACTTTCTTGTGTACAGCCAGTGCCATGCTCAGGAGGTGAATACCACAGATCAAAAGGTGATTGGTTCAATCCCTGGCTCCAGAAGGGAACATGCCAAAGTACCCTTGGGCAAGAAACTGAACCTTAAGATAGATTTAAAGAGTCTCTACTCAAATTTATCATCTATCCACAACATATCACCCATAAATACTACTGGTTTCATTCAAATTTACTGTATAAACACCATCTCCAACAACCCTAACCCAGGATGGGGGTTAGAACTGGTCCTGCCCACCAACTCGTATGAGTTCACATGAAAGACTAAAAGCACAGAGGGAAACCAAAGACTCTGCCTTTTTTAACCCATAATCCTTATGGCTATGAAGCACATAAGCTATTGGGAGTTCCTACAACAGAGTTCTCCCCTTCCAAAGAGAACAAACCACTTTTCAAACAGCAGAAGCAGAACTGGGACAGAATCCAGGACACGCCAAGAGATCAGGAAAGACTCGCCTACCTTTTTTTGGTCCTCCAGTTTTTGACACGTCGACTTCTTGCCATGCTTGCTGGCTTCTGGTATATCCATCCCTGGTCCAAACACAGTAGAACTCCAGAATAAAATCCAAGGAATGAGGGTGAATTAAATCCAGATGGCTACAGTTTGCCGGCGAGGGCCTGTGTCCAGGTCGCGCCTTCACCTGGACACAGGTAATCCATTGCAGGAGCTGGTTTGTTTGGTTAGAGGGAAATGTGAGTGTTTGAGCACCAGGAGGGCTTAGGGAGCCGGACAATACAGGCTACAGGGTGAGCGTCATCGTAACAATGGCTGAGGGGAACTCTGAGGTCATGTTAGGCCGTTAGGCTGCACTGAGAACAGTTTCAGGCTCCTTCCTCAGAGAGCCGCCCCTGGCACCAGCACACAGCGTTCGCTCCACATCTGGGGAATGAAGAGACAGGAGACATGATTATGCACCCCAAAAAAAAAGCCTAAAAAGAGAAGCACAATTTTAGGTTTTCAATTAATGCAAAAGCTCTGCCTCTCCAAAAAGTCAATATTCCCTTTGGTGCTGCACTGTACAAATGGCAAGAGTATCTGCATATCAAAGTGAATGTTGCCATGGTGCTCAGCGAGGGGAAGAGAGGAAGCTTCTGCAGCACGCCGTTTGTTCTACCGACTGTTTCTAATTGATGCCTTTTCCTTCAAGTCTCTTTTCCAAAACAGGAACTGGAGAGACTGAGTCACGCTCAGGTTTAAACCTGCAACCAGGGCTGGGTCCAGGCATGGACAGAGGAGGACCACGGGATGGGCAGATGGCTCCTGCATGGACTCCCCAAGGGGTCAAAATGTCTGGCCTAATCTACCACACTCAATATGGCAGATTACATAAATGTGCATTTAATAATGAGAGATATCCCCAACAAATTAAGAGTCTTTTCTAACAAAACTGTATTAAAAACCTGGACTGTAACCAGGCTGTTATTAATGCAGCCTTGTTTAGACGCAGGATTTAAAAGATGGGTATTTTACTGGGTACTTCCAGATGAAATTCTCAAAGCTTTTTCTCAACTTTAAAAAAGATTTTAATCTTCCTCAAAGACTTTTCTTGTTTGCTTTTCACAACTGATGAGCTATATCCAATCAGTTAGTAATAAGAATGGTTTGAGGGTAAATAAATGTGAGGAACTCCTACTGGAAGCTACAAACAAAAGTTAGACCTGGACAAATGTTTGTTAATATTCCTGGAAATAGGACAGAAGTATTCTGGATTTGTTGAAAATATGATTATTTCTTAGTTTTTTGTGTGTGTATGTGTCTGATCTGGGAAAAGAACATGTTAAAATGGCTGGAAAACATTATATATAATGTTAATTATAATTATTATATTTGTTTAAACTTGCGCTTTATAAATAAACTAAAAAGAATTTGTTTACAAGGGGTTAAAGGCACACTATGCAGTTTTAGCTTGTTTCTAGCACCCTCTAGTGTCCGTTTTAAGTCACTGTCGTAAAAAACGTTAGCATTGTTTCTGCTCAGAAACCCGTAAATCTAAGTGTTGAAATGTCTCCTCAGCCTTCACTGCATTCTACTGGAGCGGTTCATCACTCATTCAAAGAAATCAGCTGTGTTCAAGCAGGGAGAGATGGGAAAAATCAGGAATCATGAGCTAAAAACACTCCGGAGCTAGCATAACAGCTAGCCACATTGTGTTAGCCTAACCCTCGTGAGATATTGTGAGACTTCAGGACACCGGACCAGAGACTCAGAAGTTACAAACGTGGTATTCTGGATCCAAGCAGCAGATGAGGGACTTTTCATGGACCTGTAAAGCAGGGGTGTCCAAAGTGCGGCCTGGGGGCCACTTGCGGCCCTCTGAGTGATTTTCTGTGGCCCTCAACTGCATTTCCAAAATGGTAGAATTTAGTCCTTTTTTAAAAAAGGTTGTCTTTTTAAACGTAAATGTTTCAGTTCAATCCGAAGTATTAGTTTTTCGTTACCCAGGTTTATTCTTTTAATTAAATTTCCTGGTCAATAGAACCACAAACACTCTCACTAAACAGCAGACGTGAACTTCTTTCATAAAAATCTGGCTAAATCCAGCTGCTTTACTGAAGAAAGAGGGACCCAGATCCCGTTCTTGTTGCTGATAACACACTAGAATTTATTTTCAAGAAACTATAAAAAACTGACCAATCAAATCCAGGGAATTTGATGCTTTTCTTTTACTCAAGCAAACATATGAGACCCTTTTATGTCTATTTTTGAGCAGTACAAAATCAGAAAATCACTCTAAAACAATTTTTGCATTTTTAAAATAAAATAAAAAAAGACATTTATTTGGCCCCCGAAGACTTTTAACTTGGAGATTTTGGCCCCCATCTTGAAAAGTTTGGACACCCCTGCTGTAAAGGGTCAGATTAGCACAGACTGGCTCAAGGGAAAGATTTTAAAATGTGAAAAAGTTACTTATTGTGCCTTTAGGGCAGTTTTCACTCGTCAACTCCTGATTCTTTTTATACATTTTGAAGCTCTACCTACAACCTGTTTATGACCCAGCAGCTAAATGAGAATATTGACGATTGCCGTCTCTAGCTTTACAAAACTCTAAATCCCATCTCATAGTTGTATAGTGGCATCAAGGAGGCCATCTGATAAATAATTATCTAATAGAGTTAATGTCACATTAAAAACTCATCTTCAAGTGTTTAGTATAAAAGTCTTACTCGTCTCTGGGTGTTGGTATAAACCGCTGTATGTGTTTGCTGCAGGAATTTTGCCCAAAAACTCATTTTTACAGTAAAAAACTGGCAGCTGTGGTTGCCAGAATAATTCCGTAAAAAATACTGTGCACATGTAAAAAATGTTACTGAACAAATCGTAATTAGATGAAATGATACAGATGAAAAGCCAAAGGAGACAGAGCCTTTTCATCTGTAGCTCCAAGGCGTCTGTATTACTGTAGTAAACACGGTTTGTTCAGTAAAAATTAGGGCCGGGACTTTAGCGCGTTAATAAGGCTTGATTAATTTGAAAGACGTAACGCGTTAAAAAGAAAATAACGCAACTTGTGTTTGAAGCAAGGCGGAGCGCTTGTCAGCCTGATTTCCTGCTGCCCAGACTCAGACAGCTCCCAGCCCATGTCAATATCCTCCCTTGTATCATTCGTATGGGTCCAGCCCGCCCCACCCGCTTCTTCGGATGTCATCAGTTCACCGGTCTACCCGGTCGCGGAACTCTCCGCTCTTTCCACCGTGAAAACCGAAAGTAATCGGCGGTGAAACTGGACGGTCTCTAGCCTTTAAGGTTTATTCCTGCTCCTTTCTCGCCGTACGGTCCCGTCCAGTTCAGTTCAGCAGGGAGCAGGTGTTACGGCTCCAGTCCCGGTCTGACACCAAGGTCCGAGCGGAGGCGTCAGTTCGGCTCGGTACGAGAAACCCAGACCCTACCCCTATCTGAAAAGAAAACCCAGTATCGGACCGAGGCGATCCCATTCCCAGACTTTAAACAACAGAGACCTGACTCGGACCCCTCACTGAAAACGAGGCAGACCGTGGGTCAGTTTGAACACTGCAAAAAAGGATTCTCTAGTGTTTCCACATGTTGGAAATCTTTTATTATTATTTTAAAACAATACCCTTCTGAAATTGTACATAAAATAAACAAATAGATTTATAAAGTACTGTATTTAGGGTCTGTCCAGTTTTAGTCAGGAATGTTTGTTTTTCAACTGTTTTGAACTGAAATGCAATTTAAATTTATTTTTTCATCAATTATAAAAGCTTTAAAAATGATTTTTAAAAACATTTTGGCATATTTCATGGATGAACATTTTAAACTGCATGTAGTTTCTTTTGTCTGAAAAGAAGCGATTAAATGCAATTAATTGCGATACATTTTTAAATGTGATTAAGTGTGATTAATTTTTTTCAGATTTGCAATTAATTAGTTAATTTATTTTAATCGATTCCCAGCCCTAGTAAAACATGTTTACGGTTCACAGTATTTTTTACTGAATTTTTCTGTCAACCACAGCTGCCAGTTTTTTACTGTAAAAATTACATTTTTTTTTACAGTGTAGGTTTCCCAGGCAAAAAAAGACCCAATAACTCAACTTCATTTTCTTACAGATTTTACAATAATCCCTGTCCTGTTAGCCTACAAAATAAAATATCACAACTTGCTTTTTTTTTTTTTTTGGTCTGAAAAGAGAGATGCACGCCTTTTTCTGCTACACTGGAACTAGTCAGGCTGCCACTCCTCCCTAAATCCAGCCAATCACACATCCCAGTAGGTAACATGTTCTGAGACAAATAAGGCATCAAAAACTCCCCGTCCGTAAAGCAGCATGGTATTAGCAGAGATCCTCTCTAACAGCTTGTTTTCTGAGCCACTAGACATCTCCCTGCTTCAGAGAGCCATGTACCACTAGAACCCCGTCACTTCCTTAAAAGACAATCATATCAAGTGCTGCCAACTCAGAACTGGTTCTTATGGGACACGAGGAGCTGAGAACTGAAGCTCAAATGAACTGGAAAAGAAGTCCTTTCACGAGAAAGCATGTTTTACCAGCTGGAGGACACACTGGACAGGTCCAGTCCATCACATGGACACGCATAACGAGACAACCATTCACTCACACAGAGTGAATGGTTAATGTTTTTGGAGTACACAGAGAAAACCCAACATGCATGGGGAGGAAATGTTAACGCCACATAGAAAGGCTACAGCTGGGTGTTGAACCTGCAACCTTCCAGCTGCCTAACACTGCCACCATGCAGCACACAGTCATAAAAAATGTACTTATCAAATCTATTATGGAAAATATTAAAAACACAATTATTTTAGGTTAATCCTTTAAAGGGAACTCACTGGAATACTTGGATATTTAAAGCTTCAGTTATTGAGTATGGTAATCAAAAAGATATAATTCAGTTTAATTTTTATTTATTTAATTTACTTGTTAAAGATTTGGATATTTTACTTTTTAGTTTTTCTTTTTAGATTTTTTTATTCAGCTGACTTTTGTAAACACTTTTTAACTTTTAAATCTCAGTTTTCATCCTTAAACTTTGATTTAACTTAGTTTTTTCCTTTTTGTAATGTTTGCATTTTTCAACTTAAATTTGTTGTTTTTCATTAAAAGTGTTCAATAAAAAAAGGATTTAGTTATTAAATAGACTTGATTAAAAATAGTATTTTTAATTTGTTTTTCTAAATATTTATTTACTTTTTTAAATATTGGTACTTTTAAACATATAAATTATTACATTTGTTTTATTAGTTCCCCTTTTTTTGGATATGTTTGTACTTTTTAAGTTGTAATAAAACTTTTTTGTACTATTTAAAATATGTGTAGGCTAAAATATATTATAATAATATGATAGATTAAATTTGGTTACTTGACGTATAAAGGATTAATACTAAATTCACTAATATAAAACATCATGGATCTGGGATATCCAGAGTTCACGTTTTAAGTAGACTGCAGTCACTGCTTTAATCAGAAGGTGGCAGAGTTTCACCATTTATTGGTGATTAAAACATATGAAAACTAAATTATTTGATCTATAGACCACCATGGAAATACACAGGCTTATTTATGATAATAAATAAAATCAGAAATATTTTTGTAACAGTCAGACATTAGTTTAAAATCCATCTACACTGTAAAAAAAGTTACGTAAACATTTTTACTGAACAAACCGTGTTTACCACAGTACTACAGATGCCTTGGAGCTACATATGAAAAGGCTCTGTCTCCTTTGGCTTTTCATCTGTATTATTTCATCTAATTATGATTTGTTCAGTAACATTTTTTACATGTGCACAGTATTTTTTACGGAATTATTCTGGTAACCACAGCTGTCAGTTTTTTACTGTAAAAATTACTTTTTTAAAAGTGTAGACACCATAATTGGAAAAAATGAAGATACAAGGATCACAAGCTGCTGGTGTGGACTTGGTGCACATGGAGCTAGTCGACTTAAGACTATAATTCACAACTTAGTACATAAAAACTTTGCAATTAAACCTGGCTGGCTCGCCATTTATGTAGCGTTTTATATGAACTCTTTTATAGTTTATTTAGCACACACTTCTGTAGAATCACTAATAAGTTTTGTCGGTCTTAAACGAGCTGGTTGCTTGAAGCCTTCACTTACCAGTGTTTACAGGAACTCTAGGTTCTGCAGATGTTACAGTGAATAGATTATGTATTTTAATATTGACGAAGGGAAGTCTGAGTCAGAATAAGACTTTACAAGTTTTATTCTCAAAAGAGAGACAGACAAACAGTTATAAACAGATGAGCAAGAGGTTAGCAGGGAGTTAAGTACTGCAAAATGCACCTCAGTCAAGTTATCAGGGGAGTAAGTTATTTAGGTCTTTTTAAGTGTTTTGATATACAGGAAGGACCACACCCACTGGTGACATCACTCAAAACAAGAAGAGTCTCTATATTCCGGCTCATACAGAAATCCTCTTATGTCTCCAGATAACGACCACTCATCTGTAGTAATCACTTATTAAGCTTGTCTGGTTTGAAAAACGATCAGGGAACACAGCCAATCAGGTGGAGTGATACAGCAGCAGCAACACACAGAAAGTAGTGCAGTAATTCAGATGTTGGGTTGAAACAAATAGCCTAGACTAAACAAACCTTAGGTTAGATAACATTATGTAGCATCAGGATCAGTTTTTAAATGAGCAATAATTTGTTACAAATCTGACTACACATGAGTATTGTTCCTGTTAGAGGACTACTTCCTGTTTCTAGATACTCTATTCCTTTGAGTGACGTCCCAGTGGGTGTGGTCCTTACTGTAAATACATAACTGATAGAACTGATCTCCTTTGATGTTCATAAAACCTCTCAATGCTGCTCAGATGTATAACAGCTGGTCGCCCTGGGAGGAAGACGTCTAAACTCAGGATATGTTACGTTGGAATCTTTATTGTGCAGCATTGAATAAAAGTCTGCAATTAGCCAAGATCGTAAAAACAAACCAACAAACAAGAAAAACCAATGAGTTCCAACTTGGAATGCAGAGAAGGCCACCACAGCTGATGAAGAAAATTAAGCAAATTGTAAAAGCAGAAGCGCCACGTCTTTGATGTAGGCTGTAAATCCCAGAAAATGCTCAACTTGCTAAAAGCACAGCTGTATTGCTCCTAGACCTCCCCTTTTCCCTCAGCTGTGGGAAGACGTGAGAGTCGGGGTGGGGGTGCGGGATCTAAACTCATGCATTCTGCATGAGCACTAATTTTTCTCCTTTTTCTTCTTGAATATTATCAAAGAAACAATAGAATCTCACGGGAACACTACGGCACACTTTCTGTTTACTGCACAGACAAGGCTAGCTGGTACTGGCTAACACTTGCTAACAAGGTGACCTCCTATGTAGGCTGCAAAGGTCAAAGGTCGTCCTCAAACTGTTCTACTTTACAACCAACATCAGGCAATGGGCGTCCTATTAAAAAAAGCAAATAATGGATTCAGGGAAAACCAAATACTGACAATAGGTGTGATGAAAGAATCAAACTTTAAAAACTTAATGGAGTTTTTTTCTTATATATAATATATATATATATATATATATATATATATATATATATATATATATATAGAGAGATATAGATATATATATAGAGAGAGAGATAGATATATATATAGAGAGATATATAGAGAGATATAGATATACTGTATACACAGACAGACAGACAGACAGACAGACAGACAGACAGACAGACAGACAGACAGACAGACAGACAGACAGACAGACAGACAGACAGACAGACAGACAGATAGACAGATAGACAGATAGACAGATAGATAGATAGATAGATAGATAGATAGATAGATAGATAGATAGATAGATAGATAGATAGATAGATAGATAGATAGATAGATAGATAGATAGATAGATAGATAGATAGAGCAGAATCTAAAGGAGGATTTGGATTCAAGGCCATGTGGACGAAAAAGCTTTGAGCAACAAATCCTACAGAATTCATCATAAATGGAATAAAAGTCTTTTTTTACACTAATGTATTCCAGTATTTATTGTTTAAAGGAACATCAATGTGTGATCCGATCCCCGTCGGTTGTAAAGAATCTCACTGGGAGCGCGCATAAATATTTATGAGCAGCAGCTGCAGCAGTTTCATCACAGTCTGCTGTAGCGCCTGTAATCCCACCTTCAATCTCTGCAGCTAGAAGACATTTCCCCCACCCCGTGGCCTTTTCACCAGCACTTTGTATTCAACGGGTGTCTGGAACTCTCCAAGTGGTCAATAAAGTTTGATTCATTAGGCCTGGGGCCATAACTAAACACTGCTGCTTTAATTCGAGGAGATGTAAATGATAGCCATAGATCCCGTCTGATTTCCTCAGGGAGCGCTGGAGGAGCTGGGAGAGCAAGTCTCGTAAATTATCACCTCAGCAGGCCAGAGGTCAAACATTAAGAACGCCCTGCTATCACGTTAATATACTATAATGTCCTGTCGGAACTCTAAGCACTTTTATCCACTTTATAACACCAAGAAATCACAACTGTTGCTTAAACCGTTGGTGCAATGCAACATCCCAACCATTAAACGAACTCAAGTCAATTTAGCTTTGATTGATTTACATACCATCCATCATTGGTGAAATAAATGTTACGTTCAAGTCAGGAAGCATATAAACTGTTTTGATATTCAAGACTCACTGGAATATTTAGATTTGAATGAAAAATAGAAAATGTATCATTTTGTTTCATGATGTCATAAAGGCTAGTTTTAATACCCTCGTTATGCATAGCTTCAAAAATTAATCCTCTATAGGTTATAGCTATGTAGGGTCATTTTTGAGCCATTTTTCTACAACAGCACACATTAAAAACACTTAATGAGTGTATTTATTAATTAAAAATACAAAATGATCATTACTTTCTGTGTTATACCATTTAAAACAGTTAAGAAAATGAAAAATACAAATTAATGTAGGAAGAAAAAACACTTTCTTTAAGGAAAAGCATTATAGCAGTAAAAAATATTCAAATGCGCTAGGGTATATTTGCAGCATAGCATATCAATAGGAACCATATGGGACAACAAAGAAACCAGATGCTACAGTAAATATTAATGATGTGCAAAATGTGCAATGTTGTAATAATATAAACAAGCCTGCAGAGCCCATATGAGTGTGTGTGGGTGTGCAGTCCTGAGGCAGGATAAATGCATGATGGGTATTAATAATGGTGAATCTTTTAGTGCTCGGGCCCCAGATGACATTGTATCAAAATATGCTTGTTTAGTGATGCAGCTCACTAAAATTTGAACAAAGTTCTGTTGCACGGTTGGTTTTAGTTAACGGAATGACTCGGACCTTATGTTAAAAGTTTTAGGTATTTATTTTGTTTAACATATAAAAATGTAAGTTTATGTTGAATCGTTTAGCAGACACAGCTATCCAAAGTGGCTTACGATAAACTTTACATGCATGTTTTGAGTCTATGGGAGGAAACCTGAGTACCTGGAGGAACATGCTAACTCCACGCAGAGATGCAACAGCCAGGAATCATATGAGTTGATACCAGTTTAGACTGTAGATGTACAGGTGAACAAAGGAGCTGAGCAGCAAAAGGAACTGGTATGCACACATTTTTGGCACTCGTGCACCAGTTATGCAAGAGAGATGTGGAGCTGAAAAAGAGATTGGGGTGGACATAAATATATGAGAAATCTGTCATAACCTTGCAAACTTAAGGCCAATTCATACTCCACGAGAAGAAAGAACTTTCTTCTCGCTGGGGGTCTGCGAGAACAAAATGACGTACTTTGTTCGGCAGGATGTCTGAGAACAACTGCTGTGATTGGTCAGAAAGGGAGGACGAGTGTGGTTAGTGCGGTTAGCGGTTGACGTTTTTCTCCGGCGCTTGCTGTGCTGCTTTATGCGGACGAACCTGAAGGGTGACGGTCTGGATTGACCCGAGCTAGGAGGACCAGCGCAGACCGCGAGGGTTTGCGCCGGAGACCCGTATGCCTCCGCTCCTCATGTAGCGAGGACGTATCGTTTTAAACTATTATTTTCCTTTTAGGCAAATAAGTTAAGCCTTATTTTTGATGTCTTTATCTGGGCCAATTATGGGCAATGACTGGCTGACCTGACCTGACCCAAATAGCGTATCTAAATGCCAGGTGAGTGGGGGTTCGCTACACTGTCTACTATTGTAGACTTTGACAAAAAAGTCCATATTGTTTTGTTCTTTTCTGATATGGACCCTACCGTCCCAAAGCACACACAGACCTCAAGTCCACACTGCCAAATCAGCTCTGTATATATACACACATGTACAGTATATACTACTACTCACAAAGGTTTGGCCTACTGGTGAGATTTTATTGAGGATGTAAAAAGTTCACCCTATAGTGATATTACACTACATCACAAAAGTAGGGCATTGAAGTAGAAGCATCCAATGGGGATTTCTTACTCTTAACGATTTATTGAAATGCTGTTCACAAGTTGGTATCTGTGGGTCCTTAAAAAGCCTTAAAAGGTTGTAAATTTGCTTTTCCAAAATTAAGGCCTTAAATATCATAAAAAATTATAAATAATCCTTAAATTCAGTGTCCAAAGGTCTTACATTTCTAGGGCCCCTATGATTTCCGGGTTACGAAGATCACAAACTGAGACGAGGAACTCCACAAACAAAGTGGCATCCAGTATAAAACTGGGATTCTCACAAAGCTGAAAGTCAGCAGCACACCGGACTGCAAGGGTCTAGGTCACTTAAGGCTGTTATTATCTCGTTAATTCAGTAAAACAGAGCTTATTTCCATTTTGTCAAAGTTATCTTGTTAATTCTTTAAAAAAAAAAGCTTTTTTTTAATTATTTTCAGGTGAATGCAATTCGCTTCCATAAGATATAATGCAGATCAATTATCTTGATGTTTGTTATTTTTTCTGCACTTTCAGTTCCAATAAAGGTTTAGTCAGAACTATTTGTAAGGTGGTCGCATCCCCTTTCCCCTTTCGTGACTGTAAGGTCCTAAATTTGATCAAAGTGGCCTTAAAAAGGGTCTTAAAAAGCCTTATATTGTTATTGGCAACCAAAAAAGCGATTACAAAGAGATGGTTAACAAGGGATCCTCCCGCTCTTAAAGACTGGTTTAAAGTGGTGAAAGACATCAATGAAATGGAGAAGATGACATATTACCTTAGACAAGATCAAGTTAAATTCGAGAGTTTGTGGTCAAAATGGACAAAATATGAGTCAAAACTAGAATAGGATAATGGGTGAAAGTATGCATCCTCTATGTTCCAACTCAACTCACGGTTTTATTTTATTTTGTTTCATTTACCCCCCCCTTCTCCTCCCCTAGAAAAATATATTTGGTTAAGTTTATAGATATTAATTAGAGGGTACTCCTAAATGGTATAAATATTTGTAATTAATTATGATGTCCTAAATGGAATCCCTCTCAACTTGTTTTTTGTTCCTACTTTTCTTGTACAGATGTTCATGAAAAGAGGCCTAGTGGTTTGAAAAATGTGCTTGTACACTATATGCTTCTCCAATAAAAAAAAATTGAATAATAAAGAGCCTTAAAATTGGCTTCCTTAAACCTGCAGAAACCCTAGCTCATGAAGCATGGCGTCCCACTCTTCTTGAAGGGCTACCCTCAGGTCACTGAGGTTCTGGTGTACAGAGTTATGGACCTCTACATGGCAACTCAGCTGATCCCATAGGTTTTCTATGGGATTCAGGTCTGGAGAACGTGCAGGTCATTTCATTAGAGGTACCCAAGTCTCCAGCAGCTGTCCCCTAATGATGCCACCTGGGTGAACTAGAGCACCGGCATCTATAAAAATGAAATTAGGCCTGTGTTGTTCATGCAGGAACAATAACTGGATTGTCCAACATAAATGCTCCCTATATGCCAGACGATGACGCCTGGTGGTGTGGTCAGGTACTGTCTGGGGCCATATAGCATGCAAACCACTGTGTGTATATATATGTATACATATATACAGTATATTTAGGACATTTCTTTGCACATTTTTTTCCACCCACAGTGCTGTTCCTCTCTCCTACAGTACAGAACTCAATCATGCAAATTGGATGAAGGAATTTAGTGACTTCTAGCGACTTTTAGGTCAGTTAACAGCTACTTTCCTTACTCAGGAGTTTGCAACACTATCAGAGGCTGAGGAGTTCAGCTGCCAGGTGAGACGCAAAACTCTCTGAAAATGTATTATTTCCAGATTTAATATCCTAAATAAGTTGAGATGGTTTTACAAGCTGGTGGCACTAGAGCAGGAGTCTGCACCGAATGAAGCCCCGTCTCTTTCTTCTGTTGTCACGGTAACTGGGGGGGAAGCAGCAAAATGAATGTATGTTTGTGCATTCATGTGTAAGTGTGCAGGGTGGGGGGTGGGGGGCTACTGCAGGTACCCCGGCTCATTTTAACAGGGTAATCACTACTGTGAAAGAGAAAACTGACACGAGGAGCAGCAGCTCATTAACTCGAGGAATGCATGTAGCAGTGTCAGTTTGGCGCGGCTTGTTTTGTTCAGCACACATGCCCGCGTCTGACATTTTCCTGGCACCTCGCTGTTTATTATTTCCAGGGATGACAGAGTGTTTGGTAGTGGCAGCAAAAATGATTCAAGAGTGATTTCTGATAAGCTGACTTACCAGATGGTTTGTCCCACTGAGGCGTCTGAGAAGTTGGCTGTCTGTTACCGCCAATCAGGACGAAACACCAACAGATCAATGAACCACTACATACGGACCCAACTGGTGAATTGAACTGCTGTATAAACGTATTTTCCACTGAGAAAAAATACTTTTCAAAAATAACAATCCTTAAGCAACATTTAAACTCCATGAATGAAAATCTGTCAATTATGTCATTTGATGAAATCACTGAACAGAAAGGTGAGGAAATTTTAAATCTGAGGTTTAAAAATTGAATGTTTTAGCCAATTATAGACTGTAATAAGGAAATATAGACACAAATTAAAAATCCCATTAACAGAGAAGATGTACAAATTCTTAAAGCTGATATCCAGAGTTTTGCCCCTTTCAGGAGTTATGTGGAAGGTTTTAGAAATCCATATCAGTGATGGCCAGGGTGCTCATTTATAAAACTTGCTTACGCACAAAATGGGCCTGAAAGTTGCATGTCACTTTTTACTCAAACTTTGGGATTTATAAAAGAAAACGTAACAAAAAAATGTGGCAACTCTAAGCAAACTTTGGACCTTGAACCTGTTGGAGACGTGAAACCTGTCAGAGCAGCTGGTGAGATGAAAAATGTTGAATTTATGACACAATTAAAGACTTGTAGACCCTCGCGCACACGGAACCAACAATCCGTCTCTAAAAAGAATAAAAATTTAAATCTGAATGAAAATATGTCGCATTTTAGAATAATATCCCATTATGTTCATCCAGTCATCTTCAGATTATATAACAGCTGCACTTATTGGTGCATTAATTGTGATTTCTGAGACTTAGGAATCCTGCAGGATTCCTGCACCCTGAGCTTGTTCTGTGATATAAGATAACGTCCAAATATAACTCTTTACAGGGTTAAAACAAGGGCAGGAAATAAAGTTTGCCAAAGGTCCAGATCAGCACACATGACCTGGTCCTCAGTACAGGAAGAGGGGGCGTGTCCGGGGAGACGTGCCACGCTCAGCACCCAGCCATGCCCCCTCCACCTGGACTGGAGCGGTCCCATTCAGGGGGGAGGGAGCGTACCGGGTTCCGAGCATTTCGTGGGCCCATGGTAGCTCCCCCCAGACATGACCCTCCCCCTGGACCTGGACCTGCTGCGTAGTCCGGACAGAACCTGCTCTGGGTCCAGACACCGACCGCAGTCCGCCTGTTACTAACCGATGGTTTTTATACACTTAATCCACGAAAAATGAGAATTTTTCCTCGTAAAAAACAGAACTAAACCCCAAAGATAATTTGTCTTGCTATTGATAAAGTCCAGTTTTCACTCATGTTCAGGTTTATGAGACTAAATGCAAAAAAAGAACAAAAAAAATCAATAAAAAAGAGCTTAAAAGCTGTTTTGTATCCTAGTCCTCCTTTAGTGAATCCTCCTTAATCTTGTTTTATGGATTAAAACCGGTTTAGGGTTCCCTCGTCTTCTCAGGCTCATCTCAAGCTAACCAAGGCTCCTTCTATATCTCATCTTTCCTTCAGCTCATTTGACAGGAAGCCTCTTTTTTAAAATTATTACAAAATAACAAAAAAACACGCCATCCCACTGCCCCATTCATCCACATACAAGCTGCGTTCCCGCCCAATTACACTTAGATGACATTAATGTGCAGCCAAGTCTTTTCTGCGTGTGCCAAATCCTTTCTACGCCCTTTGCGATGCTTGTGTGGAGCATTATGGCAGCTGTAATCTTGTGATATTGTGTCGGGATTACCATCAAATCTCATTATGGCTGCCGAGGTTCACCGGAAGGGGGAAGGATTGGGGGGGGGGGGGGGATTGGGGGGGGAGAGAAGAAGAAGATGTCAAGGCTTGGAAATGGGATGATGGATCAGACCCTGGTCCTCAACCAGGAAAGGGTGGATTGTTTAGGTGTATAGTGTCTCTGATAAATCTTTATTCCAACCCTCACATATTGTCCTGAGTTTTGAGTAAAGACTTAAACAAGATCATGAATACAGGCGACCTTAAGGGTAGAGTGAGACGCTCAGGAATCTGAGACGTCTGCTCCTCCCTGATAATAGTAGCCAGTTGGGGTGGTTCAGGCAAGTCTCAGAGGAGGCATTCTGGGTAGGAGACCCCAAGGTTGACTCAAGACACAATAGAAGCATTACATCTCTAAGATGGTCTGGGAATGCTTTGGGATCCCACCATAAGATCTGGATGCACTTATCAGGTGGAAGCGTCCAAGTGGAGAAAACCTACGCATCCATAGGGAGAACATGCATAAAGGCTGCAGCTGGAATTTGAACCTGACACCTTTTTGCTAAAAGGTAGCAGTGCTACGAACTGGGCCACCAAGCTGAAAGTGGTTGGGGAAAAGACGGTCTGGTCTTTCCTTCTAAAACCCAGGATGCATCACACAAAACAGGTTTGGGTGACGTCATAGAGACGATGACATTTACAGTATGAACTCTACGACTCTATGATTCTATTTCCCACCTTCTTTTTTTTTCCAGTGGTTGTTTGTGTTTGCAGATGAGTCTATTATCAGGTCACAAGACCCAACAGCGAAACTCAAACTTTGGATTGATTGCAGGGTATCTGCAGGTTCAAGGAAGCCAAATTTAAGACTTTTTAAGACCTGTTTTAAGGCAGCTTTGATCAAATTTAAGACCTTACATTCACGGAATGGGAAAGGGGATGTGACCACCTTACAAATAGTTCTGACTAAACCTTTATTGGAACTGAAAGTGCAAAAAAAAAAAAAAAACCATCAAGATAATTGATCTGCACTTCCCTGACAATTTTTAAAAAGCTCCTTTTTACTGAATTAACGAGATAATAACAGCCTTAAGTGACCTAGACCCTTCTAGACCCTTGTGGTCTGGTCTGCTGCTGAGTTTCAGATATTCATAGCCCAGAAATCATAGGGGCCCTACAAATGTAAGACCTTTGGACACTGAATTTAAGGATTATTTATCATTTTTAATGACATTTAAGGTCTTAATTTTGGAAATGCCGATTTACGACCTTTTAAGGCTTTTTAAGGACCTGCGGATACCCTGGATTGTGACCGACATGAGGTTGGGTCTGTTCCAGATTTGGTAACTTTACCCCTCACACATTAGCAGATTTCTGCTCCAACTAACCACACCGACTGCCCCAACTAACCACACCGACTGCCCCAACTAACCATACCGACTGCCCCAATTAACCATACCGACTGCCCCAACTAACCACACCGACTGCTCCAATTAACCATACCGACTGCCCCAACTAACCACACCGACTGCTCCAATTAACCATACCGACTGCCCCAACTAACCACACCGACTGCCCCAACTAACCACACCGACTGCCCCAACTAACCACACCGACTGCTCTAACTAACCACACCGACTGCCCCAACTAACCACACCGACTGCTCTAACTAACCACACCGACTGCTCCAACTAACCACACCGACTGCTCCAACTAACCACACCGACTGCTCCAACTAACCACACCGACTGCCCCAACTAACCACACCGACTGCCCCAACTAACCACACCGACTGCTCCAACTAACCACACCGACTGCCCCAACTAACCACACCGACTGCCCCAACTAACCACACCGACTGCCCCAACTAACCACA
>SSNR01000179.1:840063-864083 GCA_006937965.1 Callopanchax toddi
CCAACTAACCACACCGACTGCCCCAACTAACCACACCGACTGCCCCAACTAACCACACCGACTGCTCCAACTAACCACACCGACTGCCCCAACTAACCACACCGACTGCTCCAACTAACCACACCGACTGCCCCAACTAACCACACCGACTGCTCCAACTAACCACACCGACTGCTCCAACTAACCACACCGACTGCCCCAACTAACCACACCGACTGCCCCAACTAACCACACCGACTGCCCCAACTAACCACACCGACTGCCCCAACTAACCACACCAACTGCTCCAACTAGAGCAGACAAACTTAGACTTTGACTGAAGTTTGTCCCAAGCCTACGACTGCTGTTCCATGACCCAGACGAGGAGCACGAGATGAGACACGCTGCCTTCCTGCTGACTTGTTATGTTTTCCATGTGAGACACACATAGGGTCAATCAAACAAAGGTTAAGAGGTCAAAATGAGATCCATCACAGCACAGCAAAGTGAATTACGTCACAAATCTAACAACTGGGCCACTCCCCAGTTAGCATTTCCTCCCTGTCTGGCGGGCTAACGCTTCATAAACCTCTCTTTTATTACCAATGGATCCATGGCGGTTGTAATAGCCTTGGTGGTATATGGCCAGCAATAGGCGCGGCTCATTTTCTCTCCTTTTAAAAGTCGAGGAAAGACACGTGTGTACCAAAACATGTTCACTACAGTATTTTAAAACAATATGAACACTCCTATCTGCATTTCAAACACATTCACAGAAGCTACTACGTGTTTCCCTTCCCCCGTGCTACCAACCAGACCTCCAGAGGATCCTCTAAAAACACACGAAGGCACCATTACAAACACAAAACAGCAGCGTTACAACCACTGATTGCACAATCTTTTTAAACTCACAACAGGGTGGAGGGTGATGGCAGCTCCGTCAGCAGCTGCTGGGAGTGTGGTTGCTATAAATGCAAAGAGTAGACTGATCATTAGAGTGGTGTGCCAAGAGCAACAACAAGGAGATGAAGAGGAATAAAATCAAATAAAACATGCAGACTGAGATATTCTGAGGTGCTCTCGTGCAATATCAAATTTTCACACACACACACACACACACACACACACACACACACACACAGTGTAAGTGTTGCCTTATAGGATTTACAGCATATATTAAATGAATGCCACCTATCTGACTGGTAAATCTCATATGAGGCTATATGAGAAAATTAATAACAAGTCCGTCACAAGCAGCTCTACATATCTAGCATTTTTTTCCTAAAGGAAAACAAATTATGAGTCCTATATGTTTTATTTATAGTAAATTGTTTATATTATAAGGAGTATCAGTCCTTTATGTTATGAGTATATTCAGTTCTAGTGAGTTGAGCAGTGCAATAAATAACTATAATAATAATAATTTGTATTTCAGCTCCAAATATAAGTATACAAATAAATAAATACAAGTATACTTTGCAGTATACTCGTATTTCTGTCATTTTCTGGAAGGATGAACTCAAACGTTTTAAAATAAGCGCTCTAAGACTCGAACTATTTAGTCCCCGACTCTAAACACACGTAATAAGACACGGAGTGGTTCTAGACAGGAAGTAAGAACCAAACCAGCTCAGATATACAGTCATTTAGAGTGACTCCAGTTGACCCCTTCACTACGTCATGACGTACAACATCAAACCAAATTTTACTTAAAGCCTGTTCATACAGATAACTCTACTCATTGCAAGAGCTGCACAATAATGAATGCTTCCAGCTGCAAGATTAAATACAATATCAGAACATGCTCATTTGTGGCTCTCATTTATGACAACCCCCTGGAAGCTGCGTTAATGGCACAAGATTACACTGTAGAAAGAATAACTGTACTAAAACCAAAAAAATTGATGTCCAATTTTCACATCCAATATATTTGACTTCACAGAAACTAAACTGAGTCACTTAATATCTTTCTTTTTCTTCCTTTCTTTCTTTCTTTTGGTTTGTAACATTAACATAAAGTTACTTTTCTTTTCAAACAACAAGACTTGAATTTACAACCAAAAAAGGAACAGGCAGAAGCAATGCTTATTTTAGCCTGCCCTATTTTCCACCTAAAATAATAAATAATAAAATAGATAAATAACCTATAAACATTTCTTTTGTTTTCCCCAACAATAAATAACCACAATGAAAAAAAATCATTCATGTCTACACAGACTTTTCATACTCAGTAAATATTTGACACCATGCTTTAAACTTTGGTAAAGATTCTTCAAGTCATAATCCAACTCATTCCATAATTTCACACCAACAACAGAAACGCGTCTTGATTTCACATTAGTTCAAACATAAACACACCTCTGAGATTAGAGTGATCATCTCTTGGTTTGAAATAACCTTTATTATTATTAGCTACTCTATGGAGAATCTCTACAATTTTTACTTTTACAATATCTCCTAATTTTAGCGTTTTAATTTGTCTAAATAAATGATGGGTTGGTGCGAGGTATCCCACTTTGTTTACTATTCTAACAGCCTTTTTTTGTCATTTAAATTCAGACTCACATTTTTCCTGCATTTCCCCAAATCTCTGCACAGTAAGACAAATAAGGCAGAGCTAAAGAGGAATAAATCAAAAACAAAGCTTTCTTATTTTGTACATCCCTTGTTTTATAGAGTATAGCAATAGATTTAGACACTTTGATATATTCAATATGTGGTTTCCAACTGAGTTTACTATCCATAATCACACCTAAACATTTAGTTTCATGTACTTGTTCAATTTGAACTCCATTTGAATACAGCTTAGCACCGTCATTGTCCCTGTTCCCTGAAAATATCATAAATGTGGTTTTATTTTCATTTAGTGATAACTTCTTATAATCAAACCATTTTTTGATTGAGACCAACTCGTTTTCTACCTCTTGTAATAATTTACTCGTGTCTTTTCCCGTACAAATAAAATTTGTATCATCTGCAAACATGATGAGTTTTAACCGAGTCAATACAGAAAATATGTAGTTCAGGTCAGGGTTAAAGACTTAAAAAGTCTTAAAAGCATTGAATTTATGAATTTGGAAATAATACCTTAAAAAGACTTGAAACAGTCTTGAATTTTGATATCTGGGTCTTAAAATGTGCGCTGTATGTAGGGCTGGGTACCGAAACTAAAAATATATTTTTCGGTACCACGTTTCGGCACTTTTATAATAAAATGTCCCTATAAATGCGCCGCTCCTCCTCCAGCCCTGCTCTGGTCTGGTCTGTGGATGCAACCGCGCACACAGGCCAAGTGACACAGCCCCTCTCCTCTCCTCTCCTCACAAAAGTTACAGCAAAAAATAAATAAAAAGGCAGACCCGGTGCTTCAACAAAACACAGGAGGTGTGTGAGGGAGAGGATGGCATGGGTCAGGAATCGGGAAGTCGCGACCCAGATCTGGATAAGCGGAGGGAGGCGAGACTTTTCTCTCTTGTTTAAACACTCTCGTTGGTACCGGCTGGACCATCAGAATAAAAGATCAGACCCGAACACCGTGTGGTCACCGTAAGCCCGCAGCACCGTTCTCACCTGCTGAGAGGCAGCAGCGTCGGCACAGCAACAGACGACCTCAGTCAGCGCGCTGTTGTTTTTTTAAAGCATGTGAAATTGCATTTTAAAAATCTGCGAGGCCACGAGACGTACTCATTTTACTTAGGATTTAGATTTAGCGTTTACTTTTTAGTCAGCAAGGATCATTCAGTTTTTCCTGGTACCTCCAAAGTAACACTAGTTTCTGGTCGACCTGAATCCGTGTAGTACTCTGCATTAGCAAAAAAGGGAATAATGAAATAATGAAAACTGATCTTTTTTCCCGTATTTCTGACTTTGTTTTGCCATAACAAAAACCAAATAATGGTTGAATCCGGTTATTCAGTTTCTGTTTCAGAAACGAAAAAACGAAAGATTGTAAGACAGCGTCAGTTAACAGAAAGTTCCCGAGGTAAGAGATAAATAATAATATTAAAAGCATAAATATGCCATAAAATTGTGTTTTGTTTTTTTTGTTTACTTAAAAAAACTACTTTGTTATTTTCTCTAAGAATAATACACATAGGTATCGAAAAAAGTATCGTTAAGGTAGTGTATCGAAAAGTCTTTAACGGTACCCAGCCCTAGCGGTATGTCACTTCTCCATATCGCATTTCACCTCAAAGGTTTCATTTGTCTACCATGATTATTCTGATTTAATAACTCATCATACTTTGCACGTTCCACATTTCTTTTAAAAATAAATGAACATATGTTCAAGAATTTTTGTTTTTCCTTGTCGGTAGGTCTGTGAAATGGGTATTAAATTTTTATATAAATGGTCTTAAAAATGTCTTTAAAAAGACTTGAATTTGACTAGGAGAAACCTGTAGGAACCCTGCAGGTAGAGTGTGAATAATTTGGGTCCTAGCACCGAGCCTTGCGATACGCCACATATTACTTTTTCAAGCTGTGAATCTGTATTATTAACGGTTACTTATTGAAATCTACTGCTTAAATAACTTTGAAGCCATTGATTAGTTTTACCACGAAGACCATCGTATTCACATTTTTTTAGCAGATATGTGTGATCAATTAATTAATATGACCTGATTCCTTTATATTGATGTAAACCATTTTACTGCACTTGACCGAACTTCATTTTTTGCCTTGATCCAAATCGATTTCTTCACATACAACCATATTGTAGTTCCTGAACCAAGCTAATATTTTGAAATTGAACCAACCTAATGTATTTACTTTTAACCAAATTAATAATAAAAATAATGCATTGGATTTATATAGCACTTTTTTGGACACTCAAAGCACTTCACAGAGGATACATTATCCATTCACACACACTCAGGTGATGGTAAACTACGACAGACGTGTCTCTAAGGACACAATGACAATGTGACCCAGACAGAGCTGGGGATTGAACCAACAACCCTCCGGTTACCAGAGTGGCCAGGCCACTCTACCAACTGAGCTATACGCCACCCTTGAAATAATGTTTGAGTTGACACCAGTTAATTCATTTAGATATAGAATCAAACTAAAATTTTGACTTTTAATGTTACTTTACTTCAGAAATTATTTGCAATTCCTTTAAAAACAAGACTGGCCAACAGATTATTTCATGGCTGCGTTCAAGTTCAAATCGCATTTCACATAAATAAAAAATATTACCTGCTGAACGTGAAAACAAATCTATGTTTTGAGAGAAATAAAAAAAAGTTTGTGTTGTGTCCACTGAACGAATAATTAGTTCCATACAAATCAAAATTGACGTTTTAAAATGCAAAAAGAAAGAGTTCGACAATCAAATCAAGAATGTTATTCTGTTTTGGATGGCCGTTATTAGATTGAATGAAAAGCTGCATGTTTTGCCGTGTACAAAGAGAAAGTGTTTTTCTCCCAGTCTTTGTTTTGGACCAAAGTCAACGAGAACCAACGAGAAAATTATTCTAAATGCAGAAACGTAGTTTTAAGAATTCTAGCCATGCAACTTCTGCTTACCCCATTGGCAGATTTTTATTTTTTTGCTCAAATCTAGAAACTTTGACCGTATTTAAGAAGATTTGACTGATTTCAAGTAGGGCTGTAAGAACACATGTTATTTTTTCAGACTAAAAATAGGTTAAGATGTTTAAAAACAAGGCTTTAAAAAATAAAACTTTCTCAGAAATCAGTTTTTGCAGTGGATAACTTATTAAAACACAATGTAGCATGTACACCCTAAAGGAGATTGTAGCCTAGAAGTAGAGAAAGCATCTCCCACCTGGAAGGCTCAGGTTCAAGTCCTGCAGCCATCTCTATCATTAGCTGTCTGTACCTTAAGTCTCCTTAAAAACAAAGTCTGTAAATGGATAGAGAGCCAGAAATATGCAGGTTGCAGAACACCTATTGAATAGTCCAGCTTTAAAGGGTTAATCACATTTATTTAGGCATAAAAACAACAGCTGCAGGTCAAAATGTATTCATTTTCGGTTGAGGTTTGCTCATATTTTTAACCAATAAATACAAAAGTCTGTTTCACAGTTAGAAGTTGCCCTCTGGCCAATATCAAATCGACTTGCCCCATCACCGCAAAACTCCAGGATTTTCACTTTAGGGAGCAGGAGAATTATTAGATCTGGATCGGTACCGATCAGAGCCCTCCACCCGCTGTGGGTGGAGGTGGAGGAGGGACAGTAGAGGACCCTTCAAGTCCCCGGCATTCCATTAGCCAGCCGGTGATGTACTGCTCCACCTTCCTCGCACCCTCCCCCCATCTCCCTCCTCCTCCTCCTCCTTCACACACACCTCACACCCTCCGTCAGTCACCATCCATCACACCAAGACCTCCACAGATGGGCCTGCAACTAACACACACACACGGAGCGAGAAGGAGAGAGTACATACTCACACCCACAGCCACACACACACACACTAAAAAGGCTCCATCCTCACCGTCCAGTTCGTCCAGATACACACTTTCCCAACACACACACACACACAAGTGGCTCAGAAACCTGTCTAGACCCAATTAGGACCCAATTAGCACCGTCAGGTCTACCTGAGAGAGCTGGTTGGCAAAACAAAGCGATATAAGGTGATGGATGGGTGGCTGGGAGGGGGGTGAGGGGGGGGGGGAGGACAAACCATGGTTTGCTCACTTCCTGCTGTCTTTAAAGGCTTCTGCTCATTTCCTCAACGTGTTTGACCTGATGGAAAAGACTCCACAAGATGCAAGTTTTTCTAAAAGTTACGAGCAGAAAACAGTCTTTCTGCCTTCAGTTGAAATCAACAAGTTCCTCAAAATAACCAGGATCCGCTCACCGTCAAGTTCCCCCGAAAGGCGAGTTCTACGGGAGACGACACTCTGCTCACGATCCGGATCCAAACGGGAGAAACAAGTCGATCCTCGTTAACTCTTCCCCCCTGGACGCTGCCTCGGCTTCATCCTGGAGCTCGAGGAAAGCCGCCTCCGACGATGTGTGTGAGAGTGAAGCAGGAGAATGAGCGAATGGAGGGAGGGAGGAGAGAGGGGAGGGATGCTGCTGGCTCACATCCACGGAGGAGTCGTAATCTGCGCATCAGCGTGCTCTCGGAGAGGGAGTCGAGCCACCGGAGAAGAAGATGATGAAGAAGAAAAGGCGGAGGAGGAGGAGAGAGGCATGAAGGCAAGCAGCGGTGAATGAGTGGAGGATGCAGGCACCCCCCCCTCTTCCATCCCTCCCCTCCTTACCCCTCTACACACTCTCTCTCTCTCTCTCTCTCCTGCACAGATACAGTAACGAACACACTCCTACCTCCCGCCCTGCTACAGATTGCATTGCACTGATGAAATTTTAATGGTTCTTTTAGGAAGAATAATGAACACGGAAGTCCCTGGAGTTGTGTGTGTGTGTGTGTGTGTGTGTGTGCATGTGTGTGTGTGTGGTGGGCTGTCACACACCTACAGAGGCATGCAACAAACCTGCACATGTGCACAAGACGTCTCTTTCCTCTCTGTTCTCGTCGCTTTAGCAAACCCGTTTACACACGCAGAGACGCACAACAATCAGATAAACTCACACACACAAAAACACACACGCAATACAAGCTTACACTCAACTACATCAAACACTGCTGCTGACACACACACACACACACACAGAGACGGCGTTCTCATCGCAAAGGGAGGATGGGGTGGGGGAGTAGACCGAGAGATCCAACCCATCTTCAAAATGCTCTCCTACACACACACACACACACACACACACACACACACACACACACACACACACACACGGAGGCACACACCCAAAGGAAGGGGAACAAAGAAGAGCACCAGCATGTGGCGATACCAGTAGGAACACTACGATGGTTGGAAAGTGTGTGTACCAAATAAGAAAAAAATACACTTTAAGTACTACGAGGTCCTAATAGTTAATATTAGTAATCACAAACTTTATGTATTAAACTTAAAAGAAGTGTAAAGAACACTTTTACTCAACAAATACCATAAATGGTATGTAGCATAAAAAAAATGAGGCATGTAGGGCCTAAACTTGTAAAGTTCTCACAAAGGTTTTTTGTTGTTTGTTGAGTTTTTTCTAGGGTTTGTGGTCCTGGGACTCCAGAGGAGCCGTGCACCAGATCTTCGCCCTTGCAGAGACCCAGGGAGTTTGGTGGTCCGGTGCACGTGTGTTTTGTAGATCTAGACTTACAACCTTGTTCCCCCAGGGCAAAATGTTTGAGTTTTTATTTATAGTTTTTTGATAAATTGCCATAAATTATGTAACTTTCTCAGACAATTTTAATATCTGCCTCATATTTAGGCGTTTTGGTGTCTCGCTTATGAGTGACGGTTGGGTGGAGCGAGAGATGAACTGACAGCTTTAGAGTAATAAGGGCATCTAGTGGTAAAGAAGGAGTTGAGCCAAAGGGAGAGGCACCTGGCTGCAGACACAAGATGGCGGACAAAGATGGCGGATAGCCACTCTCGTACTACCGTACCGGAAGCTCTCTACCGGAAGTGACGTAATTCTCCGTACCGGAAGCGAATATCCTTTTTCTAGATTGGCTGTGGGGATTTCAAGCAAGGTCAACAACCCTCCCCCTAACCTAACCCTAACCAATTCTGGTACGGTATACGGAGGTTGCTGTCCGCCATCTTGTGTCTGCAGCCAGGTACTCTTGGCCAAAGGGGAAATCTCTAGATTTACTGGTCCATCTACATTCCAACCCTCAGCTATGGTCCATTCCAGAAGGGGAACTCAGACATACCTCTCCCCAGAGACACTTCTCAGATCCTCCTGGAGGATCCTACAGTGGACCCCTGACAGATACATAATCCCTCCAGTAGTTTCTGGGTCTGCCTCAGGGTCTCCTCCCAGTGGGACATGACTGGAAAACCTCCAGAGGAAGTCAACCAGAAGATGTTCTAATCACCACCTCAGCTGACCAACAACCCTACTTCAAGTGTCCCCTGGATGATAGAGCCTCTCTCCTTATTGCTAAGGCAGAGCCCAGCCACCCAATGGAGGAAGGCTTGTATCAGGGATCTCCTTCTTTTGGTCACCATCCAGGTCTCATGACCGTGGGAGAGGGCTGGAAACCGGATGGACCGGTAGCTCTTAGATCAGCTGACCAGCTCCCCTTGGTGGTCCCACAAACGAGGCTGAAGATCAGAGGATTCCAGGCTTTTTTAGTTTTTGGCCCCAAACTCTGGAACAAGTGACCTTTAAAGTGATAAAATGGAACTTTTTCATATTTTAAAATCTTTTCCTTGAGCCAGTCTGTGCTAATCTGACCCTTTACAGAGTTAATGAAAAGTCACTTAGCCCCATCTGGTGATTAGATCCAGAATACCACGATTGCAAGATCTCCGTCGCCGTCACGGTACCCAGGAAGTCACGTGTCTCACGAGGGTTAGGCTAACCCAATGTGGTTAGCTGTTATGCTAGCGCTGGAGTGTTTTTAGCTCATGATTCCTGATTTTTTCCATCTCTCCCTGCTTGAACACAGCTGATTTCTTTGAAGGAGTAAATAACCGCTCCTGTAGAAAGCTATGAAGGCTGAGGAGACATTTCAACAGGTAGATTTAGGCGTTTAGAAGCTGAAACAATATGCTAACTTGTGTAATGCAGTGATTTAAAACGGACACCAGAGGGCGCCCAAAACAAGCAAAACTGCATATTATCACTTTAAATATTAGACGGAAAACCTATCCTCCTGTTTCTACATCTCTTATCTACACATCTATTCCCAGAAGTCTTTGACACAGTTGCGAGTCAGTTCATTCTTTTATTATTACCATTTCAATTTCTGCATTTGGTTTTTATTTTCATAATTTTTTCCTTTATGTTTTGCTTTCATATCTGTTTTATTGTCGTCTATAGACCCCTTGACGCGTCACACCAAGCACAGCCCCGTTGTTATTATCTGTCAGTTGTCAATAAATTGAGCTAAATAGCGACAAAATAAACTCTATCAGCATGGTTAACACATGCAAGCTGCACAAATAAATGAAAGAAGGACAGTAACGTAACATTTCACTGGTTTCCAGCTGATAAAATCACCTAAATCGGAGACTTGTAGTGGATTAACCACCACCAAAGTCTCATCACAGGTAAAAAAGTTAAATATCTGCCTCTTATGTTAAGAGACAACTAGTTAAAGCCATCGAATGACTTATAAGCCTTTGTGTGTGTTCCGTAATCGGAGCAGGCAGACATTAATGTCATTGTGTTTACTGAGCTCGTCAGGTAGGTCAAAAGTATAAAAATTATTTATTTATTTATTCATAAACTGTCCCTCCTGAGATCAGCCCGTTTGTTCGGGAGAAGACGGAGTTCGGAGTCAGCAGCTCTGTTTGTTTTGTGTTTCGGTTCACGGAGCTCATCAGAATAAACGGAGAATCTATTAATGGTGTCACGGAAATCCTTCAACATTAACCCGCACAACGCAGAAGAGATCAGATTAGTTTTTGTTGCTTCAGCTGAGTGAATTTACACCGGACTTTAGTCCAGACGGCCCAGTTCAGAGGACTCCAGCAGGCTAGCTCTACAGCTAAGCTACTCCTCACATAAAGCTCTCAGTAACGTCGCCCCTCCTGACCTCTCTGCTCCCCTAAATCACCATCACCTCTCCCGCCGTCTCAGACAACCGTTTCAAAGCATCGGGAGTTTTTTCCGTAGTCGTTCCCGCCCTACGGGACTCACTCTGGCTCCTTCAGAAATCCGGACAAAGTACGATAAGCTCACCTATTTAACCCCCGTTAATTTGTTTTATGGAAAGCCGTTTTAGTCTAATTTAAATAAATAAATAAATGCTGTTATAAGGAAATAATTAATAAATACTTCATGAAATAAATAAATATTCCCCTTAAATAAATTTTAAAAATGCTGTTACTGATACATAATTAATATATATTCCATTAAATAAATTAATGTCCTCTTGAAATAAAAAAAATGCTTCCGATATGTTTTGTTTCCTGCTTCATATTTGTAAATCTGTAAAACATCTTGAAGTTGTTAAGCGCTTTATTTGTTAGTTTAAACCTCAGAGATACAGCTCTGTGTAGCTGGTGGGCTTTTGCCCTCCAGAGGCTGAGCTGGTCCAAAAGTACCCGGATGTAAACAATAACATTCAATGGGTCTATATCTTGTTTTTATTGTACAGCACTTTGGTTTGATTTGTTGGTTTTTAAGTGCGCTTTACAAATAAACCGGATTGGACTGGATACCCTCGGTTCATCATCAGATGTTCACCCATACAAAGTCACTGATGAATCATGGGAGTTTGGCTGTCAGACGCCAGGACTGGCCGTTGTCTCCAACCCCGTCTGTGGTGTCCATGAACAGGATCTCAAAGCATAGCTGTGCAGAGGAATGTGAAAGTTTGTGGAACTTTAGGATCTCAGTTCTGCGTTTTGCAGATGATGTGATTATGTTTGTGTCGTCAGCCAATGACCATCATGCACTGGGGCATTTCACAGCTGGGATCAAACTCTCCAAATCTGAAGTCTTGGTGAAAGTACCAATCGGATATTTAAATGTCCCAAACCAGGACAAATAAAGACGTCTTTTGCTGCAGATTTAGTGTTTTTCAGTCACTTAAGGGTTTGGTTAATCTGCTACTTCCTGCAGTGCAAAGTGCTTCACTTTTAAAAAAGAAGAGAGACCAATCCCAACAGATGTGTAAAGTGACCAAACATGAACATTAGAGCAGACGTGAACACATAAGCAGTGTTTCGCTAAGTTTCTGAAGAAAAGCAATAAACTCAGAGTCAGCTCTCCTGGCTGGAAGAATGGCTCCCATTCCTCCCATTTCCCCAAATGGCACATTTTACATCTGCTCGGTCCGCAAAAATTATTTACCTGTGAGGATAATACTCATCTAACCACAACAGTAAAAAAAAAAAAAAAAGGGAATCTTTTCTCCTAACTTTGTTTTTATCCATTTCCAAGACAGTAACTCCCAACAGACCGAGTTTAGAGACAAACCAGTCAGAATGTGATGCTTTAGCGTACAGATATAAAGAGACACTTTGAAGCAACTCTTTTCTGTCTGTCTGGATCGAAACAACAAGTCAGTCGACTCGTTATGGAAGATGCTTGGAGTCTTGTCAATAACGATGGCGATACCAGCGAGATGCAGCTTTAAAAGCACTTAAGAGCCAGGCGGGGGTTCGACAGCGGTTGTGATGTGTGACGTGTGAGTCACTCTTTATACCAGGAATCAAAAACACTGCAGGGCTCACAAGGTCTGAAGACTACCACCAGCTTTGTTTCTGCTGAATATTGACAGTATTTTTTAAAGAAAACATGTTTTTTTTTTTATGATGAGAAACATTTTAAACAGTAGCAGGATACTTAGTATTACAAGCGAGTGCAAATCAAGGAAGACGCACAGTTTCTTGATGTGATCGTTGCAGTCTGGGAGAAAAATGAACGACCAAAAAATTAATTAGTTTATGAAATATTCTTCGTTAATCCTTTAAAGGGCGCTCATTGAAATACGTGACACTGAATGCTGCTGTGGACGATTATAAGAGACTGTTTTCTGCTTTACTTTAAATTTTTTTAAGTTTGGAAAAGTCAGTGCTTTTTTTTTTACTCTATATAAACATTGTAACTAGGGATGTTCAATATTATCGGTCTACCAATATTATCGGCCGATATTGGCATTAAAATGCAATATCGGTAGATATCGGTATCGGTCTTTGTAATGATGACACACATGACCTTTACATACTGTGCACATGTTATACATCAAACTGTTCGGCTACTTCTCCTCTCTCCCAAAATGTCAAAATATAACAAATCTGATGTTTAGTTTTTGAGATATATTTATTTATTTGGCACACCTTGCATTAAATACTGTTTGTCTTTTTTTAATGAGGGCTACCACGCTTAAATCGGTATCGGTTTATATCGGTATCGGAAATTAAGAGTTAGACAATATCGGATATCGGTGAAAAAGCCAATATCGAGCATCCCTAATTGTAACTTTTTACTTTAAAAACCTTTCAAAACTTTTATGTAAAGGTTTGAAGTAAGGATGCACCGATACCGATATCGATACCATGTACTTGTTAAAGTTAACCAATACCAGTATCGTATCGGGCTGATACCGATACCGATATTGATACCATATACTCGTACTTGTTAAAGTTAACTGAAAACAGAACCAGTCTTTCAATTCATTGCGTTTTTTTGTGCGATAGAAGTATCGATATTGGTACTCTGTATCGGCAAGTACTCAGATTCAAGTATCGTATCATATCGGTTAGAAAAAATTTGGTATCGGTGCATCCCTAGTTTGAGGTTTAGGCTGCAAATCTAAATTTGAGGCATGCTGCCAGGTGTGTTCTTTTATCTAAAAAGGGCACAAAGCAACTTCTCTAAAGTTTAAGGAAGTTAAATCATCTGAAGAGAATGCAGGAAAAATATCCTGTTCGGGAGGCAGGCTCACATTACAACACAGAACCAGAAACAGCGGGAAACTGACCATTTTAAATAGTTCCAAACAAGGGCATGGCCCCTCCCCCTTCCTCTACAGTCAGCTCTAGACCTCCTACATTGCGGTATGTCCGGTTGCCATGGTTATAAAGAAAAGCATCCTCTATAATCAGTGGTTCCCAAACTTTTGGCTTCTGACCCACAAAATGACAGAGACTCATGACCCCAACCATCACTGGCAAAATAGCCAAACACTGCTAATAAACTAATTAAACAAGGATAAAATGACAACACAAACATCTACAACTATTATACCATGTTTATTCATCTGTTTGTAACAGTTTATAAGGGCAAATATCTGGTATTAGCAAGGACTTTAAATTCACTTTTAGTTCTGGAGAACATCCCAGGACCCCCATTTGTTGTTTCAGGACCCACAGTGGGGTCACGACCCCAACTTTGGGAACCACTGCTCTATATCCTCTATAATCTGGGGTGCACATAACTGGTGCACCAGTATGCATGCACACCAGTTATCATGCATGCCTATCAGAACCTACTGACCGAATGCACCTTTTGCAGTCCTGGTGGCGCAGCTCACGCTCTAATGAGTTTCACATCCTGTTGCGGTGCAGCAAATGAGTGCTCACATGGCCTCTGAAACTAGTAGACACACATGTGCAGCACCTCCAACACACACCGGCAGCAGTTTATGCCCGTCCCCCAAACCCACGGAGATGTGGTGCATACCAGACACCAGTGCCAGGTTCTCCCTTAAGTACCTCGACGGAAAAATTGTGTGCCCCCCTGTTTATAACAGGTTCCTGACCCACATATGTTTAATCTTATCCATAGCTGCTAATAATGTTTTTTAAGTAATTGCACCCTTAGCTGCCAATACATTGCTTTTATAACTATAACATTTATTAAAAGTTCATTTTAAACCTCCAAAATGCACAAATACAGTCACGTGTCCTATGAAGAGTTTTAAAAAAATTAAACAAGGTAAAGTTTGTGATTTGTTTTTTGCACCAGATGCTTATTTTATAGGATGCCAAAGCAAATTCCTGCCTTGTGGGTTGAAATAACTATAATACTTACTGATATGCTTAAAAATGAATATAAAGTATACACAAGCTCAAATGAGGTACAGGGTTGTAATTTGTTGTTTGCAGGTCTGAAATATTGAAGTGTGACACAAAAAAGCAACATACAGAAGAACATCTGTTTTGTTTGTCTTTAAAATGCCTAAAATAAACAATTTTGTGGATTTTTGCTTTTGGCGATCCCCATGTCCTGGTTAAATGTAGCCATTATAGACAACATTTAAACCATCACCAAATTACAAATGAGCTGAGGTGTGTTTCCAAAGATAAGGGTTTTCATATTCAAGAGGAATGAAGTACGCAGGGCGCTTCCAGCACGACGATTGATTACATTTGCTTCGGAGTACGGTTTATTTTCTCCTGGTTTCACTCAGGATGGATAGTTTTGATTTTATAGGATCAGGCTTATGGAGGACCATAATGGGTGAGCACAGCTCTAAACAAATAGGAAGGCAAATAAATGGAAGGGCTTCATGGGCAGGCGGCCAATAATGAGCGCCAAATTTGTATTTTATGTACAGCACTCAGAAGAGAAATGTTAGATATTATTAGTTCAATGAAAAAATATATTTATTTAATCAATAATTACAAGTTTGCAGTTAGAATATAATTGTTTTAGTAAGTTTACTTCACTTGAAGGTAATTTCCAGCCATTTTGAGGCATGTTTCTGTTTAAAAAGTTATTAATGGGTCAAATCATACTTGTAAATAGCTTCCTGAACAACCTCTGTTCAAAGGAATATCATTTATGACCAATTAGTCTGCATGTGCATGATGAGACTAAAGTGTATTACTGCTTAAACTACCTCTATTTCCCAAATTTCACAGTGGTTCATGTGATAAACCTTCACAAGGACTCTGTTGTTCAAGCAAAAATATTATGTAGAACTTCTAAAGCATCCAGGGGTCAAACACAGCAGGAAGTTTGTGTTTTTTTTTTTTTTCAAAAATGTCGTATTCCAGTATACTTCAAGGAGCATTACATTACATGGGAAATTAAACATACAGTGAAAGATGTGCAACATGTGTTTATAATATTACATTTCTGATAAGGCAACATGCATTATTTACTAGTTACCCCACTTTTAACCAAAAAAATACCATGAAAAGTATTCTTCACATGGTGCAAAAGTCAAGCTAATGTTCCTGCTGCTACAAGTCGATGCAGCTTGGTGTCGGACGAAAGTGAGTCAGACGAACTTGCTAACAAGTTAACGACCTCCCAGTCGTCCTCATCTTTCTCTTAGAACTTGTGGAAGGATTACAGCATGGTATTGGGGCCAAAAGACTATTGTTCACCCATCTGCAGCTACATCCTTGTCGCTACAGGCTATCTATTCTGGAGCCTGCTGATCTGATTCATGATAGGCCAGTGTAACATAAGCGGAGGCAAATGAGAAGGAGAATACTCACTTGAGTTAGCATTGGATGGGCTAATAACTAGCCTGCCTAGGCTGGTCCCCCACTGGAATGCCTACTCCCTTCGCTGTCCATTAGCATGTATAGGCTAGTGTTAGCATTGGATAGGCTAAGAACTAGCTTCCCAGGATGGTCCCCCACTGGAATGCCTACTCCCTCTGCTGTCCATTAGCCTGGACAGGCTAGTGTTAGCATTGGATAGGCTAATAACTAGCCTGCCTAGGCTGGTCACTCACTGGAATGTCTACTGTCACTGCCCGATCCGTACCCAGAAGCACGATCGTTTCTGCACATGTGGGAAGCCTACGTCACTTCCTCTTTTTGCCAACTTGGCGACATTGAAGTTATTTGAATGAGATGGTTAGCTCTCAGTTAGCTCTTAGCTTTACCTAACAGCTTTGCGTCGTTCTCGACTGCGTGGACCGTATCAACATTTCTATACATTATGTATGTATGTCTGGATGTATGTATGTATGTCTGTATGTATGTCTGTATGTATGTCTGTATGTATGTATGTCTGTATGTATGTCTGTATGTATGTCTGTATGTATGTATGTCTGTATGTATGTATGTCTGTATGTATGTATGTCTGTATGTATGTCTGGATGTATGTATGTCTGGATGTATGTATGTCTGGATGTATGTATGTATGTATGTATGTATGTATGTATGTATGTATGTATGTATGTCTGTATGTATGTATGTATGTCTGTATGTATGTATGTATGTCTGGATGTATGTATGTATGTCTGGATGTATGTATGTATGTCTGGATGTATGTATGTATGTATGTCTGGATGTATGTATGTATGTATGTCTGGATGTATGTATGTCTGGATGTATGTATGTCTGGTTGTATGTATGTCTGGATGTATGTATGTCTGGATGTATGTATGTCTGGATGTATGTATGTATGTATGTATGTCTGGATGTATGTATGTATGTATGTATGTCTGGATGTATGTATGTATGTATGTATGTCTGGATGTATGTATGTATGTATGTATGTATGTATGTATGTCTGGATGTATGTATGTATGTCTGGATGTATGTATGTATGTCTGGATGTATGCATGTCTGGATGTATGTATGTCTGGATGTATGTATGTATGTATGTCTGTATGTCTGGATGTATGTATGTCTGGATGTCTGGATGTATGTATGTATGTATGTCTGGATGTATGTATGTATGTATGGATGTATGTATGTATGTATGTATGTATGTATGTATGTATGTATGTATGTATGTATGTATGTATGTATGTATGCTGCGCTGTATGTATGTATGTATGTCTGGATGTATGTATGTATGTCTGGATGTATGTATGTATGTCTGGATGTATGTATGTATGTCTGTGTGTATGTATGTATGTATGTATGTCTGGATGTATGTATGTATGTATGTCTGGATGTATGTATGTATGTCTGGATGTATGTATGTATGTCTGGATGTATGTATGTATGTATGTCTGGATGTATGTATGTATGTATGTCTGGATGTATGTATGTATGTATGTCTGGATGTATGTATGTATGTATGTCTGTCTGTCTGTCTGTCTGTCTGTCTGTCTGTCTGTCTGTCTGTCTGTCTGTCTGTCTGTCTGTCTGTCTGTCTGTCTGTCTGTCTGTCTGTCTGTCTGGATGTATGTATGTATGTCTGGATGTATGTATGTATGTCTGGATGTATGTATGTATGTATGTCTGGATGTATGTATGTCTGGATGTATTTATGTCTGGATGTATGTATGTCTGTCTGGATGTATGTATGTATGTCTGGATGTATGTATGTATGTCTGGATGTATGTCTGTATGTATGTCTGTCTGTCTGTCTGTCTGTCTGTCTGTCTGTCTGTATGTCTGTTGTCTGTCTGTCTGTCTTTTTGGTCTGGATGTATGTATGTATGTCTGGATGTATGTATGTATGTCTGGATGTATGTATGTATGTATGTCTGTATGGATGTATGTATGTATGTCTGGATGTATGTATGTATGTATGTATGTCTGGATGTATGTAGTATGTATGTATGTATGTCTGTATGTATGTATGTATGTCTGGATGTATGTATGTATGTCTGGATGTATGTATGTATGTCTGGATGTATGTATGTATGTCTGGATGTATGTATGTCTGGATGTATGTATGTCTGGATGTATGTATGTCTGGATGTATGTATGTATGTCTGGATGTATGTATGTATGTCTGGATGTATGCATGTATGTATGTCTGGATGTATTTATGTCTGGATGTATGTATGTCTGGATGTATGTATGTATGGATGTATGTATGTCTGGATGTATGTATGTATGTATGTCTGGATGTATGTATGTATGTCTGGATGTATGTATGTATGTCTGGATGTATGTATGTATGTCTGGATGTATGTATGTATGTCTGGATGTATGTATGTATGTCTGGATGTATGTATGTATGTATGTATGTATGTCTGGATGTATGTATGTATGTATGTATGTCTGTATGTATGTATGTATGTCTGTATGTATGTATGTATGTCTGGATGTATGTATGTATGTCTGGATGTATGTATGTATGTCTGGATGTATGTATGTATGTCTGGATGTATGTATGTATGTCTGGATGTATGTATGTATGTCTGGATGTATGTATGTATGTCTGGATGTATGTATGTATGTCTGGATGTATGTATGTCTGGATGTATGTATGTCTGATGTATGTATGTATGTATGTATGTATGTATGTATGTATGTATGTATGTATGTATGTCTGGATGTATGTATGTATGTATGTCTGGATGTATGTATGTATGTATGTATGGATGTATGTATGTATGTATGTATGTCTGGATGTATGTATGTATGTATGTATGTATGTATGTATGTATGTATGTATGTCTGTATGTATGTATGTATGTCTGTATGTATGTATGTATGTCTGGATGTATGTATGTATGTCTGGATGTATGTATGTATGTCTGGATGTATGTATGTCTGTATGTATGTATGTCTGGATGTATGTATGTATGTATGTATGTATGTATGTATGTATGTATGTATGTATGTATGTATGTATGTCTGTATGTATGTCTGGATGTATGTATGTCTGGATGTATGTATGTCTGGATGTATGTATGTATGGCTGGATGTATGGATGTATGTATGTCTGGATGTATGTATGTCTGTATGTATGTATGTATGTATGTATGTATGTATGTCTGGATGTATGTATGTCTGGATGTATGTATGTCTGGATGTATGTATGTCTGGATGTATGTATGTCTGGATGTATGTATGTCTGGATGTATGTATGTATGTCTGGATGTATGTATGTATGTCTGGATGTATGTATGTATGTATGGATGTATGTATGTATGTCTGTATGTATGTATGTATGTATGTATGTATGTCTGGATGTATGTATGTATGTCTGGATGTATGTATGTATGTATGTATGTATGTATGTATGTATGTATGTATGTATGTATGTATGTATGTATGCTGTATGTATGTCTGGATGTATGTATGTCTGGATGTATGTATGTCTGGATGTATGTATGTATGTATGTATGTATGTATGTATGTATGTATGTATGTATGTATGTATGTATGTATGTATGTATGTATGTATGTATGTATGTATGTATGTATGTCTGGATGTATGTATGTCTGGATGTATGTATGTATGTCTGGATGTATGTATGTATGTCTGGATGTATGTATGTATGTCTGGATGTATGTATGTATGTATGTATGTCTGGATGTATGGATGTATGTATGTCTGGATGTCTGGATGTATGTATGTCTGGATGTATGTATGTCTGGATGTATGTATGTCTGGATGTATGTATGTCTGGATGTATGTATGTCTGGATGTATGTATGTCTGGATGTATGTATGTCTGGATGTATGTATGTATGTATGTATGTATGTATGTATGTATGTATGTATGTATGTCTGTATGTATGTATGTATGTCTGGATGTATGTATGTATGTCTGGATGTATGTATGTATGTCTGTATGTATGTATGTATGTCTGGATGTATGTATGTATGTATGTATGTATGTATGTATGTATGTATGTATGTATGTCTGGATGTATGTCTGGATGTATGTATGTCTGGATGTATGTATGTCTGGATGTATGTATGTCTGGATGTATGTATGTCTGGATGTATGTATGTATGTATGTCTGGATGTATGTATGTATGTATGTCTGGATGTATGTCTGTATGTATGTATGTCTGGATGTATGTATGTCTGGATGTATGTATGTCTGGATGTATGTATGTCTGGATGTATGTATGTCTGGATGTATGTATGTCTGGATGTATGTATGTATGTATGTCTGGATGTATGTATGTCTGGATGTATGTATGTCTGGATGTATGTATGTCTGGATGTATGTATGTCTGGATGTATGTATGTCTGGATGTATGTATGTCTGTCTGGATGTATGTATGTCTGGATGTCTGGATGTCTGGATGTATGTATGTCTGGATGTCTGGATGTATGTATGTATGTATGTATGTATGTATGTATGTATGTATGTATGTATGGATGTATGTATGTATGTATGTATGTCTGGATGTATGTATGTATGTATGTATGTATGGATGTATGTATGTATGTCTGGATGTATGTATGTATGTATGTATGTATGTATGTATGTCTGGATGTATGTATGTATGTCTGGATGTATGTATGTATGTCTGTATGTCTGGATGTATGTATGTATGTATGTATGTCTGGATGTCTGGATGTATGTATGTATGGATGTCTGGATGTATGTATGTATGTATGTCTGGATGTATGTATGTCTGGATGTATGTATGTCTGGATGTATGTATGTCTGGATGTATGTATGTCTGGATGTATGTATGTATGGATGTATGTATGTCTGGATGTATGTATGTATGTCTGGATGTATGTATGTATGTATGTCTGGATGTATGTATGTATGTATGTCTGGATGTATGTATGTATGTATGTCTGGATGTATGTATGTATGTATGTATGTATGTATGTCTGTATGTATGTCTGTATGTCTGTATGTATGTCTGTATGTATGTATGTATGTCTGTATGTATGTATGTATGTCTGGATGTATGTATGTATGTCTGGATGTATGTATGTATGTCTGGATGTATGTATGTATGTCTGGATGTATGTATGTATGTCTGGATGTATGTATGTCTGGATGTATGTATGTCTGGATGGATGTATGTCTGGATGTATGTCTGTATGTATGTCTGTCTGTCTGTCTGTCTGTCTGTCTGTCTGTCTGTCTGTCTGTCTGTCTGTCTGTCTGTCTGTCTGTCTGTCTGTCTGTCTGTCTGTCTGTCTGTCTGTCTGTCTGTCTGTCTGTCTGTCTGTCTGTCTGGATGGATGGATGTATGGATGTATGGATGGATGGATGGATGGATGGATGTATGGATGGAAACACCTTAAAAGATACTCTGAACCGTAACAACCGTAAAAAACTTCAGTACGATTAGACGCGTTTTGCAGATGCGCAGAACCGATCGGGTAGACCTGATCCGTATCGTCCGATTTTGCGCAGTAAGGATCGGGCCGTCCTGATCCATAACTCCCTTTTTATTCTTTATTTTCTTCGTCATTTTTGTAAACTTTTTAATAAATACTTATTACTGTTAACATCTTAACAGATACTCTGACCCATAATTAACGTAAAAAGCTTCAGCGGATGTAAACGCATTTCGCACATGCGCAGAACCGATCGGGTTTCCGTGACGGATCGGGCAGTGACATCTACTCCCTCCGCTGTCCATTAGTCCAGATAGGCTAGTTTTAGCACTGGAAAGGCTAGTGACTAGCCCCGTTTATGTTGAACAGTGGTCATCGAGAGACATAGCAACAACAAACCCATTTCACCGTTTCCAGATGAACTATCTCTAGGATGAGGAATATAAAAAGCATTAGGGGTCTGGTGAACCCACGGTAGCAGTGAATTATTCATGTTAGTATTATTCAGCAGTAAGAAATATGTTATTATAGAACAACAGGTAGAACATTAGGCTAAACACTTTCTTCAGTTATTAAAATATTATCGAAATATACTTCCCCAGACGTACATGATACATAAAGTGATCGAGAAAAGTATTAAAACTGTGGTTATGGAGCCGTTTTGGTTTACAGCTAATGCTAATTACAAAGAGTTAAATTTTACAAGTCTCTTTTACAAGTTAAGAAGAAAAAACAGCAATCAAATCAGTTTCAAGTGAATTTAATCAAGTAATAGACTTTACTGTGCTAAACTAAAATGGCTCCATCACCTGTTTAATATGCTGTGTCAGTTTTCACTCGCTTGAATTTCTGTCCTCACAAACCCTAGAAGCTCCATATGGCATAAAATGGAGGTGGGGTCATAACTACAGGCAATTTACCGCAGCAGTGTAGATAAACAAAGTACAGTATATTGACTGGAAAACGACAGGCACTGGCATCTTTACAGCTTGCCATTAGCGCTCATCTGGCTGCTGAGGACAGATTTCACCCTCCGTTAGTCACCAAGTTTTCTTAGGCATTGGATTTTACAGATCAAACAGATGCAAATGTGGATACGTCCTTAAGAGTGCATGTTCATGTCATTTAGTGTTCTAAAATCAAGTAGAACACAGCAAAAAGAATCTGAAAACTACAGTTCCAGGTGCTCTTGTATTATCAGTTAAAGGGTAAGGTGTGGAGCGCTGGTACCGTAGATTTGTAGAGAGCCTGAAAAAGCTACTGATGTTCTAGAACAGGGATTCCCAAACTGTGTGCGCGAGCTGCCACTAGGGGGTGCGCAAGATGAAAACTGTAATGGCGAAAATTTGAAATAATGACACATTTACAGTGTTTTTTTTCCCCCACTCAGTAAAAATGTGTAAATAAACATGTATACCATTATTGTGAACGCTGAGTCTTTTTTCTGTCAATCATGTGAACTCTTTTGAGCAGACCTTTATTTTGAAGGCAACGATAACTTTTACTATTAGTTCCGGGGCAAAGTTGCGAGGAGCTGCTGGACTGTTTACTTCATCAAATGGATATTATTTATTCAAAGAATCCTTCTTGACAGCTTGTAACAACTCTGCCGATTGATTCCATGTGTGTCCTTATTTAATCAACTCCATGGTGAGTCGCTTTCTTTGTTTCTTTTGTTTTTACTAAAGATGCAGCGCTACTTTCTGCCGCCGATGAGCTAATGGTTAACGGAGCTGGGTGTTAATTTAAAAACACTAAGCAGTTAGTTAAGTGAACCGTCAGCTTAATCCAGTGTAGTAACCTCCTGCTCACTTCCAAACATTTGATCAGCACCCCCCCCCATACACACCCGCCGTCTTTACAAGATAAGCGCATCACACGGAAATACGAGGGGCGTTTACTGACCGTAGGACGCGCGACTCTCACAGTAATCCTCGGTTACATATGATTTAATTATTAAACACTCAAAAGTATCGAAGATTTGTAACATTAATGATTCGTAGGTACCAGGAATTTGTTCAAATGTCAAAGGTCTCCATCTGGGGATTGGGGGTGCACAAACACGGCTGGGACATAGAAGGGGGTGCGGCAAAAAAAGTTTGGGAACCGCTGTTCTAGAACATGGTTGGGACCTGACTAACCTCTGGTGTAGTTCATTAACCACCATTTACATGCTTCACCATGACCGGAGCTGTTTGGGGGGGGCAAAAAGAAGCATTCAGAAAGGCTCTCAGGGGGAACTCAACCAGCTCGTCTGGTTGGCAGAGTGGGTGTTCTCTGATCCACAGGGAGAAATCAGGATTTAAACACTTTGTGATAGAATTACATTTCATTTCATTTCATTTTCCTGTTTGTCTAAATAGGGGCTCAGATGCTCATCTTCCAGGAAGGTCTCCAAACACATTTCTGAGTTCATGGCTGCTCTACCATAAAAATGAAGGCAGGTTTCAGTCAGGTAGTGTGGCACTTTACCCCAGCAGATTAATAACCACATCATGTAGAGATGGATTCCATGATGAAAGCCAGCCACCCTGATAATGAGCAAACATTAGCAGCTTGCTAGGAGGGAGGGACTGACAACTGAGCCCAAACCCCTCCGACACCACCCCCCTC
>SSNR01000179.1:864101-886002 GCA_006937965.1 Callopanchax toddi
AACCCCCCCCCCCCCCCCCCCCCCCCCCCCCCCCCCCCCCCCCCCCCCCCCCCCCGTTGTGCAGTTACATCTCATTTTATCCCGATCCATCTTCGTGACAACCAGTGAGCAAACACCCAGGTGGAGGTCAGGGGCGCGTGATGGAATTAGCGTCTTGAGGACGATGGATTACTCCTCTTACTGTCAACTTCACAGGCCTGAGGGCTGGTTTGCAGGTTACGCATTCACGCACGGGCTGACCCTATTAAATAAATCCAGAATGTAGATTTGTTTATGTGACAGACATAATACATAAAATTAGCTGCTCCGTAAACATGTACTGTAGGTGGTTGAGCACCAGTTTGGACTAAAAGGATGAGTAAGATGATGAAGCACACCAATGTTGCTTCTCGCCCCTTGACCGCTGGAGTTAGGCACCAGCTCCTCCGTCACCAGAGAATAAACTTCTGGGTTTTGTGATGTAAATCACATTTAGCTTTATTGTTGTATTCAGTTGAAGAATACACACAAAAAAAGCACACTTCTCTTTGAGCCTGGATGTAGGCATGGGCAAGGGGGGTCACTGCCCCCCCAAATTCCATGACTGCCCCCCCAAATGTGATTGCGTGCAGAAATACCAAATTTCAAAAATATTTAAGTGAAAAATGGTCAAAAACAACAAACAAATATACAAAAAAGAAATAAAGAAGATAGAAATGCAATAAACAATAGAAAATGGATAAAGGATATCGTCTCGTCTTCTTCCGCTTATCCGGGTCCGGGTCGCGGGGGCAGCATCCCAATTAGGGAGTTCCAGACAGTCTTCTCCCCAGCCACTTCTACCAGCTCCTCTGGCAGGATCCCAAGGCGCTCCAGGGCCAGACCAGAGATATATTTTCTCCAGCGTGTCCTGGGTCGACCCGGGGGCCTCCTGCCGGCAGGACATGCCTGAAACACCTCCCTGGGGAGGCGTCCAGGGGGCATCCTAACAAGATGCCTGAACCACCTCAACTGGCTCCTTTCGATATGGAGGAGCAGCGGTTCTACTCCGAGTCTCTCCCGGATGTCCGAGCTCCTCACCCTATCCCTAAGGCTGAGCCCGGCCACCCTGCGAAGAAAACTCATTTCGGCCGCTTGTATCCGCGATCTCGTTCTTTCGGTCATTACCCAAAGCTCATGACCATAGGTGAGGATTGGGAGGTAGATCGACCGGTAAATCGAGAGCCTTGCTTTCCGGCTCAGCTCCTTCTTCACCACAACAGACCGGTTCAGCGTCCGCATCACTGCAGACGCTGCCCCAATCCGCCTGTCGATCTCCCGCTCCCTCCTTCCCTCACTCGTGAACAAGACCCCGAGATACTTGAACTCCTCCACTTGAGGCAGGGACACATGTCCCTGGGGACACGGTCATAAGCCTTCTCCAAATCCACAAAACACATGTGGATTGGTTGGGCAAACTCCCATGACCCCTCCATCACCCTAGCGAGGGTAAAGAGCTGGTCCACAGTTCCACGACCAGGACGAAAACCACATTGCTCCTCTTCTATCCGAGATTCAACCATCGACCGGACCCTCCTCTCCAGGACCCTGGAGTAGACCTTTCCAGGGAGGCTGAGGAGTGTGATCCCCCTATAGTTGGAACACACCCTCTGGTCCGGATTGGGGGGATGTGATGACCAAAACATTCTTAGCATGTCCAGACTGGCCCCCCCTGATATTCTACCCGCCCCCCTTAGAGGGGCTGGCTAGATCCGGCCCTGCTTCTCTTTAAAATTTCGTCGTTTCTAGTAGAATTCCTAACCACCTTGAGTCAGTGTTGAGTTCATGGTGTGTTTTGTTTGCTGCCTTTACCCTTTGAGGGTCCTCTTACTTAAATTTTAGCTTGCAAATTATAGTTTTCTTTCATGTCCAATTCATAGTTTAACTGAAAATGAAAGCGCTAAGTGCATGATACGAGCCCCTTAATGCACATTTACACCTGTGCCTGATAGTTACAGCAAACAGCTCAGAGGACGTTTTTCTGTTTGTGGATGCAGAGTAAGCTGAAGCTGCTAAGCAACAGCGTTCAGGGATTTTAGTGTGTGTGTTGACAAAATGTTAAACAGGAAGAAAACATAATAAACTGACTTTCTTCTTGGAAAAATACCATCTTGGTTTACTTACTTGAGCTTTCGTTTAAGCTACTTAATGCTAATAGAACAAAAAGAAGAATAAAGTCCAAGAAAGCAAAAACTGTGATCTAAAATCAAAGTTTTCCATCACAATGGGATGATAAAGGACATATGAGGGTTTTTTTTTTTTTTACAAGGAAAGGTGGACATATTGAATTTTTTCAGAATAAATCCCAATCCTTCCCTCTCCAAACTTCCAAGAGAATAGTGACGACCATCCCCGCGAACAAACCAATATGCATGTGGTAAATAGAATCTCACAGCGAGCCGCTATTAGTGCAAAGCAAAGTTGACATGTGCTGACAATAAGCCAGAGGAAGTTGTGTTATGTGTTAATTCCTTCAGCGATAATGTGAAACGTTAGCAAAGACGTTAGGTTATGAGCCAAATTATGCACCCCCTTCAGTTAATGAAGAGGAAAATGGAGAACTGCCTGAGCGTTAAAAATCTCGTTTTTACAGTTAACTGATAATGAACGCTGGGTCTGGCTACGTACAGGGTTACTTTGATTAGTGCAACAGAATGCAATAAGGGGCGGTGGGAAAAATAATAATTTATTAAAAAGGAAATTGAGTCATAGACATGAAAACATGCCTCGAATGAATGGAAAATGCAAATTAATTAAGACCGAAACAAGAATAATTAAAGTTTGAAACGGCATAATATGGACTGAAATACAACTACACTCTAAAAAGAGTATTTGGGCTGAAGTTCAGGTGATGGACTTATTTACCTAAATCTGATCTATTATTTTGGTTTAGTCAGGACAACTTAAAATTTTGAGTTCAATCAAAGTAAAAGTCAGTGATATTTACATTGAAGAAAAAAATAAGTTGAACCAACTTAAATTATTAAGTTGGTTCAACCTGACAAATTCAAGTCAAAACTTACTCAAAACATTTAGTTTCATACAAATCAAAAATTCAAATCCCTCTGTCTGAAATTTATATAAATTCAGCTCAAAATTTTAAGTTATTTCAAAGTAAAAAACTGCATCATCAAAAAGCACATTATCAATGGCTTTGAACTTAAAAAACTGTTTAAATGTAAATCATCTTAAATGTGTATTTTAGCGTGTTATTTTAGTTTTTACTTTCATTGTAATCAGAATTTCAAGTTGGCTAAAAAGAAAAAAATTCATTGCAGAGATGGAACATTTTAAAATTTATTGTGAGAACATCACAAATTTAACAATTTTGTACAAATGCAAGTAATAATGCAATAAACACTTTTTTAAACACATTGTCCTACTCCCTGAATGGAGTTGAATATTTATGAGTAGCTAAGCCCTGCTAGCAGGTTAGCGACAAAAACTAAGTATTCACAAATACTCAACTCATTTAAAGGAGTAGGAAAACATTATGAAGTATAAAAAGTGTTCATTGCATGATTATATTTAAAATCATATGAAATAATGAGCTGCTTGGTGGCGCATGTTGTTAGCACTGTTGCCCTACAGCAAGGAGGTTGTGGGTTCGCTTCCCAGCTCTGCAGCTTGCATGTTCTCCCCATGCATGTGTGAGTTTTCTCTGGCACCCCAGTCTTTTTTAAATTCGAAGCCATTGATAATGTGCTTTTTGATCATTCAGTTTTTTCATTTGGAAAAACCTAAAAATTTGAGTTGAATTTACACAAATTTAGGTCAGAAGGATTTGAATTTTTAATTTGTAAGAAACTAAATTATTTGAGTAAGTTTGACTTAAATTTGTTAAGTTAAACAAACTTAATAATTTAAGTTGGATAAACTTAATTGAATTACTTGTTACCAATTGAAGCAATTCAATTAAGTTGGTTCAACTATTCTCTTTTTTCAGTGTACAAGAAAACTATCATGACATTATATAAAAACAGCCGTCTCTGGTATAACCCTAGAGTGACGCAGGCAAGCAATAAATAAGAAGAGCTATAGTGGATTAGAGTCACGATGAAGGTTAAAAACCTTCTGAAAGAAGAGCTCTTATTTGCTTTTTCTCAACAATTCAGCCTCATACAGGTCTGAACCTTCAGTTTGAGGCCTTTTAGTCCCTGTACCAGAGGAGCATGGTCCACATAAGTGGCAGTACCTGTTCCCAGTGCTTCATGGACCGAATTTGTAGGCACAGCCGTGGTGTGGAGGAGGACGAGTTTGGAGAATTTTATCTCTGCGTTTTGCAGGTTCTTCTAGTTTCATCAAGCTATAACCTTTAGCTCTTGCTAGGGAGGTTCGAAGCCAAGACTGAAGCAACTGGGATGAGGATCAGCACCTCCAAATCTGAGACCATACAGTAGTTCTCGGTTCGAAAGGGGTGGCTTGACAACTCCAGGTCTGGGAAGAGGTCCTACCTTAAGTGGAAGAGTTTAAATATCTTGGGGTCTTGTTCATGAGTGAAGGAAGGAGGGAGCGAGAGATCGACAGGTGGATTAAAAGGCGCGTTTCCACTATCGGAACTTTGCGGCGCGCGAGTGTTTCCACTTCATCGGGTCTTCAGGGCCATTTCAGGGGCCAACGGAATCCGTGATCAGGGGCAGGTACTCAGATCGGCCCAATAGACTCGCTGAGTGGGACTTGTGGTTAACTCGTGCCAATTGGTTGTGGGATGAAGGGAAATGAAAGCACACCACGCCAAAGTTAATTACCTGTGTGTTGTTGTCGGAGCTTGCCTAATAGCAGATACGTGCCGTGTCTTCGAAGATGGATTAGTTCGTCATCAAGTAGTAGACTCATCCTTCTGTTCAGCACTCCCATCACTATGTATAAAAACAGCACCATCGTCCATTGTCGATCTATTTATTATTCTCCGATTCGTTGCCTGTTGCAGCCTTTATGCTTGTCAGTGACGTCGATGCTGACGTCTTACAAAAGTTCCGGAAAGATAGAGCTGTAATGGAAACGCGACAGCGCGAAATGAGTCAGCCGATTGTCCCGGTCAATTTCGCCCTCTAGGATTTACCCTGAAGTTCCGATAGTGGAAACGCGCCTAAAGCGGCGTCTGCAGTGATGGATGCTGAACTGGTCTGTTTTGGTGGAGAGGGAGCTGAGCCAGAAAGCAAGACACTCAATTTACTAAGCAATCTACTTTCCAGTCTTTACCTATGGCGATAAGCTTTGAGCTGCCCTTAGAGGTAAGGTGAGGAACTTAGACATTCGAGACGGACACTGCTCCTCCAAATCGAGAAGAGCCAGTTGAGATGGTTCGGGCATCTGGTCAGGACACCTACATGGGGAGATGTTTCAGGCATATCCCGCTAGCAGGAGACCCCTGGGTCGACCCAGGACACTCTGCAGGAAGTACATCTATAATCTGGCCTGGGAACACCCAAGCATCCCACCGGAGGAGCTGGTCAATCAACCTGTTCCTGTGTTTGTGGTGGGACATAAGCTACAGTACGTGCTATACTTCCTTTTTAAACAGTCCAATGGCAACATGCAATTTATTTGATTGCTTTGAGATAAAACAATTTCAAATCAATGCTTCCTGTCAAATGTTGATTGTATTAGCTGTAGTTCAAGTGACGCAAACCAAGGCTGGGATAATTGCAAAATAAGCAATCGATATTTATGCAGGCTTATTTTCCTACAGCAACTCATTACATCTTTTTGTTGTCCTAAAACAAGCACTTAAAGAGGTAAGCAATGTTGAAAACCTCCCTCCAGTGTTGAATCTGTGGATAGCCCCCTCTGAAAGACTTTCCCCAGGGTTGCACAAGTAGTCAAAATGTTATCTGCTGCGTCTGTATCGAGCATGCCTCCAATCAGCTAAGGCATTAACTGGGAAGACATCAATTGCATTAACTCAGCATCCACTAGTCATGGATCCATTTAAATTTCAGCCCCAAGGTCCTTTGACATCCTTTATCATCATCACAGAGAGCCACTTGTCTTGTGAGATTATGAAGCATTATCACATTGGCTGTCAGGACACAACAGCTAATCAATGCAGGAGCACCAGGCTTGTTCCATGATCACCAAGAAATAACATGGCCACGTTCATGTGATTGGACCAATGTTGTCAAAACTTAATAATAATTAATAATTGTACTATATATTAGGAAAAAAAGACTGATATTAACCATTAATACTTTAAGGTTTGGGCTTGAGCTACTGTATTCTGACAGAACAGCAGGGCTGTTGATTTACCAGTCCTCACCTACAGTCATGATCTGTGTGAGGAATGACTGCAAAACCAGCACCTGTAATAAGCTTTCCCCACAGAATGAGTGGACTCCCCCTTGGGGACAGGGTGAGGAGCTTGATTATGTGGGAGGAGTCACTGGTCCTCGGCATTGAAGGCATTTGACGTGGTTTGGGCGTCCGTTAAGGATGCATTTTGAAGGTTTTTCGATGGACATGTTTGAGACATGTTGGAGGAGACCACGGGGCAGACCCAGGACCTGCTGTGTGTGCATCACATGCTTTGATTTTAATACCTTATAGTATTGATTGAACAGATACCGATTCATACTTTACTACGTTTTTTAAATGATTACTTAGGTTCTGTTTTCAGACACGTATGGTCATTTAAGTAGGTTTTTGTTTACCTTGACACGTTTCGACTTGCGTCTGCGGTCTTCATCAGAAGTGTCACCGGTGTAGGTGTGATGTGTCATTATCAGCTGTTCTTCTCGATGGGCGTGGCCTACACCGGTGACACTTCTGATGAAGACCGCAGACTAGGGGTTGCACGACTTGCTATTTTTACAAGTCGACTACCAAGTAATAAAAGATGTGTCGACTTCGACTAATCGCTGATGATGTCATACATACGGCGTATACAGGACGGCTTTATAAAACTTGACAGGCTTTATAAAAACGTATTTTTATGCTGACAACAAACAGCTGAGAGAGAGCAGTTGTTTTAGGAGCACTTTGGTTTTAATATCAAGTCTTTAGACTAAAATGCTGATTATTTTAGTCAGGTTTATATGCAAAACAGTTTTAGTCAGATTGTGGTCTGTTGTTTGGCCATAATCATAACAAAGACATTCGCTATTTAATGAATAAAATTACTCAAAGCTCAATAGCCGAGCCATTAGCTCGTTAGCTTAGCCATTAGCACATCGGAGGTTTGAATAGCGCTGCATTTTTAGTAAAACAAGAGATAAAGAAAGCAAAGACTCACCATTAAGTTGATTAAATCAGGACAATCGATTGGCAAGGGCATCAAAAGCTGACAAGAAGTATTCTTTAAGTAAATATCAATTTTATTAGCGCAGCGCCAGACCGGAACTGATAAAGGAAACAGAACTGATCAAAGGAAACCCCTTCAAAATAAAAGTTCACGTGATCAGCGACTAGTTGACATATGGTTTAAAATGTCACTACAGCCCATAAAAGTCGACTAGTTCGTGCAACCCCTACCGCAGACGCGAGTCGAAACATGTCAAGGTAAACAAAAATTTACTTAAATGACCATTTGTGTCTGAAAAAAGAACCTAAGTAATCAGATACCGATTCAGATCAGATCTGTATTAGGTGGCAAAACATCTCGACTGGGACATCCATCCTGTACTGCTTAAAATGTACAAGTTTGACCATCTAAAGCTGGGGTAGTCAATATGCCAACAGTCCAGATCGGCATACATGACCTGGTACTCGGCCGCAGCGCTGGGTGAGCTGCAAACCTGCGGTAGCTCCTCGGTAGCACTTGTGCATCTCCTCAGACACGCAACCTCGCCCAGGACTGAGGACCGGGTCCGCTTGAAGCCGGGAGTCACTGTTGAACTACACCCAGTCACAGGCTGAAACAGAACCACTCTTGATTTAAAACACTCAGTGCGTTTACATGCAGTCTAGAAAACCGAATTATTGCCTTAAATCGACTTAAGTCGGTTTTTTCAACTGCATGTAAACACGTTAGTCTGGCTGAAGTGGAACTGGATCTAATGGAGCTAAAGCTCCCAGATAATGCGGTCGTAGCTCGACTTCCTCCTCCATGTAAACAGCTTAGCCGAGCTAATGCCGTCTGGGCGCTCCTCCTCCGAGAGTGACGACACCGCGGAAGTGGGAATACAAACAAATCAGTAGCGGTAAAAGACGATAGCAGCAAAAACAAACGGACAGCTTGCCAGCGCTGGGTACACGAAGACGCCCGATCAAATTTGTGACCGACAGGAAAGGGTGCATGTCGCCCCCTATCGTAGCGGAGTGGAGCGAACTTCATTTAAGAGTTCGGTTTTCTAACAGACGTGTAAACTAGGATAAAGGCTCCCAGTTTATTAACATAAGATCGACCTAGACCGATCTAGCTCGACTTAGATGTGCATGTAAACGCACTGAATGACAGAGCACAACAGCATGAACCAATTCCATCGGGGAAGCTAATTAGCAATGCACACTTAGGTGTCGCATCAAAAAGAGTCCCCAAACATAGTTCAGAATGTAGCTCCGGTCCACAGACGCATTTGGGCAGAAGGATCAGGTCCGCACATTAAATCTGAGGTGCACATGCGTACTGGCGGACTAGTTATGTGCACCCCAGTGTATAATCAATATTTCAGCTTACAGATTTTGGTTTGGGGATTTTTCTTTTATTGTGTTTTGTTTTGTTTTTTTCCTTGAAGTTTAAAAATACACCCCAACTAAAAACAATTGTTTTACAATTACTGTACATAATAAAATAGCTTCATATTTATTCATATTTAACAGTTCTGTTTTATGATATATTTATCTTTTTTTTTTTCATGATTCAGGCTTTAAAGAGTTTATTAAAGTTGATCAACAAATACAGGATAAAAGAATAAAGGTTTACAGATATCCACCAATAATGACAAGAGTCACTATACTTTGTTTTGCGGTAACTCTCATCCCTGGAACAAAAACTCTTAATCATTATTTCCAAATTGCAGACGCCCCACGCTGATGACATTAAACAAGGCAGATTCTGGTGTTTTCCATCTGATATCAAGCCTGCTGATAAAACACGGAGCTGGAGCCCGGCCTACCACGGAGAAATCAATACTCCAAAGAAAACATCTCTGGCTCCCATGGCGCCATCAGTCAATGAGCCAAAAATATCTGTGGAAACTACATAAGCAGCTCTCCTGTGTTGCAATAAAGCTCATCAAAAGCTGCTTTTGTCTTGATTGAAACCATAAACTAAATAATCAGTAAGAATGAAAAGAAAAGTAGCAAACGCAGGACTGAGTAATGCGAAATGAATGCTGCAGGAATATACTGAAAAAAGGTTCGACATGCCTCACAATTACACAAATTGGTGTGTGTCAGCTGCCTGTCACACAGAATTAACAGCCCAAGGGGTTTGGTGTAAATTAAATTCCATGTGGGGTAAATTCACGTTTTCAAAAAAGGCGATCTAATTAAATTGCCATGCACGGTCATGTAGCTTAAATTACGCAGCAAGCGCCACGCATACGTGTATGTGGGAAAACTAACACCAGATGCACACGGCTCACAGAGAATCGTGAAATTAAAGCAAAAATTCAGCTTACATCCCAGAAAGGCTACAACGAATATTCAGGTTACCTTCTTAACCTCTAAGGACAGAAAACAGGAGGAAGGTGTTCCAGGTTTTGTGTCATTCAGAGGCGGTGAACTTGTTGATGTGCAGGATCTGGGTTGAAATTGAATTGAATTACAGGAGGATGCTCTGTGCACGGGGGGGGGGGGGGGGGGGGTCGGCCGTGAGGTGAAGGTGATGAGGGAGAAAGAGGCGGGAAGATTCATTACGGTCAACTCAGAAAGGAGGGAGGGAATGTTCCAATCAGAGGCGACGGGAAGCAACAATAAATGACGGGTTACAAAATGCTTTTTCAGAGGAGAAGGACGAGAAGAAGAGATGATTACGGTTTAAAGAGAAAAATGAATTAAAGGCAACAACAGTCACACCAGTAATCATTTCCACTCTGAACGATTGTCAAGACTTGACATTTTAGAAGTGAGTTCAAAACAAGATGATGTGGAAATGGAATGTGACAAATGGTTGTAATTACACTGATCCATCAGAACACCACTGACGGCTAAAGGATCAACGCTGCACATCGTGGTGCTTTTAGACCAGAGGAACCTTTTTCTTATTCATAAAACTATTAAATATACTTTCTCCTCCTGTTTGTGTGGAAACTAAAGGAGCCTAAAATAGAAAAGAAATCTTGTAAACATTCAAATAAAATGAAGTACGTGACTAACAGTTGACATAACAGCGTCACAGCAGATTTGATGGCTGCTCATCCATCATGTGAACCTTCACGTATCAAAAGGTAATGACAAGCTGCGAGAGAAGAACCGCGCCGACTCACGGTGGACACCGGAGAACTCCGCCGTACCTGTCGGGAGTTTAGCAGAATGCACGCTGCACCCAAAACCAGAAAATAGTTGAGAAACACTGATGTAAAGCTAGTTAGCTAACATTAGCCTCGTTTCCACTATCGGAACTTCGGGGTAATTTCTGTGAGGGGGGAAAGTGACCGGGACATTCCTGTGGCTCGGTCCTCTCACCGCTCGTGTCTCCAGTACAGCCCCCACCTTTCCGGAACTTTTGTAAGACGTCAGCATCGACGTCACTGACAAGCGTAAAGGCGCCAACAGACAAGGAAGCGGAGAATAATAAATAGATCAACGATGGACAAAGAAGCGATGGTTGCGGAGTATTTCGCTGTTTTTATACACAGTGATGGGAGCGCTGAACAGAAGGATGAGTAGACTTGATGATGAACTAATCCAACCTCGGAGAATTTACGGGAACAAGTTAATTTCAGACTTCCTCGTGTACGGACAACGAGGAAAACATTTTGTATTTCAGTTTGTGGAGTTAAACTGTGGAATAACTTGGAGGGAACACTTAAAGTGCCTGTGACTCCATATTTAAATCACTTTATATTAAACAGGTGTAATCTTTGATGCCTCTAGATCAGCGTTGCACCATTATAACTCAAAATACGCTGTAATTATTTCCTAACGAGCAACTCAGAGATCAGAAGAAAGCGCCGCCTTCCGGTTCTGCTGGGTTTCTCCTTATTTGGCAGCCTGACACTTCTGCTGCAGTAGGGGGCAGTGTCCAGTAGGGGGCAGTGCCCAGCAGGGGGCAGTGCCCAGCAGGGGGCAGTGCCCAGCAGGGGGCAGTGCCCAGCAGGGGGCAGTGCCGTCGCGTGAAAGAGAAACGAAACTGAAACTAAACACTACACGGTCTATGGGCAATGGCGGCGGCACTGCCTCGCTCCAGGTGTCGTGAACGTGCATGTGGGAGGAGAATTGACCATATAAGCAAGTCTGGATCACTATGACCTCATAGCGGGCTGGAGTGAAAAAAACAGTTTGAAACCTGGGTCTGAAATCTGGAAGAGCTTCTCACTGGCTGTACTAGGAGACAGATGGACGCCGTTTTTTGCTCTTTCTGGCAGGTTTAAGGTGAGAACTCAACGTTGCAACATGATAGATAAGTCAGAAAACACGGAAACCGATGTCATGGGACCTTTAAGAAAAGTCCAACTATAAGACAGTTTAAAAATAGATATAAAAATATCATTTATACCAGATACAGTAATGAGGAGGGTGTTTGAGTTTGACAGGGTGCCTTATCTTATTTCTTTATTATCATTGGCTTATTTTGCATTATCTTATGTAGTTGGGTTTTTTTGTTCGTTTGTTTGTGTTTTTTGTGTGTTTTGTTTTTGGAATTGTGGTTCTTTTGTTGTTGTAATTATCAGTTACTAGTATTACTGTGATTATTGTTATGACCGGAAGCTAATTAATTTAATTAAATAGATTGGTTTGTAAAGAGGGAGTGGGATAAAATAAGTTGTACTTCTTCCCACTCCTTTTCGAATGTGTAAAGCTAAATTGTGCCATGATTATTGATTATTAATTTGTTTTTGTGCATGTTCGAATAAATACCAATACCAATACGGTCATTTTGCAAGCTCTGACAACGACACACAGGTCATTTATCTCGGCGCAGTGTGCTTTCATCATTTTCCATCATCCCACAACCAATCAGCACGAATTAACCACATTTACCACTCCGTGAATCTATCGGGCCGATCCGAGTACCTGCCCCTGATCAGAGACTCCGTTGGTGCCTGAAGACGGCCCTCTCGAAATTGCCCGGATAATGGAAACAGTCGCGCGCCACAAAGTTCCGGTAAAATTACCCCGAAGTTCCGACAGTGGAAACGGGCCTAGTGTGCCTGCCCCGCCCCTCGCTACCATGATCGATTACTAGGGCTGGGTACCGTTAAATATTTTTCGATACTACTACTTTAACAATACCGATACTTTTTTCGGTACCTACATGCATAATTCTGAGATAAAATAACAAGCAATAATACCGTATTTGCCCGCATATAAGAAGAGGTTTTTTCATTTAAAATAATTTTAAGAAGGGGGGGGGGGGTTGTCTTACCATCGCGCCTCTGTTTAAATCTGTCCACAGACCTCATTGTCAGTGGAAGAGAGTTCCAGAGTCTTGGAGCTACAGATAAAAAGGCTCCGTCTCCTTTCGTTTTCAGTCTGGTTTTGGGAACTGAAAGCAGACCTTGGTCAGAGGACCTGAGGGACCTGGAGGGAGTGTAAGGTTTTAGAAATCCTCTAACATAGGCAGGAGTCTGTCCATGCAGGGATCTCCAAGTCAGGACAAGGATCTTGTATTGAATTCTATAGTTTTTGCCGACAAGCTCCTGTTACGTTTCATTTTCCGAGAATTTCTCATTATTTTGGTTAATCTCAGTTTTGCTTTCAACAGTGGTGTCCATGTGTCATCTTTAATTTATTACACTTCTGCTCAGATAGTGCTATCCGACAGTGAAAAATCTTGACTTTCAACTTCTCCTCTAATCTCCTTGAATATTGTTCTGAGCTCTTCGGTTACCATTCAGATTATCTGCCTCTTGCTTCATTTTAATCCAGCAATGTCTAATTTTCTGTTGATTTATTTCTTAAACAAAACGTTAAAAACAATTTCATCCACTTTTGTATATGGAGGCTTTTAGCTACTCTAACCAGTAAAAGATAAAACCCAAGGTTAGAATCAGAATTATAAACCTAAATGGGATTATTGTCACCTCACACCCTGTACACATGCAACACACAATCCTGCCTTTAAGTGAATTACTGTGGCAATAATTCATTCCCTTTATGCCGTGTGCACTGCTAACAGAACCTTATAGATTTTGCAGTTTTATCAGGTGCATGTTGTCGTGTTCGCTACTCTACCAGCAGAATGGGGGCTCTTACTACGCTTTAAATCTCTAAACGCAACCAGCAACACACACGCCGCATGCTAAAAACGCTTTTCAATATTCATGGTGAGTTGGTTTTTCAATAAGAGTGTAGAGAGATACCCAGCAGTATGTAGTAGGGTGGGGCTGGGGTTCCCAGCAACTGTGACCGAGGGGGAGGGTGGGCGAATGGCGTGCACTGGAGTAATCCCAATGACGCCATGCTTAAAAATAGTTGCATGCCGTCATGTGAAGCCAGGATCTGTGGAGGTAAATCGAGCAGTGTGTGGCACACTTTTCCTCATCTCCCCCCGCTTGTGTTATGAATCAAGGTGACAAAACTCCCAGTAAGGGGAAAGATCAGTGACTGGGAGGCTGTCAAGACTCCTCATTGTGTGGCGTGTCTGCTTCTTAGGAGGTCTGCCTGAAGCACAAAGACTGTTGGAGTTTCTGGCCAGGTATCTTGATTCTTAGATGGATTGTGTAACATACTACGCTGCACAATACTAGAAATTGTATTTCACTGAGGCTAAAAAGGCACTTAAATCCTTATCAGATGGATGATAATTTATTGTGGATTTTTTTCAAAAATGTGAGGAACAAATCATTAAATGTGGGGGTTCGTGGCAGGTTACAGTGTCAACGTGCTGTTAGGGATTCCTCAATTCTGATAGCATTGGGTTTTTGTCCAATACTACGTTTGCATACTAGTACTCGTAAAAGTACCCCGATACTATTTAAGTGGTGTGACACTCAGTTGAGTTGTAAAGTCATAAACTGATATAATTAGCTGTCTAGAAAATCTACTGTACTTTACTCAGATGCACTGATACCACTTTTTTTTTTTTCTCAATATTTTATTTAGAATTTTGGTTTGTACCGAGCGCCCCACAGCTTGGGCTTCTTCGGGGTCCTCTTGGCGGTCTTTCTCCCCACCTCATGAGTCGCGGCCTAGGGATCGATCGTAACGGGGGCCGGTACCTCCATTTTCGACCCACCATTGCCTCAGTCCCCAACCTCCGCACCCTCTTCCAGGTCACTTGTTTCAGGCTCCGGGGGTTCCAGCTTGTCGCAGCCCTCAACGAGGGCCGTCACCTCCCCGATTGTCTCCGCTGTGAGGTGAAGCACTCCTCTCTCCTCTTCTCCAAGGGCCAGCGGGACAATTGGGGACTGGGGGTCATCGTATCGCCTCAGCACGAAAATTCAAAACCGCGAAGTTTAGTGCAAAGCTCAGGGCAGAACAATATCCAGATGACCTTTATGAATCTGAAGAATGACTTCTCTTTAAGTTTAGTCGACAGACAATGGACTGGCAGCGTAATGTGATGAGCTCCGAGTCAGAGTCACGTCTGAAAACAGGCAGCAGCGTGGAGCCGGTCGAACCGTATACGGAACATTCAGCTAAATTCATAGAAACGAGCCGTGAGGTTATTGGAATTTGGGAAAAGATCAAACTGATTTTATAGGGCCCTATATGTGCAAAGCGACTGCTTCGGTGATTGTTTTTGCTGTTGTTGTTGTTGCTAGCCATAATGCTATGTGGAACTAGCTCTACTTTGTGAAGCACTTTGGGATTTTTTCTGTGAAAGGTGCTATATAAATAAATTTTACTTACTTACGGAAGCTCCGGGGAGCCAAAAATATGCCATTACACAAAAACTCGATTTACCGGTAATTGTTTTTTTAAATCACCCGCAACCAAAAATTCGAATTAATTAATTCAATCGATTTATCGCCCAGGCCTACCAACCAACCTCTCTCAACCCACTTTTACCACTCTTTTCAAACAGATACGATACTGACACTTGAATCTGAGTACTTGCCGATACCGAGTACCAATACTTCTACCGCACAAAAATAATGCAATGAATTGGAAGACCGGTTCTACTTTCGGTTAACTTTACCGAGTAAGAGTATATGTTATCGTTATCTGCCCGATACCAGCATTGTACCAGTGCATCCCTATTTAAAAACACTGTTTGACCCACACTACACTTTAATTTGCCTGCATATTCTTCCTAATGAAGTCTCTTCCTTTCCAAAACCACCAACCAGGCATGAAACAAAAGTCACATTTGGCAATTTTCTTCACTAAGCCAATCTAAAGCTAGAACTCAAAGAAAAAAGACAATTATTTTAAACAAATAGACATGTTCATCAGAGCACGGAGCTTTGAACGGAGTATGTGGGCAGCCAACAGTGACCGGTAAAGCAAATTGGCAAACTGACAGCACGGGCCAGCAGCCCTGTTTGCTGCTCTTCTGCAAACAGTAATAACCCTTTCAAATCACACCATAATGATGTAACTGGGTTCTTTAACTCTCCATGTAATACTGGTTTCACTTCCCTGTGTCTGCCAATAGAAAAAAGATCATAGAAGCACCCGACAGTGGCAACGAGGACTGCTGGGGATCGTTATTCTCTCCATTAACATCTCAATTACACACCTTTGCTCACATTAAAGGCAGGCAGAGAGGTGGTGTGACCTTTGTAGGAGACATTAGTCTAACTGATGTCCGGCTTCTCCTCTGTAATGCAGAACCACAACCTTGAACCTTAATTCTCTTATTCACACGTTACCTTTGTACTGGCCACTTTTAATCTCTCCTCAATCCTTTGACCTGCCTCAGTCCTGAAGACTCCTGTGACAGCTTAAGGATATCAGATGACATGGGTTTTTTTTTAAAAATCTATGCAAATGGATATTTCTTCCATGCTTTCGTAGGAAAACGCAAGTCCACCCTTTTTCAATATTAGGGTTTTACAGATCAGGACGTGCTAAAATGATCTGGTCTGGTTCTGAAATTATTCAAATATGACCGTAAGTGTTCAAAAACACACAATGTGAAACAAAAGTGAAGCAAAAGCTGTGTGAAAAACAATGTCCACCTCATCACAGGTGTACACCTGATACCAAATCAGAGGGATTCATGATATTAACGACCTCAGGGGCCTGAACCATTAGCCCTCTACCAGCTGGTATGAGCTGTTTGTGCTGATGTGCATTATGGGTAACCATCTCTACTTTGGTCTCAACTGTCTAAAGCACATTCCTTCAGATGTTTTCTCGTTAACTCAGACAAAAATTTAAAAACCCAAGTTGTGCAGTCGTCTTAGTTTTAGAGAAGGCGGATTTTCTCCTGCAAACGATCCACTCGTTTGGTATTCTTCTAAGTGTCCTATCATGAACTTGAGCCTTTAATCAGCTAAGTGAGACCTGTAGGGTCTGAGCTGGAACTCATGGATCGTCACTTCTCTGATTTTTGCATGGTCTGACTTTGGGGAGAATTTACCGGAAGGTCCACTTTTAGGAACTCTAGCAACACCGTTGGAAAACAATGATTGAAAATGTTTTTCACTTGTGAATAATCTGAAATTTTTTTCCAATAAATACTAATATAGTGGAATCTGCTGTTTTTGTACAATTGAGGTTAGACTTGAAGATTTTCAGAACCTGGTAAAGACCATTCATTCATTTTCGTGAAAGCTTTTCCTTGTAAGTGTTGTAGAGATCCGGTGCCTGTAAGGGTTCAGGGACACCCTGGACAGGTCACCAATCCATCACAGAGACAAACAGAACAGACAACCATTCACACCTTTTTGGTCTGTAGAAAACTGATTTAAGGATGCCCCTGATTACCGTAATGGCGCTAAAGTTAAACAAGCCCCGTTCCCGGCCGACCTCCGCTCTCCCCCTCGGGAGCCAGACACCATCCGTCTGCCTCCCCTCACCAATATGGGGAAGAAAACTCCAGCTATGCTGAACCAGAAATGGATCTACTGACGGCCGTATCCGAGGACGTCTCCTGCCGGCCCAAGGTGGCTTTCCACCTCCGAGGGCCTCCGGACCGATCGAGGGGGGATCTTCCGCTTCCTCGTCGACCTCCACCTGCCAGATGCGATCCAGGAACGCCGAACAGTAAGATTCCATAATCTGGTAACCCTGAAGGCCTGTTGATAAGCTCACACTCCCACGTAGCTTATACCAACAAGTTAAAACCTTCTAACTTACCCTTAGTAACCAAATCCTTCAAGATAAAATGCCCCTAGTCTCAACATCACAGACTCAGGTCATTAAAGTCAAAGTAAGATCAACTTAAGAACACCTTTCCACCGTGTTGACATGCTAAAACCATTGCTACCTCTCTGCTAATCCTTTGTACTGCTCGTCAGCTTTTATAATAAATACTGTAAAGTCTTTATTCCTGACTCAGTTTCCATTCGTCAACACAAGGTACGTAATCTACTCACTGTAATATCTCTCTTAAGAGCCTAGAAATTCCTGCATAAACATTAGTATAGTGAAGGTATCCGAGCAAACAGCTTAGTATAAAACCGACAAAGCTAACTAATAACCTTGCAGAAGGTGCAGCTAAAACTGAAACAGTTTTAAAACGCTACATCATGTTATCATCTGGTCTGCTCGGAAAAACATCAGGACTGCTCGGATCACAAACCGAGGAAATCCAACATGTTGGATTGTCTTGGCTCGATGTCACAGTGTGTGTGGCGTTCCCTGAGGACAAACGAGCATGCAGTGACGTGTAGCCAATCAGAGAGTGAGGTGACAGACACGAGCTGCACAGAGCGAGGGAAATCCAACGTCAAATCAGCTGTTTGTAGGGCTGGGCGATATGGCCTAAATATAAAATCTCTGATTTTTTTCTTTTTAATTCGAATTACGAATTTTTTCCGATTTCCCAACCTACACATACAAACGGCAGATGCGGAAAAAACTAACAGAATCACGGCAATTCCCAAACAAAATGGAATTCAGTATAAAACGTGGAACCTCACGGAATTCTCTTATATCTGTAAATTAGTAAAGAAAATAATATTTTTCTTAGTGTTTTGGCCACCGTCACCACCGTACCTGCGCATGCAGAGCGCAGCTCTCCTCTCCACACAGAGGAAAAAAAGACGGTCCGCTTCGACAAAGTCTCACTGAAACACCTCCAGAAAATTCAACACCGTGAAGTTTAGAGCAAAACTCAGGGCAGAACAATATCCAGATGACCTTTATGAATCTGAAGAATGACTTCTCTTTAAGTTTAGTCGACAGACAACGGACTGGCAGCGTAATGTGATGAGCTCCGAGTCAGAGTCACGTCTGAAAACAGGCAGCAGCGTGGAGCCGGTAGATCCGTATACGGAACATTCAGCTAAATTAATAGAAACGAGCCGTGAGGTTATTGGTAACATAAAAGATATGTGCAAAGCGACTGCTTCGGTGATTGTTTTTGCTGTTGTTGTTGTCGCTAGCAATAATGCTATGTGGAACTAACGCTACGGAAGCTCCGGGGAGCCAAAAATATGCCATTACACAAAAACTCGATTTACTTGTTTTTTTAAATCACCCGCAACCAAAAATTCGAATTAATTAATTCAATCGATTTATCGCCCAGGCCTAGCTGTTTGTAGTTTTGTTATAACTGGCAACAAATCTGTCACAAGTGCATTGTTGTTTATATGTGATCACACACTGTAGGAGCAACAGTCCATGATTTTTATCGATACGTCTCACATAATTTGAAATTGGCCGACAATTTGAAGATCTTGCCGTGTGAACCGGCCCTTGAAGTTGGCTCAAATACATTAATAGAAAACAGATCAGGGAAGGTGAATAACTACTTTGTTGCTTCTTTAGATGTTTCTGTCAAGGTGTCTCTGTGTAAAGTGCCTAATGTCTCTATTCCGACGATCACAAAACAATCAAAACAATCAAAGACCGCCATCAGGTGTCAAACAGCATTGTCTGAATAACCAGAGATGAATAAAAGCCTGAAAAAGCTCCACTCGTCTTCCAACGTGACACTCTTCTTGCTCTTTGGCCCCCTCTTGATCAAAAAGCTGCTTTACATGGATGAGGTGCACACACAGCTGTGATGAAAGAGGAAGAAATATACGGCAGAGGGACATGAGCCTTGAGCACACCTATGGTACCACTGGGATTATACCCATAATTCAACACCTCGCCCTTTTCACATTCACCCCCACTGACATGGCGCTTCAGCTGTAGCGCGTGGACAATTGGGGGAGATGGTTTATTTCACATGCCATTTCCAACTACAGGCCAGTAATGGGAACAACATTAACATTTTGCTGACAAGTGTCCCCCCCCCCCTTGTTGAACATTAGAGGCCAGTTTGAGCTCTGCTGTATTTCAGTCTAGTCTTTGTCATGCATCACATACGAAGCATGCATCATTTCCTGCTGCGGACCATCCTGGAACTGTAGGAATATTAACAAGTATAGCCATTCAAACATCAATGTAATGCACGATTTTTCTTTTTCTTTACATAATTAGTCAATCAAGACAAAAACAAACACATTCACGCTAATGCTTTTTAAAAATAAACTGTGAACTAATGATGATGGTCACAAAACGTCCTCAGCTGTGGCTAAATCAAATAAATAAACATTTTTAATAATCTGAGCCTTTGAACAGTAACAAAACAACCATGTCTTTATTTCCACTCATTTTCAGTGGGCACAGAAATCAGGTGTGAACTAAAGTATATGAACAACAGGAGACACTTAACACTGTTGCGTTACGTTGAAGCGATCGACTTGAAGTAACAGTCAGGTTGGTCTGAAAAACCTTTTTGACTGGAACTTATTTTTCTCTTTTCAAAAACAAAAAAAAGGATGGATTCTTATGAAATGAAGAACAAATGACTTAAAATCTCCAGAATAAAAAGTTTTACAAGTAAAATGGATCAGCACTCCATGCCAAACCGACCCACACTGTAGGTTTGTAACAATAATATAATTATTTATGTCCCATATCTCTACATCAGCAATGTAGAGAAAGGAGTTCATGCTTTTACTACTTCATGCTTGGATTACTGTATCTTTCTGTATTAGGGATGTGCCGATACCACTTTTTTCAAAACCGATCCGATACTTAAATCTGAGCTGATACCGAGTACCGATACTTCTACCACACACAAAAAAATGCAACAAATGGGCTTTATGCACAGAGTACTTAGTAGAACTTCCGGTTTAAAATTACCTCGCGGGACCATTTCCGGTTCCATTTGAAACGTGAAGATTTCCAGAGTTAGAGTGCATTTCCAGCTAAAGATATTGTTTATAATCAAAACGAGTAATAGTATAGTATAGTACAGAATGATATATATATTATAGCACTAAGAAATGAAGCCATCATATAAGTATCAGCGGACGGGAAGCCTCGACAGCTGAACACTGCTGTGCTCCGTTGTGTACCGCATCAGCTGAATAGAATTCATCAGTCCGTTTCCACACATTTCCACTGAATAAATAACTACAAAAAGGAAGGATTGTGAACTTAAGAAGAGAAAACGTGATCATTTCTAACCACACCGTGTCTGCAGTCCACACTTTGCAGCACAGTAGTCAAAGAGCCAAGTGGACGAGGCTAACGGAGGAGGCACGGCGCCGTTCGTGTGTTATTTCACTGGAACAACTATTCTTTTGGTGAATGAAGACTTGGTGTTTGATAACGTACAGCTAGACCAGAGAAAGTTGAAAGTTGGGAAGCAGTTGGAGCCCACGATCACGGCTATATAGATTTGTCTCACTGTTTTTTGATGATGGAAGCTACGAGCTAACGCTGTTAGCTTACCTTCAATTTCATGAATAAAGCTGGTTATATACAGCTTAAAGTCCTTCACCCGCTTGCTCACAGACGTCTCTGTGTGTTTTTCAAAAATCCGGTGGACATCGTTCACCGTGATGCGCGGCAGGTCTTGAAGAAAACGGGTAAAAAAATCCATTTTGTCCAGTTTGTGTGGGAACAGCGTTGAACCGGAAGGGAGCGGCAGCCTCTATCGCAACCAGGAAGTGACCGTGCATAAACCCCATTGGAATACAGGTTTTATTTTTTCTTCTCTGCTTTTTACAACAAATAACTGAGTTAGAAAAAAAAAAAATATATTAATATAAATGATCACAAAACTAAAATATAAGGTGAAAAATAACAATTTTCTGTGATTTCACAGTGAAATTATTGCAGTTTTCCACATTTTAACCAAATAAAATGAACTATTTGGCACCATCTCCAGCTCTCAACCCACACTGTTCCTCTTTAGCTCAATAGCTCCCCCTAGTGTTCAATATAGGAAACTACAACATAAATCACAAGTCACAGACAGTAGTGATGTGACGTTCATGAACGAACCGAATCTTTTGAACGGCTCTTCACTGTGAACGAGGAGAACCGAGTCTTTGTAGAGAACCGTTCATTGTTTTGGGGGTGACTGTAAGCACTATGCACGCCTGCTTTGTATTCACTTTTTAATTTCATGGCGAAACAAACAAAAGCCTGTTAATGCAGGCAGGGGGTCTGAGGGTGAAAGGGAGGGGTGTGGAGAGGAGTTATTGTTGGGAAAGGGCTTGGGTGATGAATCGGTTGGAGGTGTGAACGGCTGGTTTTCAATAGGATGAGTTGAAACTTTCAAGATAACAAAAGAAGTCAAGCTGCCTTCATTGTCAAAGGTGCAGCTGTGCCAATGGGTGTGGCTGTCAGTGGCGAACAGACCACTGATCAGTGTTAATTGGTCCCATCACTAACAGACAGTGAAGCCACTGGTATCGGTTCCTGGTATCGGGTAACT
>SSNR01000179.1:886012-955120 GCA_006937965.1 Callopanchax toddi
CTTTTTCTTTACATAATTAGTCAATCAAGACAAAAACAAACACATTCACGCTAATGCTTTTTAAAAATAAACTGTGAACTAATGATGATGGTCACAAAACGTCCTCAGCTGTGGCTAAATCAAATAAATAAACATTTTTAATAATCTGAGCCTTTGAACAGTAACAAAACAACCATGTCTTTATTTCCACTCATTTTCAGTGGGCACAGAAATCAGGTGTGAACTAAAGTATATGAACAACAGGAGACACTTAACACTGTTGCGTTACGTTGAAGCGATCGACTTGAAGTAACAGTCAGGTTGGTCTGAAAAACCTTTTTGACTGGAACTTATTTTTCTCTTTTCAAAAACAAAAAAAAGGATGGATTCTTATGAAATGAAGAACAAATGACTTAAAATCTCCAGAATAAAAAGTTTTACAAGTAAAATGGATCAGCACTCCATGCCAAACCGACCCACACTGTAGGTTTGTAACAATAATATAATTATTTATGTCCCATATCTCTACATCAGCAATGTAGAGAAAGGAGTTCATGCTTTTACTACTTCATGCTTGGATTACTGTATCTTTCTGTATTAGGGATGTGCCGATACCACTTTTTTCAAAACCGATCCGATACTTAAATCTGAGCTGATACCGAGTACCGATACTTCTACCACACACAAAAAAATGCAACAAATGGGCTTTATGCACAGAGTACTTAGTAGAACTTCCGGTTTAAAATTACCTCGCGGGACCATTTCCGGTTCCATTTGAAACGTGAAGATTTCCAGAGTTAGAGTGCATTTCCAGCTAAAGATATTGTTTATAATCAAAACGAGTAATAGTATAGTATAGTACAGAATGATATATATATTATAGCACTAAGAAATGAAGCCATCATATAAGTATCAGCGGACGGGAAGCCTCGACAGCTGAACACTGCTGTGCTCCGTTGTGTACCGCATCAGCTGAATAGAATTCATCAGTCCGTTTCCACACATTTCCACTGAATAAATAACTACAAAAAGGAAGGATTGTGAACTTAAGAAGAGAAAACGTGATCATTTCTAACCACACCGTGTCTGCAGTCCACACTTTGCAGCACAGTAGTCAAAGAGCCAAGTGGACGAGGCTAACGGAGGAGGCACGGCGCCGTTCGTGTGTTATTTCACTGGAACAACTATTCTTTTGGTGAATGAAGACTTGGTGTTTGATAACGTACAGCTAGACCAGAGAAAGTTGAAAGTTGGGAAGCAGTTGGAGCCCACGATCACGGCTATATAGATTTGTCTCACTGTTTTTTGATGATGGAAGCTACGAGCTAACGCTGTTAGCTTACCTTCAATTTCATGAATAAAGCTGGTTATATACAGCTTAAAGTCCTTCACCCGCTTGCTCACAGACGTCTCTGTGTGTTTTTCAAAAATCCGGTGGACATCGTTCACCGTGATGCGCGGCAGGTCTTGAAGAAAACGGGTAAAAAAATCCATTTTGTCCAGTTTGTGTGGGAACAGCGTTGAACCGGAAGGGAGCGGCAGCCTCTATCGCAACCAGGAAGTGACCGTGCATAAACCCCATTGGAATACAGGTTTTATTTTTTCTTCTCTGCTTTTTACAACAAATAACTGAGTTAGAAAAAAAAAAAATATATTAATATAAATGATCACAAAACTAAAATATAAGGTGAAAAATAACAATTTTCTGTGATTTCACAGTGAAATTATTGCAGTTTTCCACATTTTAACCAAATAAAATGAACTATTTGGCACCATCTCCAGCTCTCAACCCACACTGTTCCTCTTTAGCTCAATAGCTCCCCCTAGTGTTCAATATAGGAAACTACAACATAAATCACAAGTCACAGACAGTAGTGATGTGACGTTCATGAACGAACCGAATCTTTTGAACGGCTCTTCACTGTGAACGAGGAGAACCGAGTCTTTGTAGAGAACCGTTCATTGTTTTGGGGGTGACTGTAAGCACTATGCACGCCTGCTTTGTATTCACTTTTTAATTTCATGGCGAAACAAACAAAAGCCTGTTAATGCAGGCAGGGGGTCTGAGGGTGAAAGGGAGGGGTGTGGAGAGGAGTTATTGTTGGGAAAGGGCTTGGGTGATGAATCGGTTGGAGGTGTGAACGGCTGGTTTTCAATAGGATGAGTTGAAACTTTCAAGATAACAAAAGAAGTCAAGCTGCCTTCATTGTCAAAGGTGCAGCTGTGCCAATGGGTGTGGCTGTCAGTGGCGAACAGACCACTGATCAGTGTTAATTGGTCCCATCACTAACAGACAGTGAAGCCACTGGTATCGGTTCCTGGTATCGGGTAACTTTAACCGATATCGGGCCGATACCAGTATCGGTGCATCCCTACTCTGTATGTTCGCTTAGATCAGTCATCACTCCACCACCTTCCTACAGACTGTTCAGGACACATCAGCGCTGGGGGGTGGGGGTGATAAGCTGCTGCGCCGGTGTCACCACTGCTGAGCATGTGTGTGCTGCGATTGACTGTGTGTTGCCATTGCTGGGCGCATGTGTCAGAGGTTCTGCACGCACATGTGTCACCGTTGCAGCACATGTGTGTCAGAGGTCCTGCGCATGTGTGTCTGCTAGCTTCAGAGGCCATGTTAGCACTCATTGTGCTGCAACAGGATGTGAAGCTTGTCAGATTGCAGGCTGCGCCGTCGGGAAAGCGCTGCAAGGTGTGTTCAGGCAGTAGGTTCTGGTACACATGCAGGATATCCGGCGTACTGGTGGGCCAGTTATGTGCACCCCTGTTTATAAACCATTACACCACCATTCGTTTCACGTGACATGGTGAATCTGGCAGAAATATTCCTGCTGGAAGTGCCTCAGGCTGTACTGCAGACAGCTGCTGCTGATTTAGCTGCAAATAACTAAAGAATCTATTCTAAACTGTGCAATGTGAAACTGATTGAGTGTAAAAGCTTGTATTAGTGTTTGGATCAACGGTGATGACATTTTTGAGATTGTAGTTGAAAACACGCCGTTCTCCAGCAAAAACTGACCTACAAGCTGCTTCTAACTACGGCTATTTAAACTTTTTATGCTCAAGGTATGGCGGGAATTTTTAAATTATTTTTTTGATTGAGCCAGAAAGGTGAATTAAAATAGGACTTTGTGGAAGGATTTTCTATTCGTTTTACTGCCAGGGGAGGAGGTAATTCCAATTTGAATGTTTTTTTTCCACATGGTGGTCTACGTTAGAGTTTGCCAGTGCTCATTGAGGGGGAAATGACTTCTTCTCTCATTATTACCATTGTCATGAATTGTAGCACTCTTGACACAAACTGAGTCTGCCTTGGAAAAACTGGTCTCTGGGAGATGAGAGGGAGGAAACCCCTCCATGTCATATCCCCCATAAAAAATAGATGAAACCAGCCAATCTCTACGACGTAATTGGTTCCCTGGTGACTGTCTCTCACTGATAACATTACAACGCAATAAAAGCAAAGCCAGACAGTTACAGATGAAGACTGAGTAATGGATAAAAATCACTTTTGGTGCTTGAAAATGAAACAAACACGATGTCGGCAGAGATGAGACTTTGTCTAGTTGCTGGTTTATGACGTGGCTTTAAAGCTTTTTGGTGCCTTCACAAATTTGCGCAGCGTCTCTTGTCTTTCTCCGACATTTCAACAATCAATCAGCTGAGGTGGCGCTAACGGTACGAGTGTAACACCCTCCTTACGGCTCGGAGAGCAGCTCGTTTGTGTGTGTGTGTTTCTCGTGAACCCATTTGAGCAATTTCACCCATGTAGGAGGTTAAAGAAATCAATCAGGTGATCCGCCCCTCCTTGTGGTTTAATTACTCTGATGGACAACCGTGCAAATCAACGGCGCTCTCATTGAAATGCACTGCCTGCATGCTGACAAATGGCGTTAGGAGTAATTGCTTGCAAATGAGCAAATTAATGGACTCGAGCATCAACATGAGCGTTGGGGAAATGTAACTGCTCACAGGTGAAAATATGGATGAGTTATTTGCTGTGATTTTTCAAAACAGATGGAGATAATGTACCCAAACAAACGTATATCAATTTAAACTAATCCTAGCTAACAGGTGCTGAATAGCTCAATCTGTCACCTGCTACAGTACGTTACCGTGTTTACTAGAAATTGTTCGAAACGCTGCTTTTCTAAGCGGGTTCGGCTCCACTATCAGGTCTTAGAACTTGAGGTCCAGGTGGCTTTGTCCTAATGGATGTTGCCCTCTGGCTGTTTCATCTGACAAATCTATAAACACATAGCCCACAGGCAGGAAATAAACCGCCAAGGATAATGGTGGAATCGTAAAGAAGGCCCGGTCTGGGTGTCCCTTAACACTTAGTGTTCAGAAAGCAGGAAACGCTGTGGATACAAACACAGCTTTGTGCTACAGTCAGGGAGGAAGCATCCCATTTATCCAGGTCTAGGTTTACGGAATACTGCCACTCCAACTCGTCAACAGAATATGGTTTTATGAAGCTTGCGGCGTAGATCTTTTCAGCATTACTTCACCAGGAACTGACAGGAGGAATACTTCCAGAAATCAGGGCTGCAGGATATTTTCAAATAGGACAAAAAACCTGGAAAAATCTTTGTGTTTCTCAGAGTAAACAACATCCGTATATCTTTATTTCTACTTAATTTTGAGGACATGAAATTAACTTTACTCATGTTAAATTAATTTGTTGTAATGCTGTAAATAAAAAAACGTTCACTGTAAGTATTACGAGGAAAAATCAATGAGATATTCTGAGTGGGGCCACAAGGTGGATCGCTGCCCTCTTTAAAACAGCTTTTAACGTTTCCAGATTAAAACATTACATACATTTACCAGGTCTAAAAACGTCTTCATAGATGTCACATTGACACCTTAAGTTCCAGTTAAACTTCTCATTTTGGCCCAAAACAGTAATAATGTGTTGAAAAAGAACACTTTAGCCAAATAAGAGAACTTTCATTTGATTCTGGACCATTTTAATGCAGTTATCAGAAATGTCTATATTTCCTTACTATTCATAAACAATTAATGCTATTACAGGGTTTACATTTTCTTTAACCATCAGGCATCAGTTTGTGTCACTAGGGACAAAAATATCAACTTCAATTACACTGCTATAAAAACTTCACATTACACTACAGGGATTCCCAAAGTGTGGTGCGTGCGCAAGCTGCCACTAGGGGGTGCTGGAGATGAAAAATGTAATGGCGGAAAAATCCCGGACGAGCCCCCATTTTGTTACGACCTCCACTAGGTCTAGAAGGAAAAAGGAGGTCTAACAAAAAGTTAGACTTGTGTAAGTTGTAAAACAAAAATGATATTTATTATCATATAAAAACAGATTTGCAACAAAGGAAGGAGCTATAAAAACTATGGTTAAGAAAACTAAACAAAATAGCTCTATAATGCACTCAAATAAATAATGATCTAAACTGAAAACACCAGAGGATAAGCCTCCGGGAAAAATAAAGCACAATGGCTATTAAACTAAAGATCAATATATTTAATGACTAACTAAAGGAGAGTTTGTTAAAACTATGACTAATAACTAAAGTTGTTTCTCAAACTAAAAGGTTCACTAAACTAAAAACAGGCTTTTAACAGTCCTGAACAAAAAGAACCTGAAACAACAAACAAAATGACAAACTACTACAAAAGGTTCTGATCAAACTATGAGAACTATTTTTCTACAATTTCTTTACACTAGATATAATCTAGAAGCCACAAAAAGCTCAGACAACGGGGGAGAAGAGGCATGGATCCTTTCTCCCCAGATCTGCAAAATGAGCAGGCTTTTATTCCTGCTCCTTGATGAGCTGGTGAGCTGCAGCTGCGCTGGAGTGGGCGTGTCGCTGGTGGCAGCAGCAGGAGAAGAGGGCCCAGCCCTCAGGTAGCAGCCAGATTCCTCAGGGGTAAAAACCAGGGGACCTAACGGTAATAAATACACATTTTCAGTGTTTTTTCCCCCACACACAATAAAGATGTGTAAATAAACAAACCCACGTCTTTATAAGATACGTGCAATCACACAGAAATGCCGACAGGTACAATGGTGTGTTCAATGACTGTAGGTGGCGCGACACTCGCAGTGACCCCCGGTTACATATAAAAAGTTATTTAATTATTAAACACTCAAAAGTATCAAATTGGTAACATTAACGATTCGTAGGTACCAGGAATTAGTTCAAATGTGAAAGGCACCCATCCGGGGGATTGGGGGGTGCGTGAACACGGCTGGGCCATAGAAGGGGGTGCGCCGCAAAACTGTTTGGGAACCGCTGCACTAGAATATCGTGTTTAACTCCACCAGCCACCCTGAATTAGTTTTATTGAAATAACTTTTTTCCCCATAAACAACAAGACAGATATTCAGTAATCAAACTGGATTTTAAAGGGTTAAAATGATCAAAATAATGACTATCTGGATGTTCTGAGCAGGGCTGAAAATGATTCGCAGATCTAAAAACAGAGCAGAAAAACTAATATATCGAACGGTTTTTGAAGTGGACACTTATAGTAAGTCATAAATAACATAAGAGTAGTGCATTTTACTCAGTGTTCTATTGAGCTATTGAAAAAAATATTTTAATTTAAAAAACTTTTTTTCCCAAATATAGTGCCATACTTTTACCTAAATGGACAAAAATGTTGTTAACGACACACGAGGGTTAAAAATAAAAATGCTGGATTGCTGTTTCCTAAGAACCGGCAGAACGTGAGACACCATTAAGAACCTGCCTCCAACCAGAACACAGTTTGTGTTCCTGCTGAGTCAGGAAACGGCATCACTGGAGGAGCGATAGCCACACTGACAGCCGGTGATCTCAGCTCTGGTTTGGAGGTGGCAGTGGGGAACTAGAGGGGGGGGGGGACGGGTCAATGCTTCAGTGTTCCTTAAAGAAATTGAAAGAAAGAACTAAGAGTGTGTAGGAAGGATGAAATGCTGTGTGATGATGTTGTCTGCTCTCGTTTCTATCCAGGCTGAGAACGAGTCCTGGTGAATTCCCAGACTCTATAAAGAAACACCCAGACCCAGGTGTCAAACAGACCATCGTGTAAACGGGATTCTTTTATTTTTCAGTCAAGAATCGGAAATCCTGCTTTTGTTTTTGACTCTGATACTTTTAACTCCAGATAAAAAACATGAAGTGGAAAAATGAGCCACGGGAGCAAATTTGGTTTTAACATTTAAATGGAGCAAAAGTCAAGACCGTAATTAATTAATCACAACTAACTGGACCCCTCTATGTAAGGATTTGTTCACGCCTGTAGTGTTTATCATTTTGAATCAAACCCTTGTCCATTTTGGTTTGTGTGCATGGACCTTTTCCCCACGGGTTGGAATGGGTCGACACATTTTTACTTCAGTGCGGGGCGGGTTCATCAAATCAGGGGGCGTCTCTCGTCTCGTCTTCTTCCGCTTATCCGGGTCGCGGGGGCAGCATCCCAATTAGGGAGCTCCAGACGGTCTTCTCCCCAGCCACTTCTACCAGCTCCTCCGGCAGGATCCCAAGGCGCTCCAGGGCCAAACCAGAGATATATTTTCTCCAGCGTGTCCTGGGTCGACCTGGGGACCTCCTGCCGGCAGGACATGCCTGAAACACCTCCCTGGGGAGGCGTCCAGGGGGCATCCTAACAAGATGCCCGAACCACCTCAGCTGGCTCCTTTCGACATGGAGGAGCAGTGGTTCTACTCCGAGTCTCGCCTGAATGTCCGAGCTCCTCACCCTATCCCTAAGGCTGAGCCCGGCCACCCTGCGGAGAAAACTCATTTCGGCCGCTTGTATCCGTGATCTCGTTCTTTCAGTCATTACCCAAATCAGGGTAATGATCAGGGGTTGTGTTACGGAAAATGTTTCCGTCATCCATCGATCCATTTTCCTCTGCTTCTCCGAGGTCGGGTCGTTGGGGGGCATCCTCCTCCGGGGGATCCTAAGGAGCTCCCAGGTGAGGAGAGACACATAGTCCCTCCAGCCACATTTTCCGTCATTGACTGTTTGTTTTAACGAACGAACGAACGAGTATGGTAGGATCATGCCGTTACGTAGAGTGAAAATGACAGCGAGCCACTGCAGCTGGAATGACCGGGGCTGTGAGACGTCCGTTTCTCGCGCCGTGACCGCTTTGGATAGACACCTGGGACCTCATTATAAAACTTGCTGACGCAAAAAACGGGTCTGAAAGTTGCGTAAGTCACTTTCTCCACAAACTTTGGGATTTATAAAAGAAAACGTGACAGAAAAATGTGGTAACTTTATGCAAACTTTGAACCTTACTTAAGCACATTTTGGAGACTAAATAAAAGCGCATTCAGACAATATAACAACGTGTTTTTAATGAGGCGGGTTGTCAAAATAGACGCAGTGATTCTCACTAAGGTGCAGAACAAAAACCATACCAAGACCTGGGGCTGGACTGGGACCAGAAAACGGCCCTGGCATTTCTGGTCACGGCAGCCCACCGATTCCTTACAGCTGATGTTCGGTTTGCAGGCCGTCGTTGTGACTTTGTCCCGGAGGGGCTGAGACCCTTCGGAGGAGGCGGTCCTGGTTTTATTTTGGTTTTGCTTATAGTGATCCAATCTTGATTTGACACAAACCCATGTGTATACTACTAGTTTGTGTCAACGCCCTCATGTAGCCAGGGTTGAGTTGCATTCTGGGATGCAGGAAGTCACACAAATGTCAGTAGCTACAAAGAAACTCCAAGCTAGCCAAAAGTGAACCGAGGGCTCGCATAGATCAGGCATGTCCAAAGTGCAGCATCGGGGGCCACATGTGGCCCTCAGCTGCATTTTATAAATTATATAATTTAGTTTCCCTGCAGGATTTTGATGCTTTGTGATTTTTTTTATTACTTATTACTATTTAGTACTACATGAGACCCAACAAACAAACAAAATCAATCAAAATTTTCCATCCAATCAAAATATTCGATTTTTTTAAAGACAATTCAAGAGATGCAAACAGACAATGCATTTATAATGAATTTTTGAGCAGAAAAAAACGATTTTTGCTTGTTTTTTTTAAAAATATGCTAACTTTTGTGGCCCTCGAGGACCGTACACTTGGTGATTTCGGCCCTCGTGTTGAAAAGTTTGGACACCCCTGGCATACATGAACAATACAGTATATGTTGCTTCAGTAACATTTGAGCAAAGTGACAACTAGATCCGTCATGACTCATAAAAACACTGAAGAGTTCAAATAGTTCATAAACAGCTCAGGTTAAGGGAGTTAGACAATGTTGTGGACTAGCTAAGACGAGGAAAAGCCTACAAATTTGCACAGTTGCATTACATTTTTGGTATGCAGATAAGCATGCAAATGCAAAAACTCAATTATTTTAGTGTTCAGTCAAACTAGGGCCAGATACATGTGTGCAAAAAATTCCAAACTTACAGGTCAGTGAGGGGTAAGGCAAAAGGCTAAGCCGAGGTAGGCAGGTAGTGAGTCTTTACACGAAGCAAGAGCAGATAAATTTGGTCCGACATGGCAGACAGTGTAGTAGAGAAATCAAAAAACTGGGTTATGCACTTGGACTGATCATGATCAGGCACAGAGGGGAGCAGAGGATCACAGGTGGACACGATTAGAGCCGAGTGGCTGCAGAGGAGGCAATCATGGGCGTGGCAGCGTCAGATCATGACAGTATTCGTCTCAAAGTTGCCTCGGTTTGTCTAGTAGGAGGCAACGACTCCCATTCAGGAAATCTGCTTATACTCTAGAATTTAAGGCAGCTGTGTAAAAACCACACACGTAAAGCCTTTAAGGCAATCATAAAGCCAGTAATCCATCCAATCCACAGGTTACAGTATTTAAATGAAAGTCTGCGTTTTCACTTTCAAGTCCCCTTCCGTTCTCTTTTTGACCTTCTCACCAAGTTTTACTTCGTCTGTCACGCATTTGGATTCAACTGCACAGATGAAAAATAATCAATAACCACAACAAATACTGGCAGCGCTGCTCACCATCAGTTCTGATCAATGCACCTTGACAAAACGTAACCTCAAACAGAAATGACAGAAAATGAACAACCGTGGCACAAAAACAGCATTCTCTATGGAGGCAACACACTTCAGCACTTCCAACGACGAACACCACGTATGACAAGTTTTCTATAAAACAATCCCCATCATCATAAAACCGTACGTCCACTTCCCTTTACTGTCAGATTTACCTCCATCTTATCAGCTTTCTCTCCTCAAATCTGTTCTTTAAAATGTTTAAATCCTTTTATCTGAAGGGTTCAGGTTCACAGCAAAAACGGATTTCTAAGTTAAAAAAGCCTTGATTTTATTAACTTATTTAGTCTGAAATGAATATAAATTCCTAAAGACCTACTTGAATTACGCCAAATCTCCTTGAATATACCAGTTATGAGCGCGCCTGTCTGTAATGTAATGTAATGTGTTTGATGCTAATTTGCAACACTAGAGGCTAAAGCATCATAGAATTAATCATTTGTCCTTTAGGGAACTTCTCTGCTGCTTTTGACCTATCCTCAGTGTTTTTTGTATGTTTTTTGAAGACCACCTTTTTTTTTGAGGACCAAGGTCCTGAACCCGGGGGTACCTTGCCCAAAGATGCTTCATTCGACAGTCACCCCTTAAAGTGAGAGGGCTTTTATTGCATGTTTTCAAATTGAGAACAATAAATGAAAGCAGCTGAAAGATGAGCTGCTATAAACTGTTTTCTGTCTGCTGAGGAAGAGAGCAGAACACAGGCAGTGTGAGGAAAGACGTTTATTTTTGTGCATGAAGGAATGTAATGGAATCGCTCTCAGATGAGTTCATTAAGCAACAAGGTGTGAAAAAGTCTAACCTCCTTCCTGATTATCTAGTTTTTTATTATTTTGTCCCACTCTTCTTTACAGAATTGTTTCAATTCAGACACATTAGAGGGTTTTCCTACACGAACAGCCTGTTTAAGGTCAAAGGTCAGACATTCTCCTCCTCTCTCATGGAGGACATGTTTGTCCCGTCTCTTTCTTATTGCTGAATCATGACCTCTGACTTTAACCAGGTGAGGCCTGCAGTTCTGGAGTCTTTTGTTCTTGAACTTCTTTACAGTTGGAGCATGTCATGTTGCTTTTTGAGATCTTTTATCCTCCTTCCTGTTGTCAGGTAGATCCTATTGAAGTGATTTATTAATTCTAGTCAAATTAATACATCACACAAAATTATCCTACAGGTCTGGCAGTAATCTGACCTCGGTGTGTCTGGTGAAACTAAACTAAAGAAATTTAATTAATGATTTAAAGGTGCAATAGGGAATTTGAAAACGAGCTAGGTATCGCTAGCTATTTTACACAAACACGTCTCAGAGCTCTCACCTTTCCATCAGGTATAATCCTTATGCTGCGCCTCCCCCAGACATGGAGCCGCGCGTTGCCACCTTAACAAAAGAGTGCAAAACACCAGCTGTTGAAACGCTATGCTAACGTTCCCCCTGGTTTTTCCTCTTTCTACGTCCAAACGATTTTAATTTTCTGCTAGCTGAAAAGGTGTTTTTTTTTGGGGGGGGACTCTGGTATTTTTTTCCTAAAACTGAAGCGCTAACAGCTGGCCGTTTTTGTCCTTCTCTCACTTCCTGGATGTTCTGCTGAAAAATGCTCCAGCAGCATTAATGGAGGATCCAAGCAGTGAGGTGAGACAGACAGCCGGATTGTCCAATAGTCGCTTTTGGTCCGAAACATCTGATTGGCTGATGTTTTTAGAGAACTGTGAGGGAACCACCTTATTAATTTCTTTAGTTTTTTTAAAATCGCCACAATATGTTTATAGCTATACTGTGTTAGAATGTTCTTAAGAGGAATGAGCTAATTTACATTGTTTACCAATCTCCCTATTGTACTGTTAACAATGGGGGTAAATTACTTATTCACATAGGTTGGTTTGGATATCTTTTTCCTTTAATAAATAAAATCATTATTTGAAAAGTGTATCATTCTCATGTTCTCTTTGTCTGATATTAAAATTTGTTTGAAAATCTGAAACATACGGTGGCCCCTAGAGACAAAACACATGCAAAATAGCAAAAACACATGCAAAATAGCAAAAACACATGCAAAATAGCAAAAACACATGCAAAATAGCAAAAACACATGCAAAATAACAAAAACACATGCAAAATAGCAAAAACACATGCAAAATAACAAAAACACATGCAAAAACACATGCAAAATAGCAAAAACACATGCAAAAACACATGCAAAATAGCAAAAACACATGCAAAATAGCAAAAACACATGCAAAATAACAAAAACACATGCAAAATAACAAAAACACATGCAAAATAACAAAAACACATGCAAAATAGCAAAAACACATGCAAAATAGCAAAAACACATGCAAAATAGCAAAAACACATGCAAAATAGCAAAAACACATGCAAAATAGCAAAAACACATGCAAAAATACATGCAAAATAACAAAAACACATGCAAAAATACATGCAAAATAACAAAAACACATGCAAAATAGCAAAAACACATGCAAAATAGCAAAAACACATGCAAAAATACATGCAAAATAACAAAAACATGCAAAATAGCAAAAACACATGCAAAATAGCAAAAACACATGCAAAAATACATGCAAAATAACAAACATGCAAAAACACATGCAAATCAGAAAACATGCAAAAACAAAAAACACATGCAAATCAGAAACAAAACATGCACACACAAATATATAAAATAATGTTTGCATGTGTTTTTGTTATTTTGCATGTGTTTTCTGTTCTGCATGTGTTTTTTCTCTAGGGGCCACCGTAGAAACATTTAAGATTGACAAGAAATAATAAATCAAGAAGATGCTAACACTTTTTCACACCACTATGTAGCTGAATAAAAACAGAACACAACTTACAAACAAAATGAAAAAGATTGATGAACATCCATCTGCTGCAGAAACTTACATAGTGAGGTGTTTACGAGGTGAGAAGTAACAAACAGGTCAGTGATGATGTGTAGTAATGGCTCGTTAAAGTTCATTTGTTCTTTATAATTAGGCTTATAAACAACATGTTTGTTTACAGGATTGTTTCAGAACCACTGTGTGTAAGTACCTCCAGTAAGGAGAAGACATGTTTGTATCAAAAGCTCAACTTTTATTTGTTCTGATGCAAGTGACTGACAGCAGCTGATTGCCTAGAGACAGCAAAAGGCTGCTTGTTGTGCAGGATGCATCACGTTTCCCGTTTCTTATAGATTTCTGAGGTTTGCCGGTTGAAGCTCTAATTCCACCTGGATTGTAAAAACCAGATCAAGACCAGGTTGAACTCCTAGGAGGTCTAATTCCACCGTGGTCAGAGGCAGACTGCTATTCTATTATTGTACATTCATGTGAATATATAAAACTGTGTCAAGGTACAACTCAGAGTAAGAAGATGTATCATTATTAACCACTCACTGAACCCTCACTGCCATCTGGGTAACCATGGTTCCATGTATCCAAGAGGAAAAACAGCTTTGACTCAAATTCATTCAAGATTTTTAGATTTCAGATTCAGAAGTTAGAGATTTAAAGCAAGTTACTCAGCTATAAAAGGGATACATTTTTAAAAACTGTCATTATTGAACATCTAAAATCATTTTGTGTGTGTAGAGGCTGAAGTCTTCATGAGTCTGCTCAATCGTCTGCCTGAGGGACGGAAGGTGAATTGTTCATGGGCTGGATGGGTGGGTCCATCATTATTAGATGTTTTAAAGGGAGTTTTTGTCTTTTACAGGTAGCTGTTTGAATCGTTTCAGTTTGAAAAAACAGATGATTTGACCAATCAGATGAGCGAACGGCTGGAGAGCTCTGTCCAATAGCAGGTTAGCTCTTCGCGTCTTCTTTTCGGAAAAAAACCAAGCGTATTACTTAGTAAACAGTATTTTATAGATTTGTGTGTGCATGTTTGTTTGTGTTTGTTTTTTTTTTTTGTGTGTGTGTGTCCTTTGTGTGTATGTTTGCATGTGAGTTTGTGTGTATCTGTATGTGTGCTTGTATTTAGGGTTTGTTTATTTGTGTACTTGTTTGTTTGTGGTTGTATATTTGAGTTAATGTGTATTTTGTTTGTTTTTTCTTTGTGTGTATTTCATTTGCTTGTTTTTTGTGTGTATCTGGCTGGTTGCCTACCTGTGCCAGGGCATACTTTGCTCTAAAAGGAGACCTAATAGTATCCCAAATGTGTATTTGACTTTATTAAATAAGGGTCTGACATCATACCGTTGGCTTTCTGAGTTATGTATCAGTGAGCGAGTGTGTGTATCTGTGGAGTCAGTGTGTGTTCAGAAGGTGTGTGTTTGAATTTGTCATCTGGCATTGAGCGGAAGTTCCAGTGTTGAGTAGGGTATAAACCCTGCAGCACCTAAAATCAGCAGTAGGCAGACAGCCCCGGCCCCCAGGAGCCTCGGCGGCCCCCAGGAGCCAGACACCTGGCACCACGCAGAGCAGCCATCTGCCCAACACCGAGGCAGGCCAGCAGAGAAGCAGCAAACCCCGGCAGAGGTCTAGGGGAAGAAGTAGAACACCACATCTCCCAGGGCAGGTCAAGTCCAGCCACCCGACACCGAGGAGGAGACACCCCAACAATGCCCCTGATGCCTCGGATGGGGAGCAGCAATCCACAGTTGCTGGGACCCAGAAAAACCAACAAGGGGAGAGGCACTGTGTCATCCCACCCTATCGGACAGCCCCCGGGGAGACTGAGGGAATGGGGCCCCAGCCAGGACCTAGCCCAGCTGCCATAGGCATAGGCCACCAACCAGGAGCCCACCAGTCTGAGCCACCACACAGACGCCGCCACACCAAAGGGCTGCCACCCCCAGTCATCTCCCTCCACATCCAATTTTAGAGACCTCAAGGTAGCCCCCCCCAACTGGCACCCCACCACCACCACGCCAGCCCAGATAAAAGACAGGATGACCGGGGTGCTACACCGCCACCCCCTGCCCAACAGTCTCCCTGTTCCTGTCCCTAGTATATGCTTGTATGTCTGCATTACTGTGAGTGGCAGCATGGATGCTGATGTATTTGTCTACAGTAAATTAAATTTGGGGCCTTCCTTGTCCACTTGTCCTTGTGATGCTCCACTGCTTATTGATAACCGAACCTTCCCACCTCAGCCTCAAAGCTCTAGGTGTTTAAATGCATTAAAATTAGGGTGAACACTTCCAGGTACTCCCCGCCACGCAACCAAGGTCCCATATCTCAACCTCCCTATTGTTGTGTAGTGATGTTAGGGAGGGAGGGGTTTCACTGAGAGCAACCATTCTACTAGTCAAAGTCAACCTTTTATGTAATGAGGTGATGTTTCTTGCCTGGAAGTCACATCAGCACAGACAATCATGAGAACAAACACCAGTGACAGAACGATGTTCCATCGGTAATCAATCTGGCCTTAAAGGCAGCTACCGATCAGCAGGCAGGTCTTTCAATCATGTGGCGACAATCATCCAAAGCCAATAGTCGTGCGAGCAGTGCCGTTTGTCAGAATCAGGGTGACCCGGTGCAGCTGTGCTCGTGCACTTTTCTGTATTTACAGTTCAGATCTGTTCAAGTGTGTTTTGGTGAAAACCTTAGAATGGACGTTGTTTCAAGGTGACATTAATCTACTGTGCAACTAATCCTGCCTTTTATTTAACGCTTATTTAGTCAGGTAATGTTCCATTTAGATTAAGAATCTCCTTAGAAAAGTAGGCCTGAAAGGTAGTTGGATGTTCATGATCTTATCCAAGGATACCTTGACATGTGGGTGCCCACATAGAACCTTCCTGAAGGACAACCATCTCTGCAGCAATCCACCAATCAGGCCTGTATGGTAGAGTAATTAGACAGAAGCCACTCCTTAGTAAAAGGCACCTGAAGGACTCTCGGACCATGAGAAAATAAATTCTCTGGTCTGATGAGACAAAGGTTGAACTCTTTAGTGTGAATGCCAGGAGGAAACCAGGCACCGCTCACATCATCATTATGTGGTGATGTGTTTAGAAATTTGAGGAATACATTTAATTTAAATCATTTTGGAATAAGGTTGTAACATAACGTGTAAAAAGTGATACGCTGCACTCAGAAATTAAAGTACAGAATTGTACCTTTTGTCTTGTCCCATAAGGCGGTACCCTCAAAAGGTGCCATTTTGTACCTTTAACTGGGGGTACAAATTAGGGCTGAAACGATTCCTCAAGTACCTCGAACAATTCAAGTACAAAAAAGGCAAATTCTCTGCCTCGAGGCTTTAATTCATATTTAATTAATTCATGGCTTTGCAATCGCCCGGGGTCATGTTTCACCCGGACCGAAATAAGTGACGCACATACACACTGCACTGAATGCACACGCAAGTAGTGAATGTAACTTCACTTTCTCTTAAGCCATGGCGGACAACTAGACGTAGTACTACTGGTACTAGTCCGGTACAGACCGAAAGACGTCGGTAGGTACCGGTAGCGAAAAAACACGATGCCAACTTTGGTACTTTTACTATAAAATGTCCCTGTAAATGAGATGCTTCATTTAGCCGCCTGTGCAGCTACACGGGTGGAGACACAGGTGAGACGGAGGAGCAGAGAGCCCCTCCCCTACCTGTCTAAACAGCGTAGCGAGTTTCGGGTTAAAAATTCCAAAAAACTCTAAAGTTTGGCCGCATTTTGGAAACGGGAACAGAGCAAAATGAAACATATGCACTGAGATTTGTGCCGCGAAAAACAGACATTCCAGCAATTAGTCCAAGCCACGCATCGCGTATGGAATTAACTTGCGAGCTGCAGCGCCGTCACTTCAGTCCGACTGAAAAAAAGGTGTGTGAGGGGAAGACAGCGACATAACAGAAAGTTCAGAGGTAAGCAATAAATACCGGTAATAATAGTAAATGCACTTATATGCCACAAAACCATGGTATATATATATTTTTTTTTTAATTTAAAAAAATTGTTTAATACCTTGTTATTTTTTCTCAGATTTATACATTGTACATGTAATTTATACATACATATATATATGTATATTTATGTATATTTATATATACACACACGCACGTAATTTATTAGAGTACTCGATTACAAAAATATTCAATAGCTGCAGCCCTAGTACAAATATGTACCCTTGTAGTTTGTACCTTTTACAAGTTGGGGACAAATCTATCTCTAAGGTACAGGTTTTTACATTGTACTGATAGCGACTCCTTTAGAAAACAGCTGAAGAATCAGATCCTTTTAAAAATATTGGTTCTTAATCTGTATTTTGGTCTGTTTCCTCTTTTAATCATGTTTTAATTTAAATGTTTTTGAAGCACTCAATTTCCAGCCTCTCATCACACATATAACATAAAGCCTTCTTCTTCACTGATTGTCACATCTAATCCATACCGCCTGTGCATTGAGTTCCTGTCAGTGTGCTCAGGTAACATCCACAATGAATTTCCCCAAGATGGATGAGGACAGGTGGCTGAGGAAGAGCTGAGGACCCTTCGGGGGGGTGATGTTTCATTAGTTCAGGTCTTCAACAACAAACCCTCATGTTCAAACACGTCTACCCAAACCTGGAGGGGAGCTCATGTGAATGTAGATTTCAGCAACTAGCTAACAGCTAAAGATCACACTAAAAATTGTAATTTTTTTCCCACTTTTTCTTCCTGATTTGTGTATTCTTCCTTTGAAATGAAGCCATTCAGTTAGAACATCAAGCTGCTGAAGGTTTCATCCTTTATACCGTTGTGTTTACCCGCCCCGCCTCGTCACTGGACATCAGAGCCCGATTTACCTCTCGCTTTTATATTCCTTTCAGGCAACATAACCCAAGGACGATCCTCGGCACAAACGTTCTCCATTTGGGATGAGAGAGAAGTCTCTACGGCTAAACACAATCATCTCTTCGCTTGTTCTCCAAGGACAGGCTAAAAGACTGATAAGCTCCGCTGATGGCAGGCAGCTGCTAAAAACACCGCCTCCGACTGGCTACGTGGTTTCTGAGCCAGAAGGGACAAGAGATAAAACGATGTAAGGAAGAGAAAGGGATGAGTGTGGAAGGACGAAGATGTGAATGTAAAGATTGACTATGTGGAGAAAGGAATCTTGACTTTTCCTTCTCGCTGCTGAACAGCAGGTACAACTGAAATGTGTCTCGGACTAACAGACTTTCTCTCACGAGAGCAGCACTTTGAGAGAATGACAGCTGGATAAATCAAAAGCCGTGTTTAGCAACCAAACAGATCAGAGAAACAGCTGTGCGCTTTTATTTACTTTCTACAATTATCCACCATCTAAAGAAATCAGGAGCGTTCTGGGCTGAGCAGATCGGAACGTTGAGAAAAGAAAAGTTACAAATGAATCTAACTTTGATTTTTGAATTGATGGACTAATTCTCCTGTTTTCCCAAAGCCAATTTAAATTTACAGTGTAGTGTCGATGAACGACATCAAGTCTGATGAAAATTGATCCATTTACGTCACATGAACGGTCCATTTGAACATATGAACTCAGAACTCCAGTGTTTTTAGGAGTTGCAGCTGATAAATACAGTCAGCAGCCAAAATATCAACAAGGCGTCATCTCAGTGTGCCTTCAGTTCATTTTCATCAGGCTAGCAGCTAAGGGCCGGTTCACACGGGAGGATTTTCAAACTGTCGGCTGATGTCAAATCATAAGAGACCACACACGGTGATAACAAAAATAAAATCATGGATGTTAACCGTTCTGGTCCTACGGTGTGGTCACATGGACAACACATCACACACGAACTGATTTCACTCCACGCTCTGTGCAGCTCGTGTCCGTCACCTCGCTCTCTGATTGGCTACAGGCTGCTCCTCAGGTAGACACCACACCTGCTGTGATGTCAGGTCAAGACAATCCAATATGTTGGAATTTCCCAGTTTGCAATCAGAGTGGTCCCAATTAGTGATGCACGTGTTGTCTTTTACCCCGCGGGGACCATGGGTTACCCGCGGGTTGGGTTAATACATTTTTACCTTCAGTGCGGGGTGGGTTCAAATCAGGGGTTGCGTTATGGGAAAAATTTCCGTTCGTCCACACATCTTCCTCCGCTTATCCGAGGTCGGACCGGGAGGGCAACAGCCTGCCAGGCTTCCCTCTCCCAGCCACCTTGGACAGCTCCTCTGGAGATCCTAGGCGCTCCCAGATCAGCCGAGAAATACATCCCTCCAGCTAAATGTTCCGTTATTGTGTGTGTGTGCGCACAAATAGGCCCACGCTGACAGAGAGCGCCTGCAGCTGTAACGACAGGCTGAGAGACGTCCGGTTCTCGCTCTGCGACCGCCGTGGCCTCATTTATAAAACAAAAATATATGTTTATAATTTATTTTATATAAAATGTATAAAACAAAAAACGGGTTGGAAAGGGAGTCGCTTTCTCCATAAACTTTAGGATTTATAAAAGAAAACGTGACGGAGAAATGACGTAGTCTGCAAACTTTGAACTTTGTATAAACACGTTTTAGAGACGATAAAAAAAAAAATTATTTTGGAGACGTCAGACTAAATAAAAGGCTTTCAGTCAATATTATAACGTGTTTTTAATGAGGCGGGTCGGGGCGAGTACTAAAAATAGATACAGCGATGTAGGGCGGGTCAGAAATTTTCAAATGCGCAGGACCCGCAGGTCGATAAAAACCCTGACCCGTGCATCACTAGTCCCGATGTCCTTCTGAGTGGACCAGAGGACTCTTAACCCACCACACACGACAGGAATATCTGATAAGATTATCTTTAGAGCCGTTACGGTAATCTGGGGCATCCTTACGATTGTCACAAGGGGAGAGTCGGGGCAAAAATCAGCTTAAAAATCTTGCTGTGTGAACCGGTCATGGTTGTAGATTTGGCATGGACAGAGTTGACGTGTCCCCACCAATACCCGGTGATCACTGAACTGTTCCCACCACTAATTTGATTCAAGGTTGCAGTCCAGTGGACCAGGTACTGCGCTGCTGTGTGTGGACGGACCTGTCTCCAGGGTAAGGAGTTGTACGTGTCTGGATCGACCGGCACATGCCCCTCGTGGCCCGGCCGAGCCACTTACACCGATGGTACCTGCCCTGCGTCTGGATGTGGACCATCAGGCATTTTTACGGTGATGGTAACTTTGGGCCGGACTGGGACCAGAGTTACAGGACGAATCCCTTTAATCTGCACTTCCTGTTCCGGTGTACACTCGACCCCCATCCCCCCGTGTCCCGTCCTGGTCCCCACCAACGTCAAGAGCAAATCTACGTCACTGGAGTTAAGGGTTTCGTGTACGAAACTGGAAGAGGCACTTTATATAGTTGTCTGTAAACCTCCTTATTCTGAGGAATTAATGACGCACTAAAACCTAGAATCAAATGGAACCGTTTTAATGGACCAGTATGTACTTAAAGCAGAATAACATGGTTTAAAAAGAAGTATCGGAGTATGAGTCAGGCCTTACAGGGACAGAGAGGCCAAGCTTTAAAAGAAAAGCCAGACAAAAAGAAGATAAATCCAATTAAAAGGGATGGTTTTCCAGACAAAACAAGAGGTAGGGGGGACTTTAGAGGTTTATCGGCACTGACAGACAGAACAGAGTCCAAGAGGAACAACAAGGCCAGCCAGCAGAGAGAAAACAGGATGGATATATGTGATGATAGCGGGAGGACAGGGTGACAAACTGGAATGACACGAGAAATGTAAGTACAGACATCCACATGAAAAAAAACTAACCAAGAAGGGCCTTAAGACTAGAAGAGCTGACCTCCTGAGGCAGTGACTCCCCTACAGGTCTGATACTGACCCGATCCCGGAAGAAGAGAGTGAGAGGATGTGATTTTACTGATTGTTTACCAGTTAATATCCTGTTAATGTGAAACAGGCAGAAATGCACTGCTGTGAAATAAAACCAACAGAACCTTTGAGGAAGAGCACTTGTAAAGACGGTGCAAACATCAGATAAAACGAGGAGAGACGGCTAACAGCTTCCAGCTCTCATCCACTTAAACAAAACTAGTTCCAGCTCGGAAATAATCCAACGGAGCCGAAATGACCAGACAGAGGAGGAGGATGGAGAGGAAGGAAGGCTGCAGGGTCAGAATGACCAACCAGTACTCAAACAAACAGGAGGCAGCTGTGAAGCAACATTTTATTATCCACAGCAAAAAGAAACAACATTTTTCAGGTTTTCCTGGATGGCAGGCTAATGGTTTCATCCTGTGGCTGTTCCCACTGCTTTTCTCAGACAGTGAGTTCCGCTAATTACTCAGTTTGTATTAAATGTGCTCTGATGATTGGTGTTCTTAAACGCAGCATGTTTTGTTTATGAGGACAAAAGCAATAGAATAAGTCAAGTTAAGTGATGCTAATAAAGTGGGTCTGCAATCTATTTTTATTGGGCAAAACAAGTGAGAAGAGAAGCAGCCGAGAATCAAAGAATTGTTGGTACGTCGTCTGAGTTAAGAGCTAGCGCTTTCAATGGGACAATCAGTACATGATCCTGACCCAAAATGGAAGATGCTGAGGCTAATGGGACATTTTTTGCCATCCAGGAGAAAATCCCAGACTTCCTTCTCTCTGGCTCCCTCTGGGGGATCCCAAGGCATTTCCAGGCCTCCAGCAATTCCTGTGTCTTCCTGCAGATTCCCCCTACTGGGATACGCCTCCAGAGGGTGGCAACCAGTAGGCATCCTGATCAAATGCCCGAACCACCTCAGCTGACTTCCTTTTCATGAAGGAGCAGGAGCTCTACTATGAGCTCCCCCAGAGGACAGAGCTCCTCATCTCATCTCATCTCTGAGGCTGAGCCCGGCCAACCTGATGGAGGAAGACCTTTTTGCCCACTTGTTTCCAGCATCTCGTGATTTTGGTCATGATGGTAGATGGACCAGTAAATTGAAAGCTTTGCCTTAAAACTCAAAAACAGAGCATCACTTTAAGTCACTTTTCCAGTAACGAGTACCCAGATGCATTACTATTTCTAAACGAGTTATCTGATTGAAGTCACAGTGCGTTACTTAGTCCTTTTCCGTAGTAAAACGATTTACTGTATTTGCGTTCTTCCTGCATCTTAGTGAGTGGCGTCAGGTATGTGAAGAGTCACATTTTCAGCATGAGGAAGAATCGTGCAATGTAATAATTGAACAAATAAAAAACAGTATTTGACTTTCACCTGTCAATAACAAGATGACTGAGAACTGGTGTGTCCAGCCAGGGTTGGACTGGGACCATAATTGCTGGGTTTCGCATGACGTAGCGTTGACGTCACCAAATGCAGATGGGGGTCAGGAAGTAACGGCCGCTGCACAGAACCCTATTGTCTGTTGACTCGACTTCAAAATGCTCAAATTCTGTGCGGTCTACGGTTGTTGCCACCGCTCTAATCAGGAGAAAGACAAACGTTTTTTTTCATGTCCTGAAAGTCGTGTGCCACAAACTTCACTTTGTTATAGAAGTCCCCATAGGGTAATTTGTCTTGCAGATAGGTGAACATGAAAAACACACAGACACATTAAAAAAAAAAAAAGGAAAAATCTGTATGAAACCAAATTAGGGCTTAAAAAAATAAAAAGATAAAAAAATACATTTTTTAAAAACTTACTGAAACAATACGGCAGAAGTGGATCAGTAATCTTCGGCTAAAAACAAAAGGCGCAGAAACAGACAATGATGGAGTTTACAGCGATCACTTTCTACTAAATGTTATCTTCTAGTATTTTAGTGAACATTTACTCAGAAACATCTATAAAAATGGCAGGTAACAAGTTTGATAGTTTTCATGTGTCCTAACCTAACTGTACCGCAAACAGCTTTGAGAGTCAGATTTTTATTTGATTTTTTTTAGTATTTGGGTCAAAACCTATCGCGTCTGTGCCAGCCTTAGTATATTCGCTTTCATCCATCGCGCTGTGTTTTGTTGTGGCGCAAAACACTTCCTGTCCCCCATTTGAGTTTTGCGCGACTTCCAAGTCACGTGAGTGAAACCCAGCGATATGGCCCATGGGTGCTGGCGGGATAGTGCATGTGTGTCACTGAGCATGTGTGTCGTGGCGTTTTGTCGTTGTGTTGGGGCTTTTGCATTTCTGTTGAACCTTCTGGGCCACCGTATATTGGCCGTGTTCGAATTCAGGGGTAGGATGCTTATGAGGACGTGGACTTGCTGGTCTACCTAGGTTGGGTCCTCGCTCGACCGCTAAGACAGGAAATAAACGGCTCTGAAATCAGACGATCTAGCCTCATATTTATCCCCGCCCCTCAGTCCAGTCGCTTAGCAACCGTGACAGCGCCGACAGACAAGCTGAAGCTAATAAAATGGATCTAAAGAGACACTTGAAGCTCTTTTATGGTGACTTATTTCCTAAACTTTAATTTAAAACATTCAAGCTAGCTCACATTGATTTCTTGTCTTAAATTACATGAAAAATAAAACATTCAACCTCTTTTGTGGAGATTTTTATTATTAAACTTCATATAAAGATAAGCAAAAAATTCCTAAACACAAGCTTTTTATAATCTTTTGAGAAACGGACATTTAAAACTGGACTGCTCTCTGGTTTTTTTCTGTCAATGCTGCAAAACTGATGAATCAGTAGAATCCAACGGGACTTGTGTTTTAAATGCAATAAAGTAAAAAAAAAAAAAAGTAGAATCCAACAGCAGAGCATCCTGGGATAGCCTTGGCCAGCGAGGATACACCAGACCCATCCTCGAAATTGGGGTGGAACGAGGACGCATGGATGAGTATCCTTCGAATTCGGACAGCACTCGTCGCGGCGCTGTGACGTCATCGGTCTCGAAATGTGTCCTCATAAGCGTCCTACCCCTGAATTTGGACACAGCCATTGTAATACCAGTGGACAATGTCAATACTGCTAAGAACTGCTTAGTTGGAATGTTCTTTAAAATCAATAATGATCATTTTTAAGTGAAAACTGATTAGATCATAAAACATGGAGTTAAAGAAAATGTCATTTTAATTTCGTTAACAAAATTTCTTTGCCCAGCTTTGATGTACATCATTGTTTATGTGAAAATGAAGCAGAGTAAAGTCTGGAGACAAAGTGATGCTAGTCACTCTGTTGAGACCCCATTGTGTTACAAAGACCATAATAATAGAAAGAGGAGAAGCAGAGAGCCTGATGAGACTCAGGGGGTATGATCCACCTGCAGGGAAACCATTTCAATGCCTGACCAGAGAAGGTGGATGACTTCACCATTTCTTCATCTTTCTTCTCAAGGCACAAGCAAAGAAGCTTGTTCACACGTGCACACACACACACACACACACACACACACTATAAGGCATCCACCTCATCTTTTATGCAAAGAAGATGACTTCACCTGAACACGAGGCTGCATGACTTCATTTTATTCCTGAGAGCCTTTTAAAAACATATGAGCCACAGTAAAGCCTCAAAAACTGTTAATTTACTTGGTTTTATGCTTTGTTTAGTGATGAGAACACACACACACACACACACACACACACACACACACACACACACACGTTATGGTTCTACAAACAATCACTAGGAATTTCAATTTTGGCTCCAAATAATCACAATTTGCTTTCTGTCACTGCTTTCAAATGACATCCACTAAACTCACAGGCATCTGTGTTTTAAAAAGTCAATGCACGTAAAGAGGAAACACACCTGTAACGTGCAGTGATATTTTTCCATATACGCTCCTCAAAAACCAGATTCTGTAGCAGCTCTTCGCTGCTTTTATAGCTGCACTGCCTTCCCATGGTTTTTATGTTCTGTCTACATTTTTTTTTCTTTAAATCAAATGATTAAAATGTTTTGATTAATTACGTAAAAATCACATGAATATATGTGATCACAAAATAATGGCAGGTTCTAAATGTTCCCTAACAGGATATTTGTCATGTTTCTGTTCTTTTAGGCGTAGAAGACACAAATAATTTATGCAAATGTATAATATTAGAGAAATAATCAAATAATTAGGGGTGCAAGAAAATATCTATACTGCAATATCTTCTGTCACGATATATCGATATTGTGCTATCCGTATCGCGATATTTTGCTGTATCAAAATTCAAAGCAAATGATCAATTTTTATTTTATTTTTAAAAATGTTACGGAACCATTAATGATGACAGTAATTTTTGTAGTAAAATTAAAAGTATGACCGCTAGTTGGTGACTGTTTTCACCTTCTTTGTTCCAGTGGATCAACTAGATCTAGTAATAAAACTAGGGATGTCCCGATATCGATATCGGAATATCGGCTCCAAAAATACGTTATCGGATTATATCGGACTGCATCAAAAATCTCCGATATCAGCAGTCTGTATTAAAAGCAGGAATTGTAGTCATCCTTTTAGTTAACCGACCATTATTTGTTTTCTGCTTGTTATTAAAGTTGCGTTTATTTTGTTTGTACTGTTTTTTATGGTCACTAAGAGCAATGATCTCATTATTTTGGGCAGCGGATGAAACTCTGAACACTCAAATTGAAGCAGTTAGTAATTTTTTCTTATGTCTTTTTCTTATGTATTATATCGGATTGATATCAGTTTCGGTCAATACTGAAAGCTGCAATATCGGTATCGTATCGGAAGTGAAAAAGTTGTATCGGGACATCCCTAAATAAAACTGGATGTGTTATGGATGAAAAAGTTTTTAGAATGCTGTGACAGTTTTTCTACTCTTAAAATTATTTTTTAGAAATCATAAACTATGGTCTTTCTCCTAGTATTGCAATATATATCGTCTGTCCTGTATTGCGATACATATCGCATCGACATATTCTTGCCAAAACACACCCCTACTAATAATTAAACCTATGGGTCAATATATAATTTCGGGAGTTTTTATGTCCATGATATTTATCTTGCAAACATGTTTATTATTTTAAAAGTCTTCTGTGTTCTTCATGATCTTATCTTTACAAATACTATAGTTCCTTCTTATGGAAATAATGATTTATTTATAAAAAAATGACTAGATATCCCTAAAATGTCAACTAAGTTACCATCCGAAATTATTCACAAGCACCTTCTCATTTGGTAAATGCCGGTAATAATTTTTAAAACTTATTCAAAAACTGTTTTAATTGCATTCTTGACATTAAGTTGAGGTAATTACGACATGTCTTTTGGGGCAATATGTCACACTAAAAAAATAAATAAATAAAAAAACACTTTGAATGCGTGTCCGAGAATTCACTGTCAAACTAAGCTACCCATAACAAATCCACCCCTCAGGGAAGAGTCTTTATTCTAAATAACATGACCTGCTCCACATGATGTCATTAACTCCTGAAGAGAAAACTAGCAAGGCTCCAATGTTTGTTCCCTCTACACTTTTTCAGTTATTTCACCTAAAGTAGGGCTTGGGGCACGATGTCAGCAAAGTTACTACAATAACTTCCTAAATAACTTTAAATTTTCTTCAATTGTACATATAATATTTAGAAGAGTCTTTCTGTAAAATGACATGTGGTGTCTGGTCATAGGCAGCCATTTTTATTTTAAACCCTGAAAACCATAGATATCATATATATCACTAGATACCTTACCCGTGCTGTTTGATAGACCCTGACGTAGCTACGACGGCGGCCATCTTGGGGCAGCGAGCTGCCCCCTTTCATAACACTGGTGTCAATAGAGCATGTAGTATTAAATACCTCCAACTTGCTCAATTTTTAACAGATTTTCAAACTGTTTGCATTTTTATAAACGTCAGAGACGTGGCTGTGAATATGTATCAAAATATAACAATAATGGTCGGGAAATTCATAAATTATGAAAGTATCATATATCTCAAGTCTATACATAATAAGGTTTGTAAGAAAGTAACCCGTTTGTAAATCTGTTCATTTTTCCATCAAGTTATGAGTGTTTTTAGTTGATGCTCACCTTCCATCTGCTGCCATAGAGAGCAGAACATAAGCTGGCTGCCCCAAGATGGCCGCCGTGTAGCTACGCTGTCGAACCCCAGATGATTCATCTAGCCTTTATATATGATATCTATGCTGAAAACGTTAAAAAATGTCAACTAAGTTACTAAATCTCCCGAAATTATATATTGACCCCTATATTTATTTAATTGCTCACCTGTGAACCTTCATCTATCATCTCTGAAACTGATGGCTCCTATTCTAACCCAGAAGGCTTCAGTGGTAAAGAATAGGCTCAAAATTATGTAAAGTATTTATAAATCAGTTTACGTAAAAATGATTATTCCCCCCCCAAAAAAACTATTTTCTTCTTTCTCATTTAAATTGCCATAAAATAGGAATTTCACTTACTGCAAAGGTTGAGGTGAAGCAGCTGCAGGACCCAATGCAGGTGGAAGGCAGGAGCAGGTGACAGTGAATGAACTTAAAATGATTTATTATAAATAAAACCAGACTATAAGGACTCAGGACTTGACTACCTGACCATGACTGTGTGACAGAAACAGATAAACTGACCAGGAGAGACAAGACAAAAGAGCTTAAATACACGAGGAGGGTAATCAGGGAGATAAGATACACCTGTGGGGGATTACCTGATTAGACACACAGGAGCATGAACCAGACAACACTAAAACTATCAGACATAAAACCGAACACACAGGACAAAATCACACATGGTAAACAAACAGAACTAATCAGGGACAACAAGGTCAAACTAACACCAAACACATTCATCCGGAAACAGGATTTCTCTTTAAAAAGTTCTTCTCTTGTCTTTTTCTTTTTGGCATCTAAATTATTCCGAGTAACAAAAAGACCATTAAAAGCTTGACATTGACAACATTTACTGAAAGGGTTTGGGCAAGTAAACAGATTCATCTTTATTTAAAGCATTTTCTTTTTAAATTTTATTTTATTTATTTTAATATTACAATTTTCTTTGTAAAGGGGCAGATATTAATAAGAGTTTTTCTCTTCTTTCTGTTCCTTTTCATTCTTGGTTTTGCTTATCTGCATTTTTGTGTTTGTTTGTTTTTTTTTTGTTTTTATGTATACTTCAGGGTTCCTACAGGTTTCTTCTAGTCAAATTCAAGTCTTTTTATGACCTTTTTAAGACCATTTATACAACAAATGTATTACCCATTTCACAGACCTGCAGACAAGGAAAAACTAAAAATTCTTGAACATATGTTCATTTATTTTTTAAAGAAATGTGGAATGTGCAAAGTATAACAAGTTATTTAATCAGAATAATCGTGGTTGACAAACCTTTGAGGTGAAATGCGATACGGAGAGCCGAATGTGGGTAGTAACTAGTTACATTTACTCAGTTACATTTACTTGAGTAACTTTTTGAAAAAAAGTACTTTATGAGTAGTTTTAATTCACCTTACTTTTACTTGAGAAAAATATTAAGTATTGCTACTCCTACTTGAGTAAAATCTCTGAATCCTCTATTTACTGTGAGGAACTTTACAGAAGAACAAACACCTTTTAATAAAAATACACCAGACAGACACACCTACAGTTTATTAAAGGAGACCACCTGTTTCTGCACCAGCTTTGTTTTCCTACTGCCATTTTCTATCTGTTGAGCTAGCTAGCCATCTTGGACCCCAGGAAGAGTAGTTGCTGTGAGAAACAGCAGCTAATGGGGATCCATAAATAAATCAAATCAAATCTAGCTTGCTAGCTTCATAGATATCCCTGCTGAAAAAACCAGCATAGACCAGCATATGCTGGTTCCAGCATATGTTGTGTTTTGGTGCTGGTATGCTGGTCCATAGTGATCCATTAGTTCAACCAGCATAGACCAGCATTGAATCATGTTGGTCTACCAGCTAAACCAGCATAGACCAGCACCAAACCAGCATAGACCAGCATTGACCAGCATATAAATCAAGACCATCATGATTTGTTTGCTGGTCTATGCTGGTTTGTTGCTGGTCTATGCTGGTTTGTTGCTGGTCTATGCTGGTTTGTTGCTGGTCTATGCTGGTTTGGTGCTGGTCTATGCTGGTTTGGTGCTGGTCTATGCTGGTTGAACTAATGGATCACTATGGACCAGCATACCAGCACCAAAACACAACATATGCTGGAACCAGCATATACTGGTCTATGCTGGTTTTTTCAGCAGGGATTCAACTTGCAAGAAAGCTAGATATAGATAGCTAGCTAAATAGATAGCTACATAGCCAGCTAGCTAGATCTACTGTACTGGAATTATATTGAAAATAAAAATGACTTAGAAAAGTACTTCTTCTGTTTAAAATGAGCTATTTTGTAATTTTATTATGTGTATTAGTGTTTTTCAGTTTAGCCTTTAAGATACTAGAATTTCCCCAAAACTAAATATTTTTGTCTGTCTGATGATGTAATAAAAAAAAAATCGGGTGTATCAGTACTCAAGTAGCCTTTTTACCAAATACTTTTTTACTGCTACTCAAGTATTTTTTTTTGGACAGCAACTTTTTACTTTTACTTGAGTAAAAATATGATGAAAAAGTGCTACTCTTACTTAAGTACATTTTCTGGGTACTCTACCCACCTCTGCAATACAGCACCCATTTTAAGACCCAGATATCAAAATGTCAAGTTTTTTTAAAGGTATTATTTCCAAATTCATAAATTCAATGCTTTTAAGACTTTTTAAGACCCCATGGGAACCCTGTACTTGAATAAAATAAATTTTGAAAAAAATATGACAGACATGACTGCCTGCTAGCATGTCCAGAGGAACCACGTTGTAATGGACTGAATATTCAACTAATGTGCCTTTACTTTGTTCTAATGAAACGTTTAGATGTTCTGTGATGTTAATGTTTATTTTCCTGATGCATTTAAATGCAAACTGTAACGGTGTCTGTCAGCTGGTTGTTATGACGATGGAAGCAGACGTGAACTGGAGCCATTTTAACAGGAGAGGGAGGGGGGGAAACACAGCGAGTACAAAACAGAGGGACCTAAAGCTTTTGAGCAAAACTGCAGGAAATGTGTTAAAGCACCCACATCCTTCAAGGGTGCAGCACCCATGGACAGAGCCCCTATGGGAACACGGGAGAAGAAATAGAAAGAAAATTCTCGTGCACATCGGAAAATAAGTCGTGCTTTAATCACACGTTGAAAAAAGAACAGCATTTAAAGGAATTCTATTTTTAAAAAATTTGATTTGTTGGAGGTATAAGTTTTAATCACCACTAAAAGGCACAACACTGCCACCTGCTGACACAAATTGGTGCCTGCAGCCTCCTTAAAATGGGAAGTCTGGATAGTGTTTCCCATCAAAATGAAAGATTAAAACTGTATTGATCAAAATAATTGTAATTATGACTTTTACTATAATTTGAGCTGCTCTAGTGTCAATATTTTAAGTACCAAGTCCTGAAGAGCCACATGGTCTGTTGTAGGGATGCACCGATACTGGCATCGGTTTCGGCCCGATAACAGCATCAGTTAAAGTTACCCGATACCAGTGGCTTCACTGTCTGTGACTTGTGATTTCTGTTGTAGTGTCCTATATTGAACACTAGGGGGAGCTATTGAGCTAAAGAGGAACAGTGTGGGTTGAGAGCTGGAGATGGTGCCAAATAGTTCATTTTATTTGGTTAAAATGTGGAAAACTGCAATAATTTCACTGTGAAATCACAGAAAATGGTTATTTTTCACCTTATATTTTAGTTTTGTGATCATTTTTTAACATATTTTATTTTTTTATCTAACTCAGTCATTTGTTGTAAAAAGCAGAGAAGAATAAAATAAAACCTGTATTCCAATTTGTTGCATTTTTTTTTTTTTTTTGTGTGGTAGAAGTATCGGTACTCGGTATCGGCGAGTACTCAGATTTAAGTATCGGTATCGGATTTGAAAAAAGTGGTATCGGTACATCCCTAGTCTGTTGCCCTGTCAGATCAGATATCCTGGTATAATAGCCTGAACAGAAGAAGCAACAGAAGCCACTAATATCAGGACAAGAAACATCCTCACAATGTACAGAGGGTTTTACCTAAAAAAAATTTAACTTGAAGACATATGCATGTACACAAGAGCGCACCAATCTGATGGCAGAGAGCAGCTTTTTTGGAGGGGGTGGGGGGTTGTGATGCTCGCCTTCTTCCTGGAGATGCCGATTTGGATTTTATTACTTAATGACATCTTGGGGAACACGAAGCTCGAGGGCCAGAAACAGGAGGTTCGTGGGTTGGGTCTGGCCCGTGAGCCGCCTATTGAGTACCCCTAATGTACTCTATTCTAAGGAAAAAGGAGAGTGGCCAAAAACGAGTGCATGCCAGAACCACTATACAGAATCCATCCATCCATCCATTTTCTGTAGCCGCTTAATCCTCCACAGAGGGTCGCGGGGCAGCTGGTGCCTATCTCCAGCGGTCAAGGGGCGAGAGGCGGGGGACACCCTGGACAGGTCGCCAGTCCATCGCAGGACTATACAGAATTAAACAAGTAAAATCCCAAAGTGCATCAATAAGAAAAATGTCCTGAGTCATCAACTTTCAACTCAGAAAAGCAGCAATCACTGCAGCAGCACAAAAAGCACAACACCTAGAAACATTAGAAGGAACAATAGCAAGAGTTTGACCAAGCTTGTCAACATGAGCTCTCTGGAGGTGTGTGTGTGTTTCATTAGGTTTGCAGTGTTCCCTCAACGCAGACATGAAAGACAACACTGAAAGGTGGAGGAAGGTAGAATGGGAAGATATAAAAAGCTCTTTGTGTCGTTCCACAATAAAACCTGTATTCTCCCTTTAGAGTGACATCACTGAACCAGACCAATCAAAGTTAAGACCGTTACGAATGAGCAGCCTGGATTAGGGTGACCTTCATGTGGAGATGTTGGTGAAGGTCAATGGGCTCTCATGAGACTCTGGGATTAAAAGTGATGAAAGAGTGTTTACTGGTTTATAGAGGACTCAAGAAAATGCTGCTTTTTAATTATTTACAGGAAAAAAATGTCTTTGAGGTCTTTACAAAACAACAAGTTGATGTTGGCGTGACTTGTTGATCCCGAGTACTGATCATTAAACGAAACTTAGCACAAAATCTTAGGAAATTCATCCTTTACTGTGTTTTAACAAGGTTTCTTGGTAATAATAAATCGTTGGTTACGTACCGTAACCCCAGATTCTATGAGTATAGGCGGAGCCCTTTAATGGCTATCGCTTTGGGAATCCCCTCGCGCCAGTGCGCGCCACTGAAGCCTTTAGTCCACGCCCACCCATTGTGGGCCTCACCCTATAAAACACCCCCAAAAAGGGTGAACGGCTCCCAAATAACAAGACGATTTTTCTTCAGTCATTCAGGAACCAGTGAGGCCCAGGTATTAAAGGGCTGCGCCTATACTCATAGAATCTGGGGTTACGGTAGGTAACCAACGTTCTATTTCGTATAGGCTTCGCCCTTTAATGGCTATCGCTTTGGGTAAAGGGCGAAGCAGGATATAGTCAGCGCCTCACTGGGTCCGTTCGAAAAAACCCACAGGAGGCCTAACATCCCATCCAATAATGACATAAGCCAGTCTCCCAGCATGCGTAATTACGCACCAGGAAAGGACAAAAAATTAAGTTAGAATGTACAACAGGGACATCTAACTCAATAGGAGACTGGCGGCTCGGAAGGCGTGACAGGAATAAATACTCCTCCATTCGCAGGGCCACCTTAACTAGCCGATAGGCCCCGGGGCTGAGAGGCTCAGTAGGCCCCCCACGGCCCGAAAACTTCCTCTTACTGCACTCTGCCTTATAAACAATGTCAATACATATACTACACATGCTTAAAAACTAATATATATATATATATATATATATATATATATATATACACATATATATGTATATATATGTGTATATATATATACATACATACATATATATATATATATATATATGTGTATATATATATATATATATATATATATATATACATACATACATATATGTGTGTGTGTGTTCTATATCTAGATGGATATAAATAATCTGTTCAAAACTGAAAATATATTATTAAAGCAAACAGATCTATTTTAAATTTAAACAATATAAAAAATATAACAAAATGATGTGAAAATAACACCATATACCATAACCTCTGCACAAGCATCAACCTGTGATAACAGCAGAAACAATAAGCAGCAGGTCAGTGCTAGAACCTTCTCTTTAACCTCCTAAGACCAGAAATCTTTCATGACTGCATTTTAATTTCTCTTTGCTATTTGGGCTGATTGGGACCTGATGGACATAAAAACAAAGAATTATCTTTGTACCTGATGTAGTTTCTGAGAAAACTGATGTCCCTTTATGACGTCATCATTTTAAACTGAGGTAAAACTCTATAGTCACCACTGACTCATGATGTGCTGAACTTTATTTGGTGTCTGAACACAGCAGGATTTTCCCCCGAGTACAAAAACAAAATGAGAGACTGCTGGTCGACTCTCCGAAACCAGACTCCAGAACCAGACTCCAGAACCAGACTTCAGAACCTCTCTCTCTCTCTCTCTCTCTCTCTCTCTCGTGTTTTGACACGGTTCTGGTCCAACTTTTGCCCAGAAAGATCGTATTGTTACAGTGACGATGTCCCCACCCCAGCAGAAGGAATCATTATTATAAATATCTTCTACCTTCTCTGCTGCTCCAAGTACTCAGAGCACCTGTCTTCTCCTCCTCCTCCCCGGCAGCGGTTCCCTGCTGAGCGGCTGACAGGCGCTGCTTCATCCCTGCGGCTCTGCCCGGTGCGTGCATGAACGAACTTTGTCCAACTTTTTATTGGCCGATTAAACAATTCTGTAAGCTTAGGTATGTTCTGTAATGTCTCATGGAGCAAATATCGTTTCTGAGCATCGCTCTAAAATTTCTTTCCCGGCATTTTTTCAAGTTTCTTTACGTCTTTAGGAACACGCCCCAAAATCATCTGAATTGTTTGACTGGTGAGCTCATGGTCCAATGGGCATTTACGGATCACGTGGGGGACGTAGGTCACTTGTAATTCAGACCAATCAGCAGCCTTAAACGAGCTGATTGACAGAAAACCTGACAAATTGTAAAACAATGGGTTTTTTCTTTTTGTTTCACCTGAAATGATAGGCCCCTAGATATCATAGGCCCCTGGCCACTGCCCCGGTTTGCCCGTGCATTAAGGCGGCCTTGTCCATTCGTTAGATAGGATGGAGCAGAAGATCACAGCGTCACTCCGACAGAGCACTCAGAACTGAGTGAGTCATGGAGGAGCTGGACACGTCACGCAGATAAAAACGAACAAATGAACATGGTGAGGTCCAGGAGGCGGCCGTGCAGATATCCTGCACTGACAGTCCTCCATGCAGAGCTGCAGAGGATGAAATTCCTCTGGTGGAGTGCGCTCTCAGTCCCTCCGGAGGGTCTAGACCCGAGGAGGTGTAGGCTTGAGAAATAGCTTCACACAGCCAGTGTGAAAGCCACTGGGGAGACAGAGGAAGACCCATAGAGCGTTCTCTAAAGTGCACAAATAAACGCTGAGAACGACGCAGAGCAGCTGTGCGCGTGACGTATAGCAAGAAAACACGCGCACACGGCAGAGAAGATGAGATCTGGCATCCTCCTCCGAATTATGCGGAGGAGGGGAAAAACCATCCAGTGTTATGACTCTGGATCTGTAAGAACTGGTGATGCTTTTAGGTGTAAAAACCGGATTGGGGTGCAAGGCAGCCGAACTGCCGTCTCCCCGTATCTGAAGGCAGGACGGAGCCACAGACGGTGCAGACAGATCGCTGACGTCAAGGCCAACAGCAGAGCTGTCTAAGTGACAGAAATTTCAGTTCTGTCTGATCCAAAGGCTCAAACGGAGCTGTAGTCCGTGCACGTAAAACAGCATTAGATCCCACTGAGGGACTAATGAACGCGTCACCGGCCGGCGTCTGCGCACGCCTGTCAGAAAAAACGCTTCATCAGCGGGTGACTGAACACTGTTCTGTCACCAAAACCCTCATGACAGGAGGAGATCGCTGCAGCGTATGTTTTGACTGTACTGAAGGCCAGGTTTCTGTCCATCAGTAGCTGAAGGAAAAACAATATGTGAGCTAGGGGGCAGGAAATGGGGTCCACACCCTTCTCCGCACACCAGCGCTGAAAAGCCGTCCATTTGGATGCGTAAAGCGCTACAGTGGAATCAGCGTACGCACCCTGAATGGTGCGCACCACTTCCTGGGAGAGGCCCAGCCTCTCTAACCGTTCCCGTTCAGCGGCCAGACCCAGAGGTGCTGGCCTATTATCGGATAGCTCCTGATCGAACCCTCCGCTTGGGAGAGAGCGTCCTCTCTCCACGGCAGCTGCCACGGGCGGCCTGACAACAGCTGCTGCAGGCACGGAAACCATGGAGCGCTTGTGCGCTCTGGAGCCCGTATCCGAGCCAGGAGGCGGGGGATCCGGGGAAAAGCATAAAGCTTCGTTCGTGGTCATTGATGGTGAGCGAAGGCATCCACTCCCAGAGGTGGATCGTCCGGTGGGCTCAGCGAGAACCAAAGGTCGCATTGTGCGTTTTCGCGGGCAGCAAATAAATCCACGTCCGCTTTGCCGAATCTGGCCCAAATCTGACGGATCAGTTCGGGGTGCAGACACCAATCCATGTCCCGAGGGCCTCCCATCGACATGATGTCTGCTCCTCTGTTCAGCACACCGGGAATGTACACCGCTCTGATGGAGAGCAGGTGTGTGTGAGCCCAGAGCAGCAGCCGCCTGGCCACGTTCAACAGCTGGGCTGAACGTACTCCTCCCTGACGGTTTATGTATGCTGCTGTAACCATGTTGTCAGTATGGACCAGAACATGCTGGTCCTGCAACAGAGGCAGAAAATGTTGAACCACCTTCAGCACTGTGAGGAGTTCCAGAACATTTATGTGCAGGGACGTGTGGGGCGGCCACCACCCCCCCCACTACCTCAGGCATGTGCCCCCCAAACCCGAAAGGGAGGCGTCGGTGAACACCGACACAGGAAAAAAACGGGGACTTGCCGAGAGGAACCCCTGCTGATAACAGCGGGGGGGGGGTGGTCCGTCAGCGTCTCAGATCCAGTCCCACTGAAGGAGGGAATGAGATCAATCTGCGCTCGTGACGCACAGGGTCCAGGTGCAGGTGAGAAAAACCACCTCTGCAGACGTCTCATGTGAAGAAGGCCCAGAGGGACCACATGTGCTGCTGACATCGTTCTTAGCATTTGCATAATCGAAAAAGCGGTCACTATTTTGTGAGGAGTGACGCGCCGGAGCAAAGCTGTCAGATCCTTCACCCTCGGCTGAGACAGTCGTGCTCTCATGAGTGTCATGTCCTGGGTGCCTGCAGGCAGTCTGTGTTTCTCCCTCAGGGCGTGGCAGGCAGATCCTCTCCAGCTGCAGCTCATCAGCTTCATCAGAGGACCTTCATAAGGAGCAGATCCACAGAGGGACGACGCCAGTCTTTTCCACCTCACTAGTGGTAAACTCAGGTCTCTTCTAGATTTTGTATCCTTGAACATTGTAATCATTTTCCTCTCACCTCTCCAGCCTACCTGCTCGGCGTCGTCCACCTCAAGATCCTCCAGAGTCCTTCTGAACCTCATATCCACCTGGTCTGCCTGTCCCCCTGCCAGCCAGCTGCCTCCACTCCATTCATCCTCCATCAACCTTTCGTTACCGCTCCAACCATTCTCACCCAGGACAGACAAAACCTCCCCAAGATCCCTTTCTTCATCCTACCAGTAAGACCTCCATTCAATACTCATCTCAGCACGTTATCTTCATCCCCGTATACTCACTCTCCTCTCAGTGAAGTCTCCTGTACCCGGATCCCACAGGTCCTCCTGGATCCACCTCCACACCACCAATATTATAATAAAAACTTTATTTTACTTACCTTCTGTTTCCTCCGACTGTTGTGTTGCTTCAGGATCCTCACAAAACCTCAGATTATGACATTGAGGGGCGAATCCAGCTCCACTCCCAAATAGACGATCGTCTGAGATGGGAGGGGCGAGCTTTATTTTATTTATTTTATTTTTTTTTTTAAATGGAGAAAGACAGCTGTGACAGGTGAGAAACGAGGGACTGTGTTCGCGTCTCCACCTCCTCTCTGGAACGGTCTGCAAAAACAGATCGTCCAGGTAAAAGAGGGTTCTCATCCCAGATGTGCGCAGCGGCTGCAGGGCCGTCTCCACACATTTACGTGCACGGAGCCAGGGAGTAACGAACGGAAGGCGGTTGCATTGAAAACTGCTGGGTCCCTTGGAATGAGAAAGGCAGAAACTGTCTGTGCTTGAGAATGATCGGGACGTGAAAATATGCGTCCTTCAGGTCTATGGAGGTGAACCAGACGTCCTGGTGAACACACTCCAGCACCATCCAGCACTCCAGCATCATCAGCATGTGAAAAGGTCTCACCAAGATTGATGAAAAAAAGGAGGGATCCAGAATAGGTCTCATCCCTCCTGATTCCTTGGGGACTAGGAAAAAGCAGAAGTCAAACCTGCATTTTCCTTCCCGAGTGGAACCCTGGAAATAACGTCCTTCATCAGGAGTTCCTGCAGCTCTGACTGGAGAGCGAGATTCTGATCCGGAGATGACAGAACCGTCTCCAAGATCCCGCTGGAGGGGGCGGGGTTAACGCGAACTGCAGCGTGTAACCCCTGCTGATTATTTGATCCATCCACCTGCTCATCGGGCACGCGCTCTTCCATTTGGAAAAACGTGCTGAGAGCGGGCGTGCGTGTGATGGCGTTGACGTCATCATGCGCATCAACCAGGTTGAAGCCCCGCCCGCCGTCCCCGTCAGGGAGTAACCCTCGGGAAGACCCATGGGGGGATTGAGCCGAAAGGGCGGAGGGTCCGCCTCATTTACACTCATTGCGGGGCCCCGGCGACGGGACGGTGCCCGATGCGCGGCAGAGACCTCACAGAAACTTAGTTTCCGGGTCATTTTGAGTGGCTTGTGCCGTCTAGTCGCGCCATCTCCCATAGAAGATGGAGAGGTAGGGACGATCACAGTGTCCACGCGAGAGCATGACCGTGCTCTCGTGGACTCATGTTGTGTTCGCTGTGCTGAGAAAATCAGCGACAGAGGAACACCTGTCCCACGGACTTTAGACTGAGTGAAAACATGATCTGTAGAGGAATCTCTAACAGATAAATGCTCACTGAGTGGAGGATGTTTAACAGTGAAAAACATGATCTGTAGAGGAACTCTGAGTGGAGGATGTGTGCGAGATGAACACAGCAGAATCTTCCGATTTTGCCATATGATGAGAGCGCTTTGTGGGATGTAAATGTTTTATTTCAAAAACATCAACGCAATAAAAGCAGTTGTACACACACACACACACCGCCAGTCAACTTTTGTACGGCTCCTGTCGGGGACCGGACTTGTGCCAAGTCTGAGCCGGTCGCCGCCCGCCAACACTGGGAAGAGCCTCGGCGGCTGGGTGAAGGAGGCCGCCGGAGGAGGAGCGCCTGCGGCAGCAGCAGAAGCTGAAGACCGCCGTAGTTGCTGGCGCTGGTCTCTGCGACCCCGCCAGCGGCCCATTGGACGAGAGGAGCGGTCGTCAGCGCGTGGCTGTGCCACATGCCGCTTGACTTTCTCCAGCTCCTCCGCTGACTTCTGCAGCTGGTCCAGTGTGAGCTAGAAATGAGGCCCGAAAAGCCCGTCCGGGCTAATCGGACCCTCAAGCAGCTCCTTTTTTAGCTCCTCTGGGATGGAGGATGAACGCTCACTCTCCGATCCGTTTGGAGATGGCGAAGGCGAGGAGCGCTGCGTGTTCGTTCCAGCCGCCGCCTGGAACGAACACTGATGGGACCGAGCTCTCAACTTGGCGGGTTCGGCCGACGCCCAGCTCGGGTACGCCGAAAAACCGCAGGAAAGAGGCCAAAACCGGATCCTTCCGGCTGGACTGTAAGCCCGCGAACCTCCCCGCTAGGTCGTCAGAGAGAGGGAGGGGACGAGCTGAGGGAACAGCGAAGTCCTTGAACTTTGCCGCCGTCTGGATGATGTTCGGCAGCGCTTGAACCAGAGCGTCGATAGCCGGGAGGCTAGTAGCCACCGACCGTACGACACCAGAGAGGGTCGGGTCATCACCCTGCGGGGCTAAGCCCGGGTCCAACCCTGCCGGCTGGGAGGGGGGAACGGGGCTGCCCGCCGAAGGGGAGGGGGTGAGCTGTTGGAGCAGCCAAATTCACCCGCTCAACACCCTCCGGATGATGGTCGGGAGTCGGGACTCGGGAGTGCTCGGACCAGCAGGCAGTGGCCGGAGAAAAACCCCCGACGGTGGCAGGGTAGACCCCAGCCCTCCCGGCCAGGAGGGGTGGGGGCAAAACGCCTGAGAAGTCCTCGTCATGAGCGGACTCGTCCAGTCCAGCTCGTGCTTGTGGAAGAAGTCGGTCGTCTCTTCCCGCAGGTGTTCCGTGACCAGCGAAAAACTCCTCGGTCACCAGGTTGAAAAATGTACTTACCGTCGTCTCTGTCCTCAGCAGGCAGGAGGTCGCGGAAAGGGCAGGAGGCCAGAGGAGTCCTAGCCAAACCGCCTGCTCGGCACCGCGTGCTGCTGGACTTGACGGCAGAACTCATGATGATATGTGATTGCTTAAAGGACAAGTGCTCAGTAGCTACGCTGAAGAAAAATGGGGAGCCGTTCACCCTTTTTGGGGGTGTTTTATAGGGTGAGGCCCACAATGGGTGGGCGTGGACTAAAGGCTTCAGTGGCGCGCACTGGCGCGAGGGGATTCCCAAAGCGATAGCCATTAAAGGGCGAAGCCTATACGAAATAGAACTTATACCTCTGGAAAGCCTGATTGTGCAGTGGTGGAATGAGCAACACGACTACCATATTTGCTCGAATATAAGACGAGGTTTTTTTCATTAAAAATAATTTTAAAAGGGGGGGTCGTCTTACTATCGCGCCCCAGCAGGGGGCGCATGCTTTATGTTCAAACGGCACTGTTACAACAGAGTGTAAATATGCACAATAAATGTTGTGTACATTTTACATTTAAAGAGATACTATGCAGTTTTGCTTGTTTTTGGCTCCCTCTGGTGTCCGTTTTAAATCACTGCCATAAAAACGTTAGCACCATTGTTTCTACAGCTAAATCTAACTGATGAAATGTCTCCTCAGCCTCCATAGCTTTCTACAGGAGCGGTTATTTACTCCTTCAAAGAAATCAGCTGTGTTCAAGCAGGGAGAGATGGGAAAAAATCAGGAATCATGAGCTAAAAACACTCCAGTGCTAGCATAACAGCTAGCCACTTTGGGTTAGCCTAACCCTCGAGAGATAAGTGACTTCCGGGGCACCGGACCGCTGACTGCAGACTTGCAATCATGGTATTCCGGATCTAATCACCAGATGGGGCTAAGTGACTTTTCATTAACTCTGTAAAGGGTCATATTAGCACAGACTGGCTCAAGGAAAAGATTTAAAAATATGAAAAAGTTGCAAAGGATGCCTTTAAAGCTGCTCTAGTTAATCTTCAAACAAACAAGGTTTAGCTAGCTATTTTACACAAACACGTCTCAGAGCTCTCACCCCTCCCGTCGGCTACGACTGATAAAGTGTTTCTGATTTGATTTGAAATCATACGGACAGAAGTAGCTATCTCTTCATGTAGCCATGTACTGTCACCAACTGAAAAAATACACACACAAAAAAAAAGATTTGATAGAATTTGTTGAAAATTAGATTTTTTTTTTTCTTCCTTCATCATCTGCTGGCAAAATGACCAAGTCCACCCTCAGGGATCAATAAGTCTGATCTTATCTCATTTTGTGATATTTTTCATCTCACAAGTATTGCTATACAATGTCAAATAGCTCAAGGCGCCATTGCCAAGGTGACGTTTTCACATACCCAACTGCCCCCCACCCCACTCATAAAAAACACATGGCTCCGCATTTGTTGACCTCTGCCTCTGCCTGCAGGGTGACTCATGTTTGATTTGCTGGGGATGGGGGGGGCAGCATCGACTCCTCCCAGCAAACAACGTAATAAATTTAAGGGATGACCACGTGGAGCTAGAACATCGGCAAATAAGAATCTAAAAATGAGAATAAAATAAAGATAATAGTTACTGATTAAAGAAACTGATAGTTCCTATAGGAAAGCCCTGCCACAGACTTAGAAAAACATCGAACCATCAGTGTTTCCCTTTGGTTTGAAATTCAATCTACCTCTCTGGGTGCTTCTTAGATTCATACTCAGCCAGGGGGGCCTTTGTCCCATTAACCCGGAGAAAGACCAAGATGCTATAAAGCAGTGGTTCCCAACCTTTTTCCCAAGGGATTCCTATTTTATCTGTCAATTTTTTTGGCGACCCCCCACCACCACCACCCCCACCCCCGCCCTTTTGGTTTTCTTTTTGTAACAATCTATACTACTCTGTTCTCTTCCACGTTTGGACATTTTTGTTAAGGTTTTTCAATTGCTTTACCTCGGTAAACTTGCGCGTGAACTCCACTCCGTGATCGTACCGTTATTCTGAACCCGATCGGTATTGCGCGTGTGCAAAACGCGTCTACTTCCGGTGAAGGATTTTACGGTAATTACGGCTCAGAGTAACAGTTAAGATGTTAACAATAATAAGTATTTGTTAAAATGTTTACAATATTGAAAATGTTTCATATAATGTCAACGAAAATATAAAACAGAAAGGGAATTACGGATCAGGACGGCCCGATCCTTAATGCGCATGTGCAAAGTCGGACGGTACAGATGTCTGCCCGATGCGCATGTGCAAAACGCGTCTATTTTACGGTAGTTACGGGAATATCTGTTAAATGTTAACAAGTATATATAAAGATATATATATTAACATGTTTGTTCACGTGAGTATCCACTGTTTAATGGTCCACGCAAAAGAGGCAAAGCTATTGGGAAAAGCTAAGGGCTAACTCAGCGCTAATGAGGAAGTGACGTAAGATTCGCACATGTGCAGTGCCGATCGGGTTTCCAGTACAGATCGCAAGTTATTTTCCATTTTTTTATTGACTCAAGAATTATTACTAAATTGTAAAGACTTAGTTATGTTACACAAACATGAAATAAAAGCATTTTATTTGATATTAAGGTCCGAATAAAAGAATTTAGTAAACGTTAAATAAAAAAATATAATACATACATTTTTAACCCCTCAAAGTGGAGAGGTCCAGGTGACCCCCTGAGAGGCTTTGGCGACCCCTAGTGGGGGTTGCGACCCCCAGGTTGGGAATCACTGCTATAAAGAAATGCAGCTAGGTGGAAAACACTCTAAAATCCCATATCGGAATTTTTAAAAAGGAAATAAGTTTTACAGGTGGAGCTTTTTGTTATAATTGTTTACAAAGGCGGCAATAGCTCAGTAGGTAGTGTTCAACTTGCAACTGGAGGGATGTCAGTTCGAACCCCATTCTGACTGGGTCACAATGTTGTGGTGTCCTTGGGCCAGACACTGCGGCTACGATGTAGCTCACTGCCAACAGCGAGCAAATGACTGTCATGTAAAGCCCTTTGTAGTCCATGACTTAGAAAAGTGCTATATAAATGTGGGACATTTACATTTAACCCTGATTAATTAGAAAAAAACATTTAGAGCCGTGGCCAGATGCAGGTAAGATGCGGATTGTTCATAAGTGCTCAACACATCCCTACTTTTAAAAACTATCCCTTGAAGGGTTTTCTTGCAATAGAAGTGTATCATTAGCTAAAAAGGCCCATAGCCCTGGTACATGTCTATTAGCTGGATCTTATAATTATTTTGTCCAATCAGCTGGTGATTAGGAAACACATCCAACTGCCCTGGGTGGTCTTTTAAGTCTCTCCCATACAGCCAACTCTGAGCATTTGCATTCTAAATGCACTGCTCGCTTCCTCCTCTAATGTCCGACAGTTTCATGCATATTGCATGTGCCAGTGTCAGCCCTTTGCTGCATGGGGGCTCATTGTCTGCCCACAACAAAAGAACAATCAAAAGCTTCCAGAGAGCAGCATTCCCATACAAAGCATCAAAACCAAGCGGACACAATGTCTGATGCTGGCAGAGACACAAGCTGAGGCACCAATTATTGATAGAAAAACATATGCAGTGAGGGAAAAACAGCTTAATCTGAACATAGTTTACCGTTTGGAGAGCTGTAGCAGAAGAGAAGGGTCAGGGATAAGAAGCAGAGGTGTGTGTGTGTGAGGACGTTAGAGCAAAAACATAATTAGATATGAGAAGTGATCCTACAAAAACAGACCATGTAGTCAGAAATCCTACCAAACAACGCAGAAGTACAAATGGAAATGAAACCAAAATTACAAAAACGTCACGCTGATGGTTAGTTAAACCCAACCTTTTGAGTTTGCTTTTGGAAAAATTGTGAAGATGGTCGACATTTCCAACACATTCTTGGCAGGTAAGTGGAAGAGCCATCTGCACCTCGTGGTTATCAAACTGACAAAACGCCACCCTGGGAGGGAGCCTGCTGCGAACAAGGTTTTAGCAACTGCCAGTTAGAGAAAACCACAAATACATTTATTACATGATGATTAGTTTTCTAAGTCTTCCTTTTTTCGACTTTAAATTAGGATATTCTCTTTATCTGATACGTTGAAGCTTATAGGCAGGGCTGTACAGTGCGACATATATGTCGCACGTGCGATAAAAAAACAGTCTGTGCTACAAACTATTTTTAGACGTAGCACTTGTGCGATCAGGGTTTCCTCTACATGTAATTGATCGTTGCGCACCACCACACCGTCAGAATTAACTTAATATATATATATTTTAAAAACAATGTCAGGTGGCCTCAGCGGGTCTCCAACCTAGCGCTAGAACTCAGGCGCGGCGCCAGTGCAGAGCATCTTGCCTGGCAGCGCAAGGCGCTGCATCCGCTGGCTCGGGCACGTCCTTCGTCTCCGTTTTGATCATCCGACCAGAGCCATTCTGCATTTTGACCCGAGGGCCGCAGCCTGGAGACGACCAAGACGTAAACCCCGGCCGCAACCGATGGTTCCATGTCGCTGCGGGCGACCTCCAACAATCCGGAGTTGCCGTCAAGCCGTGGCGCAGCTGGCACAAGATCGCCAGCACTGGAAACACCCAGGCTCAACGCACTGGTGCGGGACGACACCCGACCCTTCGCAGGAGCCGTGATGATGACTTTGAAACAATGTAAAGCATATTAAATATATATATAGTATATAGCCTATATTTGCGCACTTGTATGGATTAAAGTTCTGCGTTGAGTCGACTGGCGAGTCTAGCGACGGAGTTCCATCAGTTCTAGCTGTTCGGAAAAAAACTCTTTGTGACTCTGAAAGTGTCCCTGTGCTTCAGACACACATTAAACCAGAGGAACTGATAAATCTGAACGGGTCACACTGATGTCTGTTAACGAGTCCACGGTCCGAGTCAGGGGGAGACGAGGCTTCACACCGGAGTCTGACCCCGCTGAACGCAGCTCAGCCCCAGGGGCGGATCTACAACTTTTTTCTTGGGGGTCCAGGCAGGGGCAAAGAAGGGTGGCTCAGTAAAAGGTCATCATATTTAAATTATATTTAAATGCTCTGCAGTCTTGGACTGCAATGGACAGCAGACCTAAGTTTTAATAACTTTTATTTACTGAAGTAAAATCTGTTTAGTAGAACTATGCAGCAGATTCAAAATCAGGAGACAAATTAACATTTTAAAACATCACAGTCTCACTGTACACCATAAAAACTGTCTGCCTGTGAATTTGCTTTCAACATCGAAATTAATAATAATAATAATAATAATAATAATAAATTTAACTTATATAGCACTTTGTTTCACAATCTCAAAGTGCTACAGAGCAGAAGCATAAAATAGATGAGTCAAAGTTCATAAAATAAGTAATATAAAGTAGAATTATAACAGTTTCTGCATTTTATTAATAAATCAAAGATTATAGCAGCTGAAAACATCTGTTTTTGTGGTTTTGTGCACACATTTCTCAGCTCACACTCGCACTTTGAAAAAAATCTACACTAATTTGAATGAATAAATGTTCTTCTTGAAATTACATTGACATATAAACATGTTTGAAGATATTTCTTGTTATTGTGTTTTCACAATAAGTGTGTTAAAACGATGGGTACTAATTTTGGCTTTAGAGATTGTAGCTGTATTTTTATGATGGTGCTACAACTTTTTGTTCTGTGCTACAAAACCTGCAACCTTTGTAGCACCAGTGCTATGAGCTAAAAAAGTTAACGTACAGCCCTGCTATAGGGCACGACTTGATCATCCATCCATCCACTGGAGTCTCCGTCCAGTGTCCAGAAAACCTCCACAGGTGATGGTTTAGATTATCCGTCTGGTTGGTTGGTTTATATGCAGCCATGTTTTATTTTAAAAGTCATGGACATAATTTACACTTCAGTGAGACCACGTGTTTTTACCGTATTTTCCGGACTATAAGTCGCACTTTTTTTCCATAGTTTGGCTGATCCTGCAACTTATATACCGAAGTATATAATTTTGATTAATTTCACATGTTTGTCACTTTCACACCTAAAACCGCTAGATGGCGCTGTAGGCCTGTGTACCAATCAGCCACCATGCTTGGTTGTAATATTACTGCAACGCCGGAAGTGTGAATGAAAATCACGCCTTGGCACAACAGAGGGAGGTGTTGCTAATAACGTAGCAAAGGTGAGCTGACCCCCAACTGGAAAAAGTACCGTATTTTCCGGACTATAAGTCGCACTTTTTTCATAGTTTGGCGGATCCTGCGACTTATGCACCGAAGTATAGAATTTCACATGTTTTATTCACTTTCACGCCGCTTTAAAACCACTAGATGGCGGTGTAGGCCTGTGTACCAGGCCCAGGGCAGGTACCAGGGCACGTTGACAGCACAAAGACCGCCCCGTAACCCTTTTATACCGCCAGTGAGTAATCTTTTGTTTAAAGCACATGATTGCGCAACTTTACCGGCGCGGTCTGAACCCTTATGAACGACGGGCTCCCAGATACCGGCTCAGCTTTGCGGGAAATTGCCAGCATTGTTTTATGAAAGCAGCTAATAATGTGAAATACCCGTTCTTAGTCATGGATTTTATCAAATAAAATTTCCTCCAAAAATGCGACTTATAGTCCAGTGCGACTTGTGTTTTTTTTCTTATTTTTTATGCATTTTTGGGCTGGTGCAACATATACTCCGGAGCGATGTATAGTCCGGAAAATACGGTATTTAAAAATCAAGTAAACACCGGAAAGCTGTTACGTATACTCAGTGGAGATGCCAAACTGGAGCGACGCCAAGATCCGGGTGCTTCTGGCGCTATGAGCAGAAGCAGCCTGTCTGTTTACTAAGGGAACTTCCGTCTCACGTCTCTGAGATCACGCTGCACGTTGACAGCGCGAAGACTGCCCCATACCGCCAGTGAGTAATCTTTTGTTTGAAGCACATGATTGCGCAACATTACCGGCACAGTCTGAACCCTTAGCTCCCAGATACCGGCTCAGCTTTGCGGCAAATTGCCGGCTTTGTTTTATGAAAACAGCTAATAATATGAAATACCAGTTCTTGGTCTCGGATTTTGTAAAATAAAACTTCCTCCAAAAATGCAACGTATACTCCAGAGTGACTTATAGTCCGGAAAATACGGTAGTTCAAATCAAGTGAATGTTTTCCTTTACAGGCACAATCAAAGCAAGCAAACCAGTCCCTTGATATGTTTGTGCTACATTTTCATCAAATTGAATCCAATAATGGCTAAATGAGGTTGACATTGGACAGTAAATCAACCTTCTTACTCCCATCATGCTGGATCTCAATTTACAAGCTGATTAAAGCACTAAGCACTGCTGATCCAAATAAACCCAGGTGGCGTCACAAAAAGGCCACAAAATGAAGTGTGACGTCAAAGAATGGCTTCCTATAAGATGGATTGTATTTTCTCCTATTTGTTCTCAGGTACAGTGATGGGAAGGTGTTGGCCCTCTTTCTGTTTGTCACAGCTAAATGTTTCAGATCAAACACACTTAAACATTAGACAACGATAACACAAGTAAACACAAAATGCAGTTTCTGAAGGAAGATGTTTATTATTAAGGAGAAAGACATCTCAACCCTACAGGACCCTGTGTGGAAAAGGTTTGATCACTGTGGAGGAGTTCTGTTCCATACAAAAAATATTAAATCAGGAAGGGGCAAATACTTTTTCATACCAACTAAACTTGCTTGCTTGCTTATTTTTCCCACCAAACAAAAGCCACAATTAAATGTGAAGTCTCATTCATTACATAGCTGTGCCAAAGAGCCGTAGTCTTTCTAAAGTACACAGACATGCTGTGTTCTTCTGCATAAAATCAAAACCACAAAGCAAACTAGTGTCCTGGGACCAGCGAGGGAGGGGGGGGGGGGACAACACAATCAAACAAAAAAGATGCTGAGATGTGTTCCTTCAGAGCTGACCACAAGTCACATCGAAGCATGTCAGAGGAGGAAGTCAGCCATTCTGGGATGTTGGCCGACATAGAAACACCAATAAGGCAAGAGGGTACAAAACTGTCACCGCTTTGCCCAATGGTGACTCATATAAAAGACAAAGGAGAATAACAAATTATTGGAGGGAAGTTTTAATTGCATACTAAACTCCTAAGCTCGGAAATCATGACTCAGCAGAAAAGGGGTTGTCCCCTGATCAGATCAGAGTTCAATCCTGGGTCCAAAGCCATGTGTTGAAGCATCCTTGGGTACAATACTGAACCCCCAACTGCCTCTAGGCCCCATGACATTTTGTCCTACTTTCCTTAAGGACGGGTCAATTGGAGAGAACAAATTCCACCATGTTACTGAGGTATGTGGCTACAAATCACTTTCACTTATGTAGCGTTTTGAAATAACTATTTAGTTATTTTAACTACACCCTCTGTAAATTCACTAATAAGTTTTGGAAGTTTTATATGGAGAAAATATCTCCAATACTATCACTTATATTCAGTGTTTACAGGAATTATCTAGGTTCTTTGAAAGAGTACAGTGAATTGAAATACCTTATTAATAACGTGAACTGAGACCAGATAAGGATTGAACAACCATTTAATTTGAAAAACCTAAGAACACAGACAGATAAGACAGTTTGAAAGTTTGATGTAAACACAATTAATATTCTTAAACATGTTGAGGATGTTAAAGATAGTTTAATTGTGAGTTTTAACGGACCGTAGCATATGTTTTAATGACTAGGGAAGTTAGTTAATTTAGTTAACCTAGTTGGGACTTTAAGAGTCAATTTAGGCTAATTTGAGTTTGGAAGAATTAAGCTTTATCAAAGCAAACCTCTCGATCAGAAAGTGGTGTTCGCTCACTGACAGGTGGACGCTCCTGGATCTGGCAGGCGTTGGTTTCTCCACGAGCTGAGGCTGGAGTCCCCAGACTCGGAGTGGTGGTCCTGGAAGGCGTGGCCGCCGAGGACCTCGCCGGACAGTCCGTGGATACGTCCCGGTCAGCAAGGGAGGCATCTCAGCAGGCATGCTGAACTCATTTCTGATCTCTCCCGTGGTGAGGGAGAGGCTGAGAGGCCTTGTTCAAAGCTGATGAAGGTTCAGCTAAGATAGCAGCATAGCAGCTCCGACTGCTTTCAGGCTGTAGCTCAGACCAAGACTGAGACTGTATGAAGACTCGACAAGACTGTCAAGACAAGACCAGCAAGACAAGACAAGACTTGTACCGGAACTGAGTATTAGTTTTGAGACAAGTTATCTTAAATTTAACCAATCAGAAGATGTTAAGTGTACTAATCAGAACTGAGTTAGGGGAGTTGTGAATCGTTCTGATTGGACAAGGAACTGTGAGGGAGTTACCAAGTCACATGACTTCTGCCCGTTAAGACTCACATTATAATGTAGAAAATGCATGAAAATAGCAGAGAAGCATTATAACACTTTGAGTGTGTGGATGTCCTTGGAGCAGGAACACTACAAGAGAATGTTCTGTAAACAAGAGATTACAGTTGGAACACCAGTCTGTGGTGTTACAGAAGAGACTCCTTTACAGAGAGTGTTTTATTAGACCAGTTAGTGTCCAGTTAAGGTCATCTGGGAGATGGACACCTGAAAGTGGACAGTTGGACACCTGTAGGGATCTTGATTCAGGTTAAAACATAATCCAAGAGTGATTGTATTCCAAGTTATTGGGGAAAAGATGGATTATTGTTGTGATGGTCAACAGAGGTCAAAGGTCAGAGGATGTAGCCTATTTGGTGAGGCTACACTTAGCTCTTCCCCTTATGTCCTTAAGACCTTCTCAGAGACCTTAAGCATGGTGCCCTCCAGGCTTTTGGTGGTTTAAACTGGTGTTAAACTTTTTGGCACCTGTATAAAGAAATAAAAAGCGCACATAAAATATAAAAATCCTGAGTCTTATCATAGAAAAATAGCTTGTGGTGTACCACAGGGTTGGTATTGGGACCCAAGTTTTTTTACACTTGATGTAAATAATATTTATACTGCATTCACAAGGTTAACGTTTGTTACTATGCTGATGACACCAATTTATTTTGTTCAGGAGAAGAAATGAGCTGTTGAAAACTAGAAATAGATTACATCATCAAAATATGATTTAACATTGCCATGTCATCATAAGTAAAAGCAGATTTATGGAATTTGGTGGGATTAAAGCAAATTGTTTTTTTTTTTAAACCACTGCTTAAAGTTTATGAAATAAAATTTGGGGAGTAATTAGACATCAGAAACTTTGTTGGAAACCACACAAAGTAAATGCTAAATGATCTAAATCTGTTGCTACACTGTAAAAAGAAAACGGGTCTAACTTTTTTAAATTACTTCAATTTATTATAAGTAAATTATTAGGTTTACCCAAGTTAATTTATCAAGTCTGCTGTTAACAAACTTAACAAATCAACTTGGATCCACTTTATTCAATTACTTGTAACAAAATAAAGTTAAACCCCTGTTTATTTTTTACAGTGTATTTTTTTTTTTAATAAAACGAGATGCTAAATCAGAAATATTTGTATCTGATATTGTTTTTTAATTTTACTATTCCTATTGTGTTGAGATGTAGGGAAGTGATAATAAAACAAACATAGACTTAATTAAATAAAATAAAAAATTTAATTATCTGAATAATAAATAAGGTGGGTTACAGTGAATCAATTAGTCCAAAACTTGTAATTGTAGTCCAATTTATAGACATTAAATTCTGTGAAAATACCTTTTAAAGCTAAATAAAATTTTATTTACCATTTGGTCACCAACCCCTGCCATGGTTGCCTCCTCTTTTCCATTTTTGAGAAATTGATAAAAAAAAAATGTGCAGAGTTCCAATTTTGAGAGGACATTTGTTTTGCAAAATTATTAAAATTCCACACTTGACAAAGAGGCCCTGCACCTCCAAACAAAACTGATAACCCTTGCAACATTTTTTAAACATTTTGCAAACTCTCTTACAAATACTGTTTGGAATGTGTTGCCAACAGTCCAATGAGATACTGGCTTTTTTTTTAAAGTATGCACGGTATTTGCTACTACTGATAATCTACTACACCGATAAAGGGTCCAGCTTTTCCTAATGTATGCCGGTGGTGACTCCAGGCTCTCCGTTTTCTAAATCTGGATCTCTTCACGAGTTCTCGTTGCTCTCAGCGACTAAATTAGATCTAAATTCAGTCCAGTTCAGTCAGGTAGTTTCTGGGTATTTTGCCACAGGATCAGGATAGAAGTGCTATCACTCTTGACTGTGCAGCGCATCATAATGAGGAGAGACATTTACATCCTTGTGAAGACGACGAGGTTGGACCATGATTTACAGGGAACACGTGTAGTGATTCAGTAGCGGTCAGGTGCACTTTTAATCCATCCTCTCATCTCTAAATCACTTTTATTAATATTTCTTGTACAAAAATGCAGATATTTTTTTATGTCTCATTCAAAATTTTGTGAATTCTGACCACCACTAATTTCCAACTTTGTTAGATTCTGATTAAAAATATAAATTTAATAACATAACGGTTAATTACAGTGACTTGTCATTTCTTTTCTACTCTGGCTTTTAATTTAAAGGTTTTCATCAATCAATTAGTGATGGGATGTTCATGAACGAGTCGAATCTTTTGAACGGCTCTTGAATGAGGAGTCCTTGTACAGAACTGTCCATTTTTTTTGTTTTAACTGTGACGTTTGAGGCCGAAAGGCGATATTCAACGACACCGGCTCTTTATTTAAAACAACATCAGTGAGCAGCATGAACCCATCAGTTCTATTGGGGAAGCTAATTAGCGACGCACACGTAGGTGTCGCAACAAATAGTGTCTCCAAACATGGTTCCACATGACATTTCTCTTTCAAAATATTGATTAAAAAAAACACAAAATAGCCAGTTTTTTACGTTCTCAGCTGGCCTCTAACCAGACGTTCAAATAGTCAAAGAAAACCGATGATGGATGATCACAATCAAATAATTTAATCTTCACAGGTGCAATTGTTTACAATTCCTTATTTCTGTGCACACAGAACTCGACACAATGGAGCTTGTGTGTCCACGTGAAGTTGCAGCTACGTGCACAGGCAGCTCTCCTCTGGAGGGGGAGCTCAGTTTCACATTTAACTCTTTGGAATTGGATAATAATTCACATGATCAGTCACTTTCAAATATATAATGGTGGAGGCTTGATTGACAGGTGAGTTAGGGGTAAAGGGTGATTCCACTAAGTTTTTGGAACATCTTTGATGAACTTTAGTTCTTATCTGGACTGATCCATTTTTTTAAAGTCTACGTTTCATTCACTTCTCACTAATCTTATTTTCACTTGATTGTTGTGATGCCGACGTGTGTTTTATCTTACGGTATGGAACTTTAATTTTGTAGTTATTAATATTTTTATAGTATTTAAATTTAAAACATAGCAGACGTGGATTCAAACATATTTTGGGATGTAATTAAGTTTTTGAGGAGGAAGCATTTTTAACTTATGGCAATTTTTGAAAAATAAAGCCATAAAACAGTGTTAAATTAGAGTGCTATAGGAGCCAAATCGTTACAACAAATCCCTGCAAGCTCTATCATGTTTACAAGTAAATATAACAAGTTGCACTAGAAGTTAGAGCAGTAGAAGTAGCATTCGATTATATCCAGAACACCCAACGCCATCTATTATCCCTCTGCACAATCACCTGTCAGAACACAACAACGCTGTCATTCACTCCCAAGGTCTTTTTGTCTTTAAAGCCATCATCCAGGCACAGATGGACGAGGTAACCAGGGTTTCTCATACAGGATGAGGAAAGTCACTAAAGCAGGATGTGATAAAATCACGTTCAGACTCTCAACAGCTCCTGAAGGCTGCACGTAAACTTTAAATACAGTGACTTGAATTACTGGTGACATGACAAAATCCCTGAAAAAGTCACACTTTAAATAGTGTGTTGAAATAAACATTGTGAGGAAAGCATGAGATAGGTCCATTTATAAATCCAACTGATTCTCTGACAAGTGAGAAAACTCCTGGGTTTAGGGTGTAAACTCATGTAGGTGAGCTTTAAAGATACTCAGATACTAAATAAAAGCTCTAATTGCTTTATGATGTAATGCATCAGAGCAGGGATTCCCAAACTGTGGTGCGCAAGATGAAAACTGTAATGGTGGAAATTTGAAATAATGACACATTTACAGTGTGTTTTCCTCCACTCAGTAAAAATGTGTAAATAAACATGTATACCATTATTGTGTGGAGATGTGGGACAATATTTGGATGAACTCTGAGTCTTTTTTCTGTCAATCATGTGAACTCTTTCGAGCGGACCTTTATTTTGAAGGCGACGATAACTTTTACTATTAGTTCCGGGGCAAAGTTGCGTCAAATGGATATTATTTATTCAAAGAATCCTTCTTGACAGCTTGTAACAACTCTGCTGATTGATTCCATGTGTGTCCTTATTTAATCAACTCCATGGTGAGACGTTTTCTTTGTTTCTGTTGTTTTTACTAAAGATGCAGTGCTACTTTCTGCTGCCGATGAGCTAAGGGCTAACGGAGCTGGGTGTTGATTTTAAAACACTAAGCAGTTAGTTAAGTGAACCGTCAGCTTAAACCAGTGTAGTAACCTCCTGCTCACTTCCAAACATTTGATCAGCACTCCCCCATACACACCCGCCGTCTTTACAAGATAAGCGCGTCACATGAAAATGCGAGGGGCATTTACTGACCGTAGGACGCGTGACTCTCACAGTAATTCTTGGTTACATATGATTTAATTAATAAAATCTCAAAAGTATCAAAAAATTTGTAACATTAATGATTCGTAGGTACCAGGAATTTGTTCAAATGTCAAAGGTCTCCATCCGGGGACTGGGGGTGCGCGAACACGGCTGGGACATAGAAGGGGGTGCGCGGCAAAAAAAGTTTGGGAAACGCTGCTTTAGATTGTAATGTAGTGCTGAATTCAAACGGAAAGACATTTAAGAACCTGATCGTTCATAAAATCCAAACAAAAAATGATGGTAGATTTTGTTATTTCTTTATTTTAGAAACTGAGATGCAAGAAGAAAAGAAACTGCTCTGAAAAAGTATCTGCACCCTCACAGAGTTCTTGTTGTTGTTTACTTGTCACATTGTTTTTTTTTTCCATATCAGATCACTGACAGACCTGTAAAATTTAGAAATCACTTCAATGGAACATGTTGTGAAGTGAGCTAAAAGACCTCAAAAAGCAACACATCGCGTCCTGTTTTAAAGAAATTCAGGAACAAAAAAAATAATTTAAAGTGTTAAAGAGATGGGACAAAAACGTCCTCCATGAGAGAGAGTTCAAAGGTCAAAACCTCTTCTGGCCAAAAACAACACAAAGGTAAAAATATTTTGGTGCTCCCAAAGTCAGCTGATGAGACAAAAGCTGAACTAAATGGAAGGAGTGTGTCCCGTTTCATCAAGTGATGCTCCCATCATGCCTGGCACCAGCCTGTGGGGGCGGGGCTGTGATCTGGGGGCGCTGCAGTTGGTCTGGTCTAAGTTCAGAAAAGTTACGTGCCCAAAGGATGAGGTCAGCTGATTACCGACCAGGTTATTACTTTTATATAACTTGTTTTTAGGACAGGCAGTGGATATGTTGATGGTCAAACTACAAGTAATGGATGGGAAAAAACCACAAAGATGCATGTTTTGCGGGAAAACTGACTCTGACACCAACTATCAACTCAGCAACACTGAAAGGCAAAACATCCAGCAGGATCCCAAAAATCTATCCAGTCCAGACAATCCAAACTTCAGTCTGAGAAGGAGTTGGTCTCCAGTGGATTAGAACCAATCAAAGACAGTCACTCAGCTGCCCCTGACAGCTGTTGGCTGTTTAAACAAATAATGACTTGTGTGGAGGTTTTCAGGTGTAGATTCCATCCAATCAAGTCCAGATCGGATCTCCTAAATGCCCTTGTTTGTGAGTTGTTTATTTGTCATGGCTCTGAGCCAAAGTATAATGTGACTCCTGAGTCTATAAACACGCTTTTTCCTGGTGCCAAGTCAATAAATACAAAGAGGATGTCCCAGTGGTGAAGGTAAAGGTGATCTCCACTGTCAGCTCTGTTCACTGATGTCAGAAACGTCTCTGATTACCTACTGTGAAATATTACGAGGCTGAAGCTCTACAAAGCTGAAGCGCAGGGGAATTTATAAAGTCTGACATCTAAAGAATGAAGTAAAAAGCAGGGCTGCTGAAGTCAGTCAGTGTTGTGTTTGCAGAGAGAAAATCCATCTATATAATGATGCCCTATATTTGTTCATTTATATATTTTATTCTAAGAGATAAATATATATACACACCAGTTTCAGAGAATGTTATTCCCCAAGAGACACAGTGCTGTATATAATAGCAAAAACAGCAGCCATCTTCATCTGTATTTTATACCACAAGACAATTTATTGTTCACTGGAGCACCACCATGCATACTGAATGTAAGAAAAATGTATTAGACTTTTATGAGCATGCATAATCTCACTTTGTGTCATGTTTGTAGTGGGTGAGGATCCAAAATCAAGAGGATCAGGAAGGCAAGGAGGCAGGATTACAACAAAGTGTCGGTTCACATGGCAGGATTTTCAAACTGTCATAAGAGACTAGACGTGGCAATAAAAAAACACATTACACATGAACGATTTTACAAAGAATATGAACAGCCACTGCTGGACTGGCCATTGGCCACACCAAGCGTTTGCCCGGCGGGCCGATGGTAACTGTGGGACGGTTTTATTTGGTTGTTTTATTTTGCACTTCCTGCACTGCTAGGGACCGCTCATATGGCTGTGGATGCTCAGAGACACACCCTAGTCAACAGCCCCGTCCCCATGAACAGCTGTTTCCCCTCGCTCTGTGACGCTTGTGTCTGTCAGCTCGCTCTCTGATTGGCTACACGTCAAATTCTACAGGGGGACACCAAGCACTCTGCAAGGTCGGGTCAAGACAATCCAACATGTTTGATTTCCCAGATTTGTACCTGGAGTGGTCCAACGTCCTTCTGAGCGGACCAGAGCACTCTTAACACACCACACACAACAGGAATATCTGATAAGATCAGGGCAGGATTATGATTGCAGGGGCCCCTGGGCACAAAATATTTAAGGGGGCGTGGGCCCCTGGGCCCATGCCCACTTTGTCCATTGGATATTCTGCCATGGATAAGATTATCTTTTTTTTTTCTTCAAAGTCAAAGTCAGCTTTATTGTCAGTTCTGCTATGTACAGTGCATACATATACAGAATCGAAATTTCGTTTTCTCTCAATCCGCAAAAAACAATTAAAAGAACACAAACTTGAGGAACAGAACATAATTTAGAGGAATAACGAGGTAGATAATTGACTAGTTGTTCTGCTAGAGAGACGCTTAACACGGAGGGCTGATATGGTGCAAATGAGCTTGGTATTAGTTGTATAAAGTGACATTTAGAACAGTATAAAAGTAGTATTTACAAAAATTTACAAAAAATAAAGACACACATCCTTAAGATTGTTGGAAGAGGAAAATCAGGGCATGTGAACCGGCCTTAAGGATACTTGATTGTAAACACAAAGGCGGTGGAGGAAGCAAAATACAAAAACCCTAACTAACAACGAACTAAAGGCACACGAAGTAGGAAAAACACAGGAGCGACAGGACTTACTGGTTGGCAGGAAAGTAGGATGGCTGGCAGGGTGGCTACAAGCTCTCAGGTAACTGGAGGTAAGGTGACAGGGAGTGAATGGACTGGGCTGGTAAACATGCAAAGACAGGCTAATCAGGGGGAAGAGGAGCAGCTGAGAGAGTGGGTTGATTAAATAAGGAACTGCCAACTCATTTTCCCAAGACGTTCCCAATTCCAGGATGGATACTTACCGTATTGCTCCAAATATAAGACAACCCTGATTACAAGGTGGTCCCCCTTTCTTAAAACTTATGCTTTTGAAAAAGGATTTTAACAATTAAATATCATCTTTTATCAAGAAACAACTACTGTATTTGAAAAGCATTACATGTAGCATTTTTTTAATGAACAACCACATTTAAAATGAAACACTTTATGGCATACTATAAAAAACATGTAGTGCGTCTGAATTTCAATAACTGTAAACTTATTTGCGACTGCTAGCTAGGCTTGGGCGGTATTAAGGTAATACCACATACACCCGGTATTGAAAAATAGCAGCGGTATTCGTTTCAATACCGTCATGAAAAAAATGCACGTTCAGCGCCGGAGAGCAGGTGAGCTGACGGTAACTTTGGGCCAGACTGGGGCGCTCGCGCCGCCCGCTGTCCGAGCGACTCATTTAAATCAGCACTTCCTTGTTCCTCCTGAAGCTCCGGTGTGTTCTGCACACTTAGGGCTTCAGTCAACAGCGGGGTTTTTCCGTTTGGCGGTATTTCCGGTTTTATTTTGACAAGGCTACGGCTATTTCCGGTTGTTCCGGTTTCATCTTAGAAATGAAAGAACGGAGAGAACACACGGATTCGTGCGCACTTAGGGCTTCAGTCAACAGTGGGACCACTCCCCCTCCCTTGTTTTACTCAGCATTTTCTTGTTGCGGCGAGGCGAGCTTGCGGGTGTGTTAGCGCACTTACCGCGCTTCAGTCAACAGCGGTAGCCGTCCGAACCGAACATCAGCTGTTACTGCTCATGGTGGGAGCCATGGCCGCAAATGCCCGAGCCGAATTAGGGTCCCAGTCCAATCCTGGTCATGGTAATACCGCATACCCCGGTAAAATGTGGAGGAAGTTTGACGGTATTAAAATTTGGATACCGCCCAAGCCTACTGCTAGCATGTTTGTGTTGTTTCTGGCATCATCCAGTCAACTGTTGCGAGTAGGGCTGGGCACCGAAACACGGTACTAGAGGTACTGACCGAAAGCATTCAGTACCAAAAAAACACATGGTACTCTTAATATAAAACGTCCCTGTAAATAAGCCGTACCATGTCTCTACCACTTCTTCCGCCCCACGTTTTACGCGAGATGCAGAGGCGCAGAGTGTCCACTCCTCAAACACACACACGGCAGCCCCTCCTCCGTCTTTCAAAACAGTTCTCCCACAAGCGTAGCGATTTCCGTGTTAAAATGTTGAAAAAATGTTACGTTTGGCTGCATTTTGGAAAGGTAAATGGGATTAGACAGGACAGGACAATACAGTAATCCCTCTGGCATGTTCCTGGGGGTCTTCTCCCAGTGGGATGTGCCTGGAAAACCTCATCAGATGCCCAAACGTCTCTACTCAGAGCTCCCCGCCTTCTCTCTAAAGCTGAACCCAACCAACCTACAGAGGAAGCTCATTTTGTCCTCTTGTTTCCGGGACTTTGCTTTATCTGTCATGATCCACATGATGTTCTTTATTAAACACTTCTGTTCCTTCCTGTTGTCTTATCTCTGTGCTTTTATTTACCTGGTGTGTTATTGATGCTGCTATTTGGATGTGTAAATGAGACCCGCTGACTCTCTCTGGACTTCGCTGCATAAACAAGGTTAATGGAAGAATGGATGAACACAGACAACATCAGCATACTCATCAAACCCTCATCAACCCCCCCAGTACAGGTAGGCCAGGGCCCAGTGGACCACCGCTGAGTAATCATCTACACTGATGGGGGAAATCACTGTTGCTATGGAAACACCATTTAGGAATGCTATGATCCCAAACACACTTCCTGCTTTAAGCCTAATTTGCCAAAAATCATTCATCATACTTGCCCAACTCCAGTCGTGAGTACCAAAAATCACTAAGTCAGATTTTAACAGCCTAACGAACAAAGCAGCATTCTAACTCATGATTTTGAATATTACTATTTTAGTTAGGTTATTACTGATTTTACATGTTCCAGATACAACCCCACATCAATTAGTCATGTCTTAAATGAGCTAATATTGATCAAATGAGAAAGATAGATTTAGAGATTGAGCAGGTTGGAACGGATGGAAGAAAGTGATACAAAAGAGTTTCCAAAAGAATGAAAGGAAAGGTGTAGAAGACAGTGGTGAGACCAGCAATGTTGTACGATCTAGATCAGGGGTACTCGATTACAAAAACTATGGGCCACATAAATGTCCACGAATGAGTCAGCTATACTCTCGCTGCAGACGGCAACCACTGCCAGTTCAATACTGAAAATATAAATAAAGATGCAGCTCGCAGGCTGGATCTGGCCGTGGTCTAGAAAATGTAGCCCTTTAGAGAAGACAGGAGGCAGAACTGGAGGTAGCAGAGATGAAAGTGCTAAGATTCTGCAGTGCGAGGCAGAAACTTACAGCTGCTGCTTAAAGAGCAAATTGAAAGTTCTTCTTTTTTTTTTAATTCAGATAAAATTCTGTCCAAAATTACTATTTGAAATGTTTATTGAGGGTATTTTGTTTTACAATACATTTTTGAAAACATTTTTCTAGTCAAAAGTGCCCCTTTTTGCAAAGCTTCTAAAAACGCTTTTTTTTTTTCTTCATATGTGGACCTGTGACGTCACCAGAGGGAGCTCCCAGCTAGGTGGCGCTGCTTACAGTGTTGTCAGATGTAGATAAATAAAGTATTTGTAGGATAATTTAACACTCTGTACGATCAATAATCCCATAAATATGATCATTTGAGCCCTTTGTTGTGTGGAGTTTGTGTAACAGATGCTTGTTTTAATCATTGTGTAGATTTTTTAAAGCTAAACTACTTTAACATCTCAGACTGGCACCGCTCTAGTCTGCCAGCTGCCTGCTCGCTGTCGGCGATGAGTTGTTAGTTTTAGGTTAGAGCGCTCTTTAATCCAGTCGGTGTGAATTCATTTTAATAAAAAATGCTAAATTATTATGTTTGTGAATGCCAATCGCCAGTCTGTCAGGACACTGAGTCAACAACGGGACGGCTTCCTTACTGGTACGGTGACTTCTGTTTGGAGACAAAAAACCCCGGCGGTCCTGGTCTAGTCCAGGACTGGATGTGATGGAGTCCCACATACCGACGAAAAACATTCAGTGTGACTCTAAACAGGCGCCGTTACTTCGATCCATTCAAATTAACACCGGAACCGCTGTTAGCACGCAGCAGCTAACAGGAGCTAACGGGGAGATTTGAGTCTCGTTTCCATGGCAGGGTTTGGTACGGTTCGTGGTGGGTCATCGTCCGGTACCGATCCGCGATTTCATGAGAGCGTTTCCTTCAGCTGTCGGACCCTCACCTGGCTGGCGGGGTACAGTAAATCCATGCTGCAATGCTCTCCAGAGGGGCTTCCCGGCGGGGTTTCCAGCCTGGCCCGACACTGTTCTGGTGTCAGCCTTGAACCGTTCAGCTTCATCCTGTGAAACTTCTTTATAAACTCTTTCATTCCTTAACAATCCATCTAGCTCGTCCTGAACGCAGCTCAGTGTTTGGAGCTCTGATGATCAAACCTGGTGCTAAACGCGGTTATGGCATGTTATCCCATCCGTGTACGGTCAGATCTCTGCTCACAGACCCAAGTGAGGAGGTGAACCCCTCGCGGTCTACAGCTGGACCAGCAGGGTACAGCCTTACAGGACTGATTGTTTTGATCTTTTTTTTATATTAATAAAATAACTTCTCACTATAGTAATAAAGTAATCAAATAACAGCACTCTGGGGGTTTGTTTTGCTCGTCACAAGCAGTGATCAGTGGATCAGTTTTCTATATAGAGAACCAACGGGCTCCCTGCACTGTCGTCACTTCCGGTTTGGTGAAAAAATAGAAAATTCTCACAAAAATGAATCCAAAAGCCTAAATAAGCTGAATTTGTGTACATTTTTATTCAGAAAAACAATTGTTTAAGGGAGTGTTTCAATTTGCAACTTGCTCTTTAAGCTCCTCATCCTTTAATGACGTAGCAATCCAATTCGCAATGAAAAAGTGGATTTTGTGAAAGATTGACATCTCAGGGGACCTACCCACATCTTGAGTGCCCCTGATGGAGCCGGATGATTCACTGTAGCGACCCCTGAAGGAAAATGCCGGGTGCATTTGAAGAGTTTCAATGCAGGTGTTGTCCAAAATTCTAAGACAAGACAACATGTCTGACGGGGCGGCGTGTAGCTCAATTGGTAGAGCGGCTGGTCTGATCCCACTGGTGCCTACTGGTGGTGGTCGGAGGGGCTTGGAGGGCGCCGGTGCATGGCACCCCCACCTCCATCAGTGTGCCCCAGGACAGCTGAGGCTACAACGTAGTTTCTCACCACCAGTGAATGACTGTATGTGTTGTACAGCGCTTTGGGGAGTGAAGAACACTGTAGAAAGCGCTCCATAAATACAGGACACTTACCATGTCTGTGCTTTGCAGAAGCCCCTGATGGTCACATGTACATTTTTATGTTTCTGCAGTGTTTTCTGTATTGCAGGTTAAAAAGACCCTTCACTTCCCGTTTTGTAGAGAATGTTTTCAGCTAAAATATAGTTGTTAATAAAAATAACTATAGATACAATCTAAGGCTGCATGGCGGTGTTGTTGGTAGCACTGTTGCCTCGCAGCAAGGAGGTTGTGGGTTTGCTTCCCAGCTCTACAGCCTCTCTGCGTGGAGTTTACGTGTTACCCCATGCATGTGTGGATTTTCTCCAGGTACCTCCTCCAACTGACCAAAAACATGCATGTTAGGTCAACTGGTGACTCTAAATTGTCCCTAGGTGTGAGTGGGTGTGTTTGTCTCATTTGTCTCTATGTGTCCCTGTGATGGACTGGCGACCTGTCCAAGGCGTCCCCCGTCTCTCGCCCCATGAGAGACATAGACACCAGCTCCCCTCACTGGAATAAAGTGGTTTCAGAAGATGGATGGATGGATGGATACGGTCTTCTCTCCCTCTAAACTGAATAGATGAAACATTTACTACAAAGCAGGCATTTAAAAGACAGCCATGGGACTTTGTTGTCTGTGGCTGCTGCTGTTACATAAAGCCTTTAAGGAAGAAAGAGATTACAAACTGGAGTTATTAATTCATCATCTGCCATCAATCTAATAAACTGTGGAAGTCAGTGAACTCTGTTTTCCTCGGAGCTCGCTCCAGGACCTGATTTCTACTTCAAATTGGCTTTTTCTCCTGACACCCGCTCCAATCTTTGCTCTATAGTTAGCCATTGTGTCCTGCAGCATGTAAACAATTAGCTTGTCCTACAGTTACTGCAGCTCTGGCAGCAGCATGCAAATGTGGATTAGAGCGAGGGGAAAGAGCACAAAGGCTAATAAACAGCTGGCTTTGGCAGTACGCTGGTCGGTGCTGCATGGGGCAACAACACAGGTGAATTTACTTACTAGTAAAGCTTTATTATTAAGTTATCAGTATGCAAATAGCACGCAACTCCACACAGCAAAAGAGTTTGTTTCAAGCAACTGAACAAAGAGTCTTGCACTCCGGGAACTCGTCTCCTAAGGATGGCTCGGCTGGTAGAAAATGGAGACGCGTCTACAAATACAAACTCCTGTCGCGCCAAGCACAGCGTGACGGCTCCCGCTTCAGCAGCGAAGAAAAATGACATCTGCTACCCAAAATACCATAAATGTATGAAAAATTAAGCCACTGCAGACAGAGAAGGGGGTAGGGGGTGCAAAGGGCGGGACACAATCATTTACATCCAAACTCATGCATTATGAAGGAGGAAATGATTACGGTAGCAGTTTCAAAGTGGAAGTTTGTCAGAGCAGCAGGAGAGGGGAGCATTAGCTGTTCATTAGCGGACAGGCAGGGAGCCATTGATTTGGTCAGTGTGCAGCGCCACGACCCGCGTCTGCAGCATGTCGGTAGTCTGCTACAGCAGACTGCCAATACACCATGTTGACCTGATTTATCATTAATACGATAAATACAAATAGCAAGACATAAAATCAACTGCGAGTGAGACTCCCATTAGGTCATTTAGTCATTTTTTTTCTTTTATGTTTTGCCAATAGTTGCTTTGCACATAATCCCAGTAAGTGTGTGTTTGTTGGTGTTTAACCACAAATCCTTCTGAATGTCTGAAAAGTCAAAATGAGGTTTTTAATTTGTGTTCAAGTTTTGAATTAGGATCCAAATGATCACTAAATTAACACAAATTCAATTTTAAAGGGACTAGGTTCAGGATTAAGAAACAAAACTCTTGATTTCGTGGAAGATCGTGGAAGACCTCAGCCACCCCAGCAACAGACTGTTTTCTCAGCTGCGATCAGGAAAGCGTTTCCGCTCCCTGAAGGCCAACAGAGAGACTGAGAAGGAGCTTCATCCTGCAAGCGATACGGTCCCTAAACCAGATCAATACTCAGAAATAATCATCCTTGCACTACATGCACATTTGCACATGTACTGTATACAAAATTGCAAACTCCCTAATCATTCCATTTATTTCCATTTTCATCTTCCTTTTTAATATATTAACATTGTTGTTTACACTTGTAAATAAGCTTTTTTACATTTCTTATATATATTTTGGTAATTGTATATTTGTTCTATTTTTTTAAGCTAAACTTAGTCTTTTTTTTATTAAATTTTTTAAAATTAATTAATTTATTTATTTTTTAAATTTTACCACACCTTTTTATTTCTTACTTGCTTCTTATAAAAAATTTTTGGTTCAACGGCAGTCGTACAAGCATGTCACTGCATATTGTACTGTGTATGAGTGTGTATGTGGCAAATAAAATTTGAATTTGAAAACTCACAATAGCCACGCCTGGCGCTGCAAATAACTACAGTCTTGTACGGGAGCGTGCACAAACTTCTCAATTATCTCATAAGGGTTCAACCAAAGGCAGCCAGAGACATGATTCCATAAATAAAAATACATTTTATTAATACAAAAGGAAATACAGTAAAACAATGCCCCGCACCACACACACACACACACACAGGGTCCGAAAGCGGGAGCGATCCAACAGAGCTAATCTCGCTAGCTGCTATGTTCCAGTCCTTCCCAGCTGCCTGTATAGCTGAAAGTTTTAATCAGTCGGTGTTCTCTGACTCCCGGAGGTGAGTTTGAGAAATCTAGGGTGATAGAATCATGTCCCGCCGCCTCTATCACCCTAGATTTCTCAAGTTGGCATCACGGAGTGGAGCTCCGAAGCACCCGGAGCAGCGTGCGCAGCACACCCGCCTTTGATGCACTGTAAGCGGACTGAGGTCCAGGAAACAGTCGGGGATTAGAGGCCTATCGTCCAGAGACCCATAAACATGGACAGATCGCTGTGCGGTCGCCTATAACAGCACCTTTAGCTCTGTGGAACCCTATAATCCATCAGAGAGGTTTTCAGCTCCAGAAACAAGATAACACCAGTTTGATGAGGAAAAACCACTGATTCAGACGAAGGAAGTCCGCCATTGACCAGAAACACAACACAACGGTGCAATACTGCCACCTACTGGATATACATTTATTATTACTTTTTTAGCTTCCAGAACGCGCAGCAGCGTCAGTTGACGTCACATCCGTAGGACAGCGCGGGAAATTTGTTCCCGAATTGCAGAACATTTTACAGCTCACAGCCTGTTCAGGATGATGGAATGATACATGGGTGGACTCATTCTTTTTGGTTTAAAATGCTTCATCACTTAAAACTGAGCATGCATGATTACTTTTATTAAAATCTTGAACCCTTTAAAATTTTGGCACATTTTTTGTTGTTCAGATGACGTGCACTTCCACTACTTCTGTAATTTTTCCCCCCGTCTGGCAGTCAGAATTGATGTCTGACTGCCAAAAACAAGCCTTACAGATTCACTATCACAGGTGGGGCGTTGCAGCTGTTGCTATAACCAGGGGTGCACACAAGTTTTCTGTTGAGGTACTCGATGGAGAACCTGGCGCTGGTGTCTGGTACGCACCACATCTCTGTGGGTTCTGGAGAGTGATAAGCTGCCACTGGTGTGTCGCTGGTGCTGCACGCGCATCACCAGTGCTGAGTATGTGTCGGATGTACAGCAATTGTGTGTGTCTCAGAGGTGCCGCGCGCGTCTACTAGCTACAGAGGCCATGTGAGCACTCATTTGCTGCGCTGCAACAGGATGTGAAGCTCGTCAGATCGCAGGCTGTGCTATTGGGACCGCGAAAGCGCAAGTCCACAATAGAGCGTTCAGGCAGTAGGTTCTGGTATGCATGTATGATACCTGGTGCGCATGCACACTGGCAGACCAGTTATGTGTACCCCTGGCTATAATGCTCCACCTGATATATATTTTTAGAAATCTTTTATAGCATTGCTTTTTGGTTTAATTTGAATCCCAACAGACAGAGAGATGGAAATTAAGGAGGAAGGAAAAAGAAAGAGGTGGGCAAGAATGTTAAAAGAAAAAGAGTACAAGAGGTACAAGAAATCTGCTTCTAGACCTGCAGAAAGAGAGAGAGACCAAATAATACATGTATAGAGGGCAAAAATACCACAGCAATAAACAACAAACAAATATACAACAATTACAATGTCTTTGAAAAGTACACAGTAATGATTAATTCATGGTGTGTTTAGTGCCAACCACAATCCTAGTTAATGTGTCTGGAAACACCTGAGTCTATACTGACGTGTACACCTTGTATGTGTGTGTGCACGCTTGTGTATATGAGGTTTTTCCATGGGAGTGTTTAATAATAAGTGCGAGGAGCCACAGACCCATAGAAGACCAGGAAGAAACCTGAGCCCCAGACATCCGGAGGCCATCTTTTTGTAATTATAAGTAAGTCGTTATTTTGAGAACTGCATTTTATATTTACTCAGTTTGTCTGATACATAAATTTCTGCAAAAGTCTGCAAAAACAGAAGAAATCTGTGAGGGGGGCAAATACTTTTTCATGTACCATGGCGACAACCTCTCCACTTTTGCTCTCTTTGCTGACCTGACCCATCCGTGTTCATTCATCTATGTGTGTGCATAAGAAGGACATGGGTGGGGATTATACAGCCCTTCTGGCATCTGTAATAAAAGACTTATGGCTCTGTGCTGTTCAACGTGCAACAGTGGCATCTCCAGATAGCCTCAAGTAGAATGTTGGGTTAGGGGAGCGAGAGAGCATTGATCTGTTACGAGCTGGAGAGAGAAAGACAACCAAAGGAGCGATAGCCGATTTCTTTTTCATGTACTGCAGAGGAGATTAGGATTTAAGCGTGGAAAAAAAGAAATCTCATTGCACAGAGAAGGGGATTGAGAAGGGGAAAAATGAGTCAAACAAGGCCACTGCATGAAGCCTTTTTACTTTTTTTCTTTGCTCCCTTGTATTCCCCTGTGTGAAAATATGACAATCCAATTAGCACTCTGTTTTAGACGATCCACGACTCTGTGTCAAACCTGAGAGAGGAGATAAAGAAGGGCGAGGAGGACAGAGCCTTGACATTTCTGTTCAAGAAGCACGCATCATTTTTAAAAGGCTACTGCAGATAAATCACAGGTTCTCTCTTTTTTATCTGTGCTGCTAAAGCCAAAACCAGAATTCAGAAAAATCTTTGCTAAGATTTTAAATAATTACAAACAGCACCATTAAAACCAAGTTGGACCTTCGGTTTCAAACAATAGAGGACACTCGTTTGTGATTTAAGACCTGTATTAAGAGAATTTGCTTATCTGAGAATTTGAGATCCAAATATTTAATTAAAATGAGCTTCGGAACTCAATATATAATTCATTACTGAGAGTTAAATCTTACATTTCTATATGTCCACATATGTCCTGAGCCTACTTATATCAAAGAAATGTTTGTCAGTCTTCTCTGGAAATCCCAAAGTTTTCTACTTCAGTCACGTTTTGCATCTTTCCTTATCAATAATAATAAAAGATTCTCAATGAAGAGCATGCAATAATGTGTTGTTCATCAACAACATTGATTGTTAGAGTCACAGACTTGCTGATTTAAATTGAGAACCCTAATGGAAATTCAACCTCCACACTTCCAGTGAGTCACATGGTTCGTATTTAAAGACATTTTTGTGATATTCTCACAGTGCAATTCCACACCCTGTTCTCTGTTCGCTGCCATAAGTCAGGGGTGGTAGTGGGAGATAGCCGTCTGGTAGGGGTCTGCAGTGGTGGACTGCTCTGCCACCGTGGTAGGCGGGGCAGTCTGCTCATCTCACCTCAGTATAAAGGGGACCATCTCCTGGGTTTGGGATCTGCTAATGCCCTTTGGGCACTGTTCCCCGGGGAGTATAGAGTGTGTATGAAGAGTATGAGTGGGTGTATGGTGTCTATCGTGTGTCTTGGTATGCTTGTGCAAGGGCTGTGTGTGTATGAGCCTCTGCAGGGGCGCCCTTGGATCCTGGGTCTCTGGATCCGGGCTGGACCTGCCCTAGTGTGGCCGGCTGCTGGTGGGGCCTGTGGGCCATTTGCTGCAGCCCCCTGGGGCTCTGGCAGGGCAACTGCTGGGTGGCCCCTGCGGGGTGATCCTCCACGCATCTCTGGCGGCGGGGTTGCAGTTGCTCCTGCGGTGGCATTCCTGGGGTTCTTGTACTCCGGGTGGCCTCCAGACGTCTGGGGGTTGGCCTGTATTTATAGAGCGCCTTCTTCTAGAGTGTTTTTTTCACACTCCCAAAAGCGCTGTACAACACAACATTCATTCACCCATTCACACACTGGTGGGGATAAACTACTTTTTTGAAGTCTCAGCTGCCCTAAGGCACACTGACAGAGGCGGGGGTGCCATGCATCGACAGCCGCCAAGTCCCTCTGACCACCACCAATAGGTCGGAGCTGGGATCGAACCGGCGACCCTCCGGTTGCCAGACCGACCACTCTACCAACTGAGTTACACATCGCCCCATTAACTCCGGGTGGCCTCCAGATGTCTGGGGCTTGGGTCTTCTTCATGTCTTCCATTTGTAGCGTCCCACATTGGTCTTGGGGGGCAGGTCTGTGGCTCCTCACCTCCTATGGAGGAACCTTATATACACAAGCGTGCATACGCACACACAGGTGCTCACACAAGTATGGGCTCAGGTGTCTCCAACTTGGGCTGTGGTTGGCACTGAACACACCTTGAATTAATCATTTCTGTGTACTTTTCAAAGACATTGTAAATGTTCTATTTTCATATGTTGTTTTGCTTGTTGGTTGGTTGGTTCTCTCTCTTTCCACAGATCTAGAAGCAGATTCCTTGTATCTCTTGTACTCTTTTTTTTCTCTAAAAAACTTTCTCCCCCACCTCTCTTTCTTTACCCTTCCCCTTCATTTCCATCTTCGTGTCCGTTGGGATTCAAATTAACCAAAAACGTCATTCTAATAAAGATTTTTTCAAAAATATATATCAGGTGGAGCATTATAGCAGCAGCCGTAACGCCCCACCTGTGATAGTAAATCTGTAAGGCTTGTTTTAGCATTCAGACATTAATTCTAATAACAGAATTAGATTTTTTTCTTGGATGTCCATAATCAACATTTGTAGGGATCACTACTAAGCCACTGTAATGTTTTTCCAGGGATTTTCTGAACAATAAGACTAATCTACAAAGGCGCAAGTGTGGTATTGACACACTTTGGAAAAACTCCAGCCTCATTCACAATAATCTGCAAGGAACTCCAGCCCAAATGTTGCAGGGACAATAGCCAACCAAGCCTCCACAGCACATGTGGGGCTGAAAGAGCCAAGAAAGAATTTTCCAGTCTTATCAAGCAATCAACAGCTCTCACTGCCTTCAAGTATAAGAAAATGGAAAATATTTGTCAAACATCCAATGGCTTTCCTGCCCATAAAGGAGCTTTGTACATCAAATCTTACAATAAACATCAGACAGGAGGGTGTCACTCTGATTGGTTATGCTTAAGCTCAACAAAATCTTTTTTTAAAAACCCTGATTTAACAGCTTTTATCCATGAAATACTCCTCCCAGTGTTATTTCACCTCACAACCCATTCCAACAGACCATCTGTGGCTAACATTAGACTCTCATGTCCATAAATACATGCGTGCACACATGCAAGTCAGATCAATGCTAACCCAAGCCACGCTCTCAGCTGGAGTCCACTTCATGGTCCAACATTGATGAGGGGTGAACCCACCACCCTCTAACTTCACACATTTGATTGATGACCTCTGACCTTGAAAGCTGTGACCCGATCGGCGTGTAAGTGATGAACATTCAGCTGGGTGATAGGAGTAGTGTGTTTTGTGGTCACAGGTCAGTCCTCTCACTGGTTAGACGTGTCAGGGGCGGGACTACTAGAGGTTGTTGTGTCGGATCAAGTTCAGTTCACACTGTAAACAAAACACACTGGAGTTTGTTCAGAACCAAACACTGAAGTGGATTTCTTTATATCTGTCTGAACAGTTCATTTCTGTGGCTGTTTCCAGTCCATTTCCCTTACCCTTGGTGTACCACAAGGTCCTGTTTTGGGGCCTTTGCAGTTTCTCCTACATCTCCTCTATCTTCTACTTTCTAGAGGGGGAACGCTGCTAAGCTCTCGCTGCTTCATGAGAGCAGCCAGGCAGAGCGACCTACTCCTAAAGTTAAAAACAGCATCGTTTTATACGAACTGCGTGGAGAATACCTCTCCAACTTGCAATGGCAATGTGGATTTAATGAAAGAATTACAGCTCACTATATGTGGCTCGCGGGTCAGAGAAATATGACTTGCTGGTCTGATCTGGTCCCCATGTGATTGGCTGTGGTCCAGATATTCATGTGCGTCAGTCAGAGAAGTGAGCAGGCAAGACTAGTCGAATAAACAGAGTGGATGTAGCACGATGAGGAAAGAAAATGAAAGGAATGACAACTTTTAGTCAAGCTGAGCGTCTGAAAATCATAACCAATGCTCTGATATGGAGCCATCAAACTCCCAGGTTAGGTCAGACTGGTCCAGCTCACTATAGGTCCTTTGTTCTGTTACATATCCCCAAATTGAGCAGAGAGAGGGGGGGGGGGGGGG
>SSNR01000179.1:955130-1003488 GCA_006937965.1 Callopanchax toddi
GGGGGGGGGGGGGGGGGGGGGGGGGGGGTCTTATTTTCTGCCTTTATTTACAAAACAAAATTAATCAAAATCAATATATCAATATCCATCACATTAATATTCTTTTAAACTTTAGACTAACCAATATGTTAAATTACCTGGACAGATAGTCTGTCGCTGTTTAAGTTCAAATTTGTTTTTTTCTTTACTTGTTTATATTTGTAAAATGACTCAATTGAATTTATTTATCTGCTATTAATGGTCTTGGGTATGTTATTGTTTGTCTTTTTTATGTTTCTTCTTTATGCAAAAAATGTAATAAAAATATTTGAATTAAAAAAAACAACTTTAGACTTAATATTAATTTACATTCTCATAATTACATCAGACCTTTGATTTAACCATTTTTAATATAGTTAGTGACCTGAATTCTTTTACATCTGTAATTTTACACCATTTGTAGAAATACTAATTCCTTCTCTTTGGTTCTAAATCTAGACATTTTAAAGACTTCAATTCTTTCTAAATTATAACTATTTACTATTTTTAAGCACTTTCTAATTGTTTTTTGGTCAGGTATTTTATTAGTTTTGTACATTGTTTGTAATATTTTTCTACAAGTGTCCATCTGAGGGACAGGAGTCCATCTGAGGGACAGGAGTCCATCTGAGGTACAGGAGTTCATCTGAGGGACCGGTGTCCATCTGAGGGACAGGTGTTCATCTGAGGGACAGGAGTTCATCTGAGGGAAAGGTGTTCATCCGAGGGACAGGTGTTCATCCGAGGGACAGGTGTTCATCCGAGGGACAGGAGTCGATCCGAGGGACAGGAGTCGATCCGAGGGACAGGAGTCGATCCGAGGGACAGGTGTCCATCTGAGGGACAGGTGTCCATCTGAGGGACAGGTGTCCATCTGAGGGACAGGTGTCCATCTGAGGGACTGGAGTTAATCTGAGGGACAGGAGTTAATCTGAGGGACAGGTGTCGATCTGAGGGACAGGTGTCCATCTGAGGGACAGGAGTTCATCTGAGGAACAGGTGTCCATCCGAGGGACAGGAGTCGATCCGAGGGACAGGAGTTGATCCGAGGGACAGGAGTTGATCCAAGGGACAGGAGTTGATCCAAGGGACAGGAGTTGATACGAGGGACAGGTGTTCATACGAGGGACAGGTGTTCATCTGAGGGACAGGTGTTCATCTGAGGGACAGGTGTTCATCTGAGGGACATGTGTCCATCTGAGGGACAGGAGTCCATCTGAGGGACAGGTGTCCAACTGAGGGACATTTGTCCATCTGAGGGACATGAGTTCATCTGAGGGACAGGAGTCCATCTGAGGGACAGGTGTTTATCTGAGGGACAGGAGTTCATCTGAGGGACAGGAGTCCATATGAGGGACAGGAGTTCATCTGAGGGACAGGAGTCCATCTGAGGGACAGGAGTCCATCTGAGGGACAGGAGTCCATCTGAGGGCCAGGAGTTCATCTGAGGGACAGGTGTCCATCTGAGGGACAGGTGTCCATCTGAGGGACAGGTGTTCATCTGAGGGACAGGAGTTCATCTGAGGGACAGGTGTCCATCTGAGGGACAGGAGTTCATCTGAGGGACAGGTGTTCATCTGAGGGACAGGTGTTCATCTGAGGGACAGGAGTTCATCTGAAGGACAGGTGTCCATCTCAGGGACAGGAGTTCATCTGAAGGACAGGTGTCCATCTCAGGGACAGGAGTTCATCTGAGGGACAGGTGTCCATCTGAGGGACAGGAGTCCATCTGAGGGACAGGTGTTCATCTGAGGGACAGGAGTTCATCTGAGGGACAGGAGTTCATCTGAGGGACAGGTGTCCATCTGAGGGACAGGAGTTCATCTGAGGGACAGGTGTTCATCTGAGGGACAGGTGTTCATCTGAGGGACAGGAGTTCATCTGAAGGACAGGTGTCCATCTCAGGGACAGGAGTTCATCTGAAGGACAGGTGTCCATCTCAGGGACAGGAGTTCATCTGAGGGACAGGTGTCCATCTGAGGGACAGGAGTCCATCTGAGGGACAGGTGTTCATCTGAGGGACAGGAGTTCATCTGAGGGACAGGAGTTCATCTGAGGGACAGGTGTCCACAATGAAGGATCGTCCATCAGACATTTAGCCATGAAATGTTCAGGTTGAGACGTTTATGAGAAATATGACGTTAAAACATTTGAATTTACCTTAAAATGTATTTAGTTTTCGACTTCCGCTGATTGAATCACTTAAAAATTCAGTAAGTTACAATTTCTGCTTCAAATCAAGAACTTTACGTTTACTAGGTTTACAATATCACCTCTCTGGACAGAGATGTTTTAAGCGAATCTATAAAACTTTGATGTTAAATGTCAAAAATATGGGTGCAGCCTGGAAGTGACTCAGGGGGAAACTCAGGTTCCCAAAACTTTCCCTAATCTGATGTGGGGGATCAGCATGAACACCGCCTCCAACCCACTGCAATCTGCCAGATCATGAGGACCAGACACGACGTATGTACCACCAAAATCAGGCAGTGTGAGTGAAGTGTCTCGCCCAAGGACATAACAACAAAGTGACTCTTACCTACATGGTTGCGTACTTTTTGCTGTCAGTGACTGTGTCTGTATACGTGCTCGTTAATCACTCGTTTTTCCAGTGGGTGACTTCTGGTGATGTAAGCTGTACGTGGACAAGGTAAGAGCTAGAGCTACATAACCCAGTTATTTCAACACCCCCCGCAGCAACTGCATCATCGCCAAATTCTGCCCGCCTGCAGCCTGACATGTCCCCCGCTGTTTTCAAATTTAATCACAGATATTGCAAAGACCAAACTACAGTAGTGCTAAACTTGGATGGCTCTGTGGAAAAGATGACAGCTCTCCTTCACAATTCAGCCTCTTTTTTTTTTTTTGCTTCAGCTTCAACAGCCCATTTACAGACACAACCTCGAAAAAGAATTACACCCTTCAACTCTGGAAGACATTTCCCTGCCTCTCAACCCCCGAAAGCCCATCCGTTAACAACCACCTCTACCGTTCGTCTTGCGTGACACGTCTAGCAGTAACGCAGCGATCCGTCAGCAGTGGTGTAAATCATCTGCGACGCTCGACGAGCTCCGGACGTCACACCCACCCAGCGCAGGGTAGAAGAAGAATGAAAGGGTTTTAGGAAGAAACAAACTGATTATGCAGATTGGCAGTAACCATGGTAACATACTTCTCAAGGACCAGGACAACTGTTTTGACTCAGGTATAGTTTGAGATATGACAAATAAAACGGTAAAGGAAGCGCGAACGTTGTTTGGTATTTGCAAGAAATATCTTCCAAACACGGGGCTGCATGGTGGCGCAGTTGGTTAGCACTGTTGCCTCGCAGCAAGGAGGTCATGGGTTCGCGTCCCGGCTCTGCGGCCTCTCTGCGTGGAGTTTGCATGTTCTCCCCATGCATGCGTGGGTTTCCTCCGGGTGCTCCGGTTTCCTCCCACAGTCCAAAGACATGACTGTCAGGCTAATTGGGCTGGTAAATTGTCCTTAGGTGTGAGTGGGTGTGTGGTTGTTTGTCTCGTTCGTCTCTGTGTGGCCCTGCGATGGACTGGCGACCTGTCCAGGGTGTCCCCCGCCTCTCGCCCCTTGACCGCTGGAGATAGGCACCAGCTGCCCCGCGACCCTCTGTGGAGGAATAAGCGGCTACAGAAAATGGATGGATGGATGGATCTTCCAAACACTGATTTGAGATCTGACTGCTTTATGACCTTTTCCCATCATGCAGCACAGAGGTGTGTCCAAAAATCTAATTTCAAGCCCTGACATTCATTAGTGGGCCCTCGTTGATTGGCTTAGCCATATGCATAATAAAAGAGCAAAGCCATACTTAAGTGGTTCTTGATTAGAAAGGAAAAAGACTCACGGGATCTCGATGTTTGCAGAGCTTTGGGTTTAATATTCTGAAGGAGGCAACAATCGTTGAGCGTTATGCATCTTGATGTAATAATTGGTTGTTTTCTACGTTTTGCAGACAAAGAATAAAACCGTTTGCTTTCAAAACAAGGTTGTTATGGATGTTGGAAATAGTCTCCATCCCTTCTTCAAATTCCCTGTCCATGCATGACTGGTTTGTTTTAATGGCTTATTATGAAAAGCGAGGCGTCTTTCGTTCTTCAAATAGAATGTCTTATAAAAGATGTCATTTGAGCTCAAATTTAATCTTTTATTGCATCTAAAGAAACCAAAGCATCATGCTAAATAGATTCAGCAGACAAAACTTCCCAATTTTATCCAGGAATAGAACAACTATTATCTCTATTTACTAAACTTAGTGCCTCGTTCTGCAGCTGAGGGTGTCTGGCCTCATTTTCCAGTCAATTGTCTTCACGTTGAGTGTATAAATGTGTGTCATTTTAAGGACGGCTCTCCAGTGGGGGCCGGTAGCTCTGGGAAAAAGCGCGACTCCACAAATACACAGATCAGCTCACACAGGCTTCCTGTAGTAAAACTTCTGTTATGACAGACGAGCTCCTTTCAGTGACGAGAAGGCGCCCTTGCTCAAAGTCAATGCCCTGAGCGAGTTATCGCACGCCGGAGAGCTGTCCTCTCGTCCCCCAAGGACAGTTCACACCTGTTCGTGGACATTTACATGCCCTCACGTTCCAAATTAAACCTCTGAGATCCCTCCTACGTTTACTCACTGAAATGGTTTCAGTTAAAGACACAAATGTGTCCATGTGTACGCCACTAGCGGTCGGTGGGTAACACTGAAAAGGAATAAAGGTCTGCACACTACAGGAAGAAAACTCATATTTTGTCACACAAGTTGACAATAGAATGGTTTCTTTTTTGTTTTTAAACAATCGCTATTTTGGTAGAATTTTTATATTCTCTGCCTTAGGTAGAGTAGATCAGGAGTTATTACATCTTATGTTGAAAGGTCAAAATCTGACTTCTTGATCAGGTCAAAGGTTATGAACAACTAGTGAAGCAAATCTATGAAGGTATTTTTTGGGCTAAAGTTGTGTACTTGTACAGTTCAGTTCAAGTTTATTTGCAAAGGGACAGTGCATGTTAATGAACATATATATGTTTGTACATATGTAAATATGCAAGATTATAGCCAGGGCTAATTTCCATCCTTTGTCCCTCGGCAGGTTAATGCCTGCCATACATAAATAAATACAATAGAAAACAAAAACAATGTACGGAGTTCTAAAAATTGTAGCATGATCTAAAAAAGCAGCAAGTTGGAAAATTACATTCTACATGATAGTTTTTATGATAGCAGCTTACTAGAATATTACACATTCCCCTGTAGTCATGAAAATGACGGCTCAACTTGTAACTTGTGTTTTGTACTTGAAACTTTCAGTTTTGTACCACACTCTAAAGAATATCTGAGCTGTAGTTGATGTGATGGACTTATTTACCTAAATCTGACCTATTATTTTGGTTTAGTCAGGACAACTTAAATTTTTGGGTTCAATCAAAGTAAAATCAGTGATGTTCACACTAAAAGAAAAGATAAGTTGATCCAACTTAAATGAATTGCTTCAGTTGGTAACAAGTAATTCAATTAGGTTTATCCAACTTAAATTATTAAGTTGGTTAAACCTGACAAATTTAAGTCAAACTTACTCAAATCATTTAGTTCCTTACACTGAAAAAAGTAAACATTGGTCTAACCTAAAAAAACAGGGGTCTAACGTAAAAAAAAATTATGTAATCGGTCACAAGTAATTTAATTAGGTTTATCCAAGTTAATCTTTTTAGTTTACTTTGAACAAACTTAATAAATTAACTTTAAAAGAACGTGAATAAATTACATGTGACCGATTACATCCATTTTTTTACGTTAGACCCCCATTTTCTTTTTTCAGTGTACAAATCAAAAATTCAAATCCTTCTGACTGAAATTTATGTAAATTCAACTCAAATTTTTAAGTTTTTCCGAATGAAAAAACTGAATGATCAAAAAGCACATTATCAGTGACTTTGAACTTAAAAACTATTTAAATGTAAATCATCTTAAATGTGTGTTTTAGCGTGTTATTTTAGTTTTTACTTTCATTGTAATTAGAATTTCAAGTTGGCTACAAAGGAAAAAAAATCCATTGCAGAGATGGAACATTTTAAAATGTATTGTGAGAACATCACAAATTTAACTATTTTGTACAGATGCAAGTAATAATGCAATAAAGACTTTTTTACATTTTAAAACATTTTCCTACTCTCTGAATGGAGTTGAATATTTATGAATAGCTAAGCCCTGCTAGCAGGTTAGCGACAAAAACTAAGTATTCATAAATACTCAACTCCATTCAAGGAGTAGGAAAACATTTTGAAGTATAAAAAGTGTTCATTACATAATATTTTTAAAACCATATGAAATAGTGAGTTGCTTGGTGGTGCATGTTGTTAGCACTGTTACAGTCAGGAGGTTGTGGGTTCACTTCCCAGCTCTGTGGCCAGCTTGCATGTTCTTCATGCATGTGTGAGTTTTCTCTGACACCCCAGTCTCTTTAAGTTCAAAGTCATTGATAATGTGCTTTTTGATCATTCAGTTTTTCATTTGGAAAAACCTAAAGATTTGAGTTGAATTTACATAAATTTAGGTCAGAAGGATTTGAATTTGTAAGAAACTAAATGATTTGCGTGAGTTTGACTTAAATTTGTTAAGTTAAACAAACTTAATAATTTAAGTTGGATAAACTTAATTGAATTACTTGTTACCAATTGAAGCAATTCAATTAAGTTGGTTCAACTATTCTCTTTTTTCAGTGCATATATGGTAAAAAAAAAAAAGTTTTGTGTTTTGTGTGTACCTCATAACTTTGTGCGTGTTTACAAATCTGCAATTTGAACATGTACTTCGAAACATGTATTTTTATACATGTGTGCAAGTCACAGACCTAAGTTACAAGTACAAAACTAAAAGTTTACAAGTACAAAACGTGAGTTACAAGTACACAACTTAAGCCCCCAAAATACCTTCATACAAATCCATTTGAATCATTTTAACTTACAAATAAACCAGATGGCACTATTTGTGAACTTGTGAACCTGAGCTGCTCTGTAAAACTGTAATTTTGTAAAAAGATTTCAACTTAAATTTGAACTACTTATTTATCTTGATCCAAAAAACAAAGGGAGAATTCCAGGATGTGGAAAATGCAGACGGAATCCTGGAATTTAACAAACAAAATAGAATCCAGTATAAAATGCAAAATCTCACAGAATCCACTCATTTTGGCAAGTAAAGAAACATATGTTGTCATTTTTTAGGTGTTTTGGCCACTGCAGCCACCATACCCACCACTGGACTGGTCATGGTGCATACGGCCCGGTGAGCCGATGGTAACTTTGGGCCGATCATGCATCCTGTGATCTGAGCAGCATGTTTAATGTGCACTTACGAGGTGGGAATTGATACGTTTTTATCAATATCAATGCCATTGTCGATTCTGTTTATCAATCCAATTCCTTAACAATTAACTTATCAATTCTTGAGTTGCTAAGTGGCAAAAAAAAAAAAAAAAAAAAGTCCTACACACTCTCCTGCACCATGAGCAACCATGGTGCGATTTGTGTGTGTTTTTCATTTTATTTTTTGGAGGGGGGTCCACCGATGCCCCTCCACCTTCCCCCTCATCACCAACCCCCCATTCCTGGAGGGGTTGTCCTCTATGCACCTCTCACTGGTCCGACATAGCAATAACCCAGTTTCTGTCAGACAAGTGCAGAGCGAGCAATACCGTTCCGGGTTTCAGAATGGCTGCAGTAGAGGTTAGAGGTTGAAGGATTTGGGATTGGATGGTATTTCTATGAGGATATAGGAAAAAAACATCCAAAAATGTATCTTTGTATGAAATCAAAAAGATGTGTTATTAAAAAGCTTCCCGGAAACACTGGAGGCCATCATTAAACTACTGCACGCCTTTTAAGAGCACGACTAAATGTTTTACTTTGATCAGGATAGTATTTCTAAATCGAGGCTTGAGCGTTGCACACACAAGCATCCCATCTAAACAGAGACACGCCGCAAAATCCCTTAAAAGCTCCTCGGTGGTTCTGAACATTAATAATGTGTTTAGCAGAAACCTCGCCAAGGACTCAAACGCCCCAATGGAAAACTGCGAGGGATTAAACTGAAGGCAGCAAATAGCCTGTCGATAGTTGGCTTCTCACACACTCCAGAGCCGGCATAACGTCTTGATGACTCACCGAATTAGTGATGATGAGAATAGACGAGACGCATACGGACCTAAAAGGTTTCACTGACGAAAAGAGGACAAGTTTGATAGTTACGCCAAAATGTGACGTAAAGCAATTATGGCTACTTGAAAAAAGTTTCCAATTACTCAACACTAATTGATACATTTCTTTTATGATAACAATATTGTTAATGTGTGCAACAGCGTGAAATATAGGCTCAGTTTGACCTAATGATATAATTCCATCAGTGGTTTAGGTAAATTTCCCATGAGGTCCAACAGGAAGGAATTAGTTAACCGCAGCTGTTATTATGGATAGAAAAAAGTCTGGATCGTCAAACTAAAACAGACTTTAAAGGGTATTAAAACAACGTAAAACCATTCATAAATAAATGTTTTATTACAGATTTATTCCATTTTCCCCCATTATACGAAACAGATCTAATGCAATTACAGGGTCTTAATGCCTGCTGCTGGAGGGTTGGTGTGTAATATCATCACTAAGTGATTCCTCATAATCCCATGACACGTCTGAAGCACAGCAGTAATGAGTGATGTCATCATAGCGGAGGTTTAAAACTGCAAACAAGCATTTTATTTCATCAGAATGGAAAAAGGCCAAAGTAGGATTTATTAGTCTAATAGATATTTTTTTTTCTCCAAATAGCAATTAGATCATACATTTTAATATATTATCATTAAGCAAACATCGTAAATAGAATTACATTGCCTTATTGTGACAAATGAGTAGTTTTTCAAATATAAAACTTATGTTTATTTAGTTTAGCTTGTAAAATTATGAGATCAAAGCACACAGCTCCTACTCATACACTGAAAAAAATAGTTATTTGGATTTACTTGATTTTATCGTGTACATCGGTCCCACATGATTAAAATAAGTTTAACCAATATAATATTTCACTTTTATTCAACTAATTAACACATGTCAAACCAAAGTATAAAATTTATGCTGAACTACATTAGTGATTTAGTGATTTATTTTTTTCAAACTTGTGCATACATCTCCAATACATTTCATCATTCCTTTTGTGTTTGAAAAGGAGTAGGCAGAAGTTTTCACTTATTTTGCCCTACCCCCTTTAATCTTACTACTTATTCATTCCCTTCTTGAATCAACTAACAATTATAGTAAATACGCTTCAACATCTCAAACAAGAAAACAAACATCAGAAACAACTACAATGACCAAAAAAAAGAAGAAAGAATATATACATATACTGTATATATTTGTATACATACATTACTATATCCTTCCAGAGGATATCTAGTTTATCAGATTTACAAATAATGAAACAAACCGAAACAACACTTCCTCTACCATCCTAGATTCACCCTACTTTCTTCTCTCATATATATTTCCAAAATTAGCTTTTTATATTTAGTTTTAAGATGGTTTATATTATTACTTTGTTTTATTTCTGTTGCTAGACTATTCCATACTTTGACTCCTGCTATTGAAATAAACATACTTCTTAGAGTTGTTTTAGCCCTCTGGATTTTTAAATTCCAGGTTCCTCTTAAGTCATATTCCCCTTCCCTCTCCATAAACAATTTACAAATCTCATTTGGAAGTATTTTATTTCTTGCTTTATATATTATCTGTGCTGTTTTAAATTTAACCAAGTCTTGAAATTTCATAGCTTGTGTATTAATAAAAAGTATATTTGTATGATCTCTGAATCCTGCATTATTTATTACTCTAATGGCCTTTTCTGCATTGTACTTATTATATTTGTATTACTTTTGTATGCGTTTCCCCATACCTATACACAATAACTCATATATGGTAATATTAATGAATAGTATATTGTATACAGTGCTTTCTGGTCCAGAATATGCTTTGCTTGCCTCAGAACAGCAATACTCCTCGCTAACTTCCCCCTAACATACAGTAAGCTATGTGAGGTTTCCAACAGACTTTATGGTCAATGATCACTCCCAGAAATTTGAATTGATTCACACTCTCTAAAGATACATTGTCAAGACATATTTCAAAAAATATTTCAAAAATATATTTTAAAAAATCATGTTCAGTCAACATGATTTAATTTTTAAAATCATGTCGACTCAACATGATTTTTATTTTATATGTGATTTAGCATATTCAAAGACCTGCCAATTCCCTTTTTTTCCAGTGTAGTCAGCTGATTATCCTGGTCTGGATAGGGCAGGAGCCCTAACAAGGAAGCTCAAACCACGATCTCGTTCTTTCCATCACGAGAGGCACCTGGATGCATCGAGCGTGAAGGGGCGGGGTTGGAACACATTGCAAACCATCTTTAGAACTTACTAAGCCAACGTCACCCCGAACCCTAACCAACTGTGTTTATAAAAATACATTGTGAATTAATAACGTTAAGCTAATGTTTAAATTAAAACAACCATTCATGTGTTCTCTATCTTGTACTGTATTTTTCGTGTCTTTTCTGGCTTCTGTTACGTGTAATGTGTCACTTGTAACATTTTAAATAAAGTTTACCAAAAAAAAAACAACTAATAGAAAACGGAAAACGCGTCCCCTCTTCAGTTACGGAGAGCAATGGTAAGACGTCCCCTTTTGTTCCAAATATGGTATTGGTTTGCAATGTGTTCCCACCCCGCCCCTTCACGCTTGATGCATCCAGGGGTACTTGTCCATCACTGCCTAAAGCTCGTGATCAGAGCTGAGAACTGGAATGTAGATCAGCCAGTAAATCTTAAGCTTCATTTAGCAAACTGCTAACGTTGCTAACCCCAGGATAATCCCGGGGTCTTGACTTGATTGGGTGGGGAATGAAAAAAACAAAAAAACACTCACACTTTTGTTTGGGTTAAACCTTTGCAGAGCACATCCTGTACTGTATATGAACAGCACACCCAAAGATCCAACAGATATAAACACATTGGACTCAGGTTAGAATAAAAACAAAGCTAATGCTGATGAAGCAGCACTGTTTCAATCTCACTTTGGCATCTCAACAAAGCATCAAAACGTGAACATTTAAAAGGCCTCAGGTCTGTGATGGGACTTCTGTACCTGCTCTTCCTGTTAGGATCTTCACAGATCCACCTCTTGATGCCAAAGACTCCATGTATGAGATCAAATATCAGGGCTGCCCAATGTGCAGTGTTGAAAAATGATGTCCTGTCACATGTGGTGCTCATCTGAAGATGCCAACGCACACACACTGTAGCTGGACAAACACCACGACTGGCCTGCAGTCAGGACTAACTGCCTTAAGCCTGGGTCCCACACAAGATGTAAGCGCCGCTCCGTGCAGTGCACGAGCCGTGATTTTGAAAAGAAACCATTGTAACCAGATAAAGTAGTCCCCCTAGGTCCACCACATCGCATCTCAGATGCGCAGGTCTCCGCCGTGGCGCTAAAAATTGGCGACGGTTCTATTTTTTCAGCCGCGGCGCGTGTGTCAAGACATTCTGGAGGACTTTATAATGCAGAAATTACGACAATACGCTGAACCACCACTAGTACGGCAAATATAAACAACCGCCAGTACATGGACGAGGAGCGTTTCATTGTGGAATATTTATGTAATTGAGATTTTAGAAACAGACTATTCCAATAAATAGCTCACTTACACATTGTTGAAGAATTGAAAAAGAATCCCACAAAACACGACAGAAGTTTTGATCTAACTGATGCACTTCATACTTCCTGTTCTAAGTTCCCGCGAGATGTTGTGACTATTGCGTGATTTTGCAAGCTGCATTCAATGGCACTCCGCTCCCAGGGGGACTAGTAAACTCGCCTCAGACGCGGGGCTACCACGGAGCAGCGCTCACGTATTGTGTGGGACCCAGGCTTTAGCATTTCTGTTAACAAGATGAAGGCTGTGACTAGGTCTTTATAGGGTGGCCGGGCTCAGACTTAAAGACAGGGTGAGGAGCTCAGCCCTCCAGTAGGGACTGGGATTAGAGCTGCTTCTCCTCCGTGTTGTTGGGAGCCTGCTGAGGTGGTTCAGGCATCTGGTCAGAATGCCTCCTGGACGCCTCTCTGGGGAGCATTTTGAGACAGATCTTCAGGACAAACTGAAGGAATTATATCTCCAGGCTAGCCTGGGAATGCCTCAGGGTCCCATCGGAGGAGCTGGCTGGGTAGTGGATGGTCTAGGTTTTCTTGCTAGATAAGTGGATGCGTACAAACACCTATGAAATTAAGAAACTAGGTTTGAAGTAGTTTAGGGTTTAATCCCACTGGTGGCAGTCCTTTGAATCACCTTACTCTGATTTTACAGCCCTAAAAATCATTTAGATTTGTGTTAAGATTTATTCTTAAGTCTTATAGAGGCTGAACTATCGGTACATTCCCAAATGTAGATCTTTAGCATCATTCAGATGTGGAAAATAATATTTAATCTCTTGGGTTAGGGTTAACTTCCACCAGTTCCTCTGGTGGGTCCCAGGCCAGTCTGGAGATGAATATTCTCCAGGTTGTCCTGGTTTGACCCAGGGACCTCCTGCCAGTGGGACATACCCAAAACACCTCCCCAGGGAGGCGTCCAGGAGGCATCCTGACCAGATGCCTGAACCATTCCTATCTACTCGTAGATCTGATTTTTGTTGGATAATTTCTCAACATCCTCGACGGAAGAACCACCCAAACCCAGCAGCAGGTTTCTGATCCCTCTGATTGGACGGTAATCTGGAGAACTGCTCCTTTCATCGGGACAGAAAATACATCATCACGCATCCATATAAATCTATGTCCGGATATAAAGGCTGCAGAAAACATCCTTCACAAACTGGCCTCAGATCTGATCTTCAATCAATATTTAACCAAACCCTGACCAGACACTTCAGTGAGAAACAGTAAAATAGCATGAATTATGAAATCAAAAGTACATGAAAGGCTGACAAGACTACTGATATGTTCAGTGCTGCTGCTCTGACTTTGATACATTATGCATCACAGAGGAGCCAATAGGCTACATTGTGGTTCTTGTTCTGGACTCAGTAGAGGTTAAGGAACAAGCAATCCCCGCTGGCAAGGTCTGCAGAGTAGATTCTTTAGAACTTCAAGGATAAACAAAAATAAATCACAGTTTTTAGTAACGTAGAACAAACAAACTTTCTAGATCTTTTATACTTTTATAGCAGAAGATGTGGTCTTTTTTCCCTGGACTTAAGGGACAGGTATCCTTCCTGTCCCACTCTATCCCAGGGTTCATTGCGGGCCAAATGGGAGAGTTTTGTTCTTGTAACAATAGCTGAGTTTTAAATGGCCTGCATTAGTGGTTTATCAAGTCCAAGGACTCCAGGCGCTCTATACTACAGTGGTAGTTCCCACTCAAACACACATTTACACAGTAACGGTGGAAAGTTCTATTCTAACTACGACTGTCCTGGGGTAGACGGACAGAGAAAAAGCTGCCGTACCAAGCGCCACTGGACCCTCCTTCCACCACCAGCACGCAAGGTGGGTGAAGTGTCTAACCCAAGGAAGTGTCTTGGCCGAGTCCTTCGAAAGATGCAACCCAACAATGGTTCAGGGGCAGAGAGGTCACCGAGCACCATCAGGACTGGCAGCCCACTGCTCCTTACTTTATTTCTGGGTGTTTTTTTGTTCCTGTGACTTTTGTACTTTTACAAAATGTGTAAAAGTGTTGGTTTTCTGGTGGATCTGGAGAGAAATGTCTGGGATTTATGGCTCTTTGAAAGGAGCCGTTCAAAAAACTGGCTCTTTTATGGTTTTTTGCAATATTTTGAAAGAGAAATGTCATGTGTTTGGGGACACTCTTCGTTGCGACACCTACATGTGCATCGCTAATTGGCTTCCCCGATAGAACTGATGGGCTCGTGTTGCTATTCTCACTCATGTTGTTTTAAAGGGGCTAAATGTAAAAAAACTAAAAATATTTTATTTTGTCTTGTGAGCACTGAAGCTAAGGATGAAATTGGTGTAAAAATATAAACACTTTTTTAAAATGTTATAATTATATTTCTAAATCAAGTTTTCATTGGGCATTTTTTGCCCTTAGGGACCAATGTGTGGTTTTTTCTGAAAATCTGATGCTAAATAAAAAATACAAAGTAAACAAAAATAATTTTTATGCTCATTTGTGACACTCCAGAGCCCTGATAATTCACCCCCAAAACCAGTCCTCTGGACATAACACACACAAAATTATTTCATTTTTACAGTTTTTTTGTTTTTTCTCCATGCAGATTTTTTTTATTATAACCTGTCATTAAAGGGGCTAAATCTAAAAAAAATAAAAAATATTTTATTTTGTCTTGTGAGCACTGAAGCTAAGGATGAAATTCATGTAAAAATATAAACACTTTTGTAATTATAATTATAGTTCTATATGAAGTTTTATTTGGGCATTTTTTTATGCATTAGGGACCTTCGTGTGGCATTTATTAAAGGGGCCTCCGAGGGTTTAATAAAGAGCCAGTGTTGCTGAATAGAGCTGGGTATTGTGGCCAATTTCCCAAATCAATTCGATTCATAAGACTCTGAATCGATTAATCACGATTTCATTCAATTCAATTCGATTCACTTCAGTCTGGTCTTAAATAATTAAAAAGGCTCAACTGTGTTCCAAAAATACAAATAAACTTTATTTTTATTATCATCTTGAACAACAGGTTTAAAGTGCAAGCTTTTAAATTGGGCACTTTAAACTTTGACTGTACCCATGAATTAACCAAATGGTTATCAAACTGTAAACAGAACTGTCAAGTTTCATTCAAGTGGAAAAATCAATCTCAGGCCTAATTAATCGATTCTGAAAAATTTATATGAAATCGATTCAAAATCAATTAAATCAATTTATTTACCCAGCCCTATCGTTGAATATTGCCTCCCGGCCTCAAACGTCACAGTTATTACAAAAAATGAACAGTTCTTTACAAGGACTCAGTTCTCCTTGTTCACAATGAAGAGCCGTTCAAAAGATTCGACTAGTTCATGAACATCACACCACTACACTGTAAAAAAAAAAAAAAAAGTAATTTTTACAGGAAAAAAACTGGCAGCTGTGATTGCCAGAATATTTCCGTAAAAAATACTGTGCACATGTAAAAAATGTTACTGAACAAATCATAATTAGATGAAATAATACAGATGAAAAGCCAAAGGAGACAGAGCCTTTTCATCTGTAGCTCCAAGGCATCTCTATTACTGTGGTAAACACGGTTTGTTCAGTAAAAATGTTTACGGTTCACAGGATTTTTTAAAGAATTTTTCTGCCAACCACAGCTGCCAGTTTTTTACTGTAAAAATTACTTTTTTTTAACAGTGTAGTCTCTCTCAGAAAGGTGCATAAAGAAAGCCAGGAGTGAGCTAACGAACTATTAGCTCAACAATAAATCTGATAACTGACTTTTATAGAAACATTTTAGATGACATTTAGATGATTTTAGATAGATAAAAATGTGACTAATTTTTATTTAATTCTTCTATTGAAATTTAGATCGGTGTCTTTCTGATGGGAAAACTTTATGCATTTATTACAAATATTTGAAATACAACTTACTTTCATATTGTCAACATAAATATAACTAATACTAAGGTCCATGTCATTATTGATCAAAGTTAGCCACTTGATACACTCTAAAAAGTAAAACCATCATTTACAAAAAGTGTTTGGTGTCACATTTTTACACTCAAGAATTTTGAGTAGATTGGAGACAATTATATTGATAAAATTGGCTTTTACTTAATATAATTGTCTCCAATCTAGTCAAAATTCTTGAGTGTAAAATGTTACACTAAAAATTTAAGTAAATGATGGTTTTACTTTTTAGAGTGTAGGGGACTAAGGACCACATGTGGCTCCAGAGCTGGAGGTTGTAGACCCCTGAGCTCCATAATTAATAAATGAAGGTGAACTGAAGGTAAAATCAAAAAGGAAAACATCAATCTTAGACCCTGTGATGACAAAAGTCAAGACCAGTGTGACTTTTGCATCATTATAATTTAACGCACCATGCTTATTATTAAAGTCACTTCCTGCATGAGGCTGAATAGTTTCCCAGTTTGCATAAACACAAAGAACTGTGACGAGACCGTTTACAGTTCGAGTTCATCAACTGTTGTGTTTTAAATGAACAGTTCCAGTCTGCAGCAGCACCCAGCATTAAACCCATCTTCTTCTAACAAGTGGAGAGCCAACCGTACCTTTATTTGCATCAGCAGTAAGGTAGCGGCTTATGAAGATGACTTGATAGGTTCACATCCACTGCCTTCCCTAACAACTTCAATAAAATTCAAAATACACCCACGCTCACTCTTCAAAAGATGAAAAATCTGAGGCATCGCGCCAGTCAGTCACACCCAGAGTTTATCAAGCACTGAATCTGGTTTTAAGAGTTAAAAACTGTATGATCAACCATCAAAAATGTTACCATGGTAACCATGAAACCTGTTTCATTCCTGCAACAGTGAGGTGCCCTTTCTCTCCACTCTGAATCATTTCTTTTGCATCACAATAACAGGTCAAAGCTCTGCATTGGTCAAACTGACCCTTACTTTAAAAGCAGCTGTTGTTCTTCCACCCCCTCATCCAACCTAAGCTTTACTTTCAAATGGGCGGGGCAGTTGGGGACCTGAGCTTCTCTAAGCCCCGTCCATCTCTCTTCTCCACGAGACGTCAGTGGGTCTTCAGCGCTTTGCTCGTAGCTTCACCATGACTGTTAGCTAACGTTTGTGAGGATGAGCACTCCCGTGGTTTTTAAAGGGTGGGGGTGGGCTCAGGTAGACAAAGGTGCTCGTGATTGGCTCTGTCCTCTAGAGAGGAGTGGTCTTTTCCTTTCTTGACGTCAGCAAGGGAAAGATTTAGAAACCAGCCGTTTTAGCATTAGCTTAAAACACATTTCCCAAAAGTGAGAATCAGGAAGTGAAAACGGTGAAAATATTTGAACACTTTTGGGTCTCAGACACAGTCTGTGGGACTGATACGACTGTTAGAAAATCTTTAGAAAGTGGATTTAGCAGAATATGGGACCTTTAATGAAAGGACAAATGTTTGGAGGAGTCAAACTTAATAAGTGCCAAGTGCTTTCTAAGTGCCAAGCATGGTGGTGGTAGCATCATGCTGTGGTAAAATAGATGGAATAACGAAGGAGAAACGCCTCCAAATTCTACAAATTTACCAGAAATGATCAACTAGATGGTTGAAACTCAAATACAGCTGGGTGTTCCAACAATCCCAAACATACGTCAGGTCTCTGATTGGATATAACCCCAATCTCAACCTGATTCAAAATTTATGAACTGTGCTTAACCCTTTAAAGCCTGAAACATAATTAATATATACCAGTAATAAAGACATAAAATTGGCACTTTCCACCTCCACTAAAGGGCAACAGACATCTACAGGACTAGATATGGCAGGTTTTTGATGAATGCACTAATCCTAAGAGTCCATCTGGTCCCTTAAACAACCAGAAATGGTTTAAAGCAAATTTACAAAAATAGTCTCGGAGTCAGAACCAGAGTTGGCACCAGTAAACCAAACAATCTAAATGAACTCCAGTTCTGCCAAGAAAGTTAAAAACTCAGCCAGACCTTTAGCTTGTTGATGGATACAGTGAGGATTTTGCTCGCTAAAAGACATTTAATTAAAACCATTAGAGGGTAAAGAATGCTTCAATCATTAAAAGGCCAAAATGATACGACGCTCACACCCATGACGACTGCATAACTACATGAGTTGGGTTTTGTTCTAACCCCTGAACTTCCTGCTCAAAGACCACTGATGACATCAGGACCACAAACAAACGACAAAATAATTCAACCTTCTCCAGGCAGCCGGTGAATTCTAACCCAGCCCGGTTATTAATCCAGTCATCAGCAAAGCAGAGGAGCATAATTACAGCGAGTATCCTCCGAGTCTGAGAAAATGACTGATGCTGCATCGGTAACCGGGCGACAAGCTTTGCTATGATGTGTGAATCTGAGTGTGTTGGTCAATCAATGATTAAAGAGTTTGTAGTGTCATCTGGGCCCAGAGGACATTAGCAGCAGCACCAGTGAAATGAGGAGAAATGATAAACAAAGCAGGGTTGATCGGGTATGCATGAGTTCACGCCCCTGGGTCTCATACCGTTGACAGAAAGCATTTGTTCCATTTTCCCATCGTTTCAGCAAATACGGCTCAAATTGGAGAGCTGTGGTTTAGACAGAAGCTGTGAAATAACAAACATCACAAAAATACATCTCTTTGTGTTCACTGGGCTATTTTACCACTATGTGTTGATCACTTTACCAACAGTTCATCAAATCCATCCAGGAGATTTATGTCATTAATTTGCAAATCTACGGAAATATACGAAAACATGCATTAGCAACTTTAATATTGGTTACTTTTTGGGGGATTCTTTGTTTTTTTAGGCACATTTATCACAAACTAACACTAATTCAAGTAAGCTGTTTCTCATATAGTTTCTCCAGGCCACTCAAAAATATTTAAGCCCAATCCAAATAAAGGATTGACAAATTTCCTTTCATTTGAAATAAGTATTTTTCAAATGAGATGTTCAGATAAATGTTATGTGCAGCTTAATTTGTAAGTCAAACGGAAATAAATTGCATAAACACAACCTATTATCGCTGTCGGGATAAAACTTTGTGTCTCCATGTTTCATTTTTTTCACCTCAATCAGTTCTATTGAGCATCTTTTACATCAACTGTTGGTTTTATGGGTGACTTTTTAAAGAAAATGTGAGAATGTTGGTGGAGTTGTGACGATTCAGGGTTTAAAAGAAACACGTCTGATTTATTTCTTAAAAAGTTGCATTTTGGGACATAGATGTTTTTGCCCAACAGTGATGATATGTAATTTTTAGGGATGTACCGATACCACTTTTTTCAAAACCAATCCGATACCGATACTTAAATCTGAGTACTCGCCGATACCGAGTACCGATACCGATACTTCTACCACACAAAAAATGCAACAAATTGGAATACAGGTTTTATTTTTTCTTCTCTGCTTTTTACAACAAATAACTGAGTTAAATTTAAAATATATATATATATTAGGGATGAGCCGGATATCCGGTTCAGACGAGTATCGGCACGGATAATGCATATTTTCCGAATACGAACATCATCCGAGTGAAACACGGCATTATCTGTGCTCGGGCTGCTCATTGTAACTCAGCTCATTGGCTGCCCAGTCACAGAGCGCCTGCCCCTCCTCCTTACACACATATCAGGAACCAGCAGTGTGTGCTGTGCACTGCGCACACACTCTCCGCTCGCCTCACAGGCTCGCAGTCGCACACAGACAGTGACTGTAATCTGATCCCTCTCTGTTTAGCTCACGTTGCGCGTGTACTTCTAGGTTTCTTTTTTTCAGCTTGCGTGTGTTTCGGTTTGTTTTTAAAGAAACTTACTTTGTGAACTTGTTTTGTAGCGCGGTGCATTTGACAGGACAGAGCAGAGGTGAAAACGGCTCAAGTCGCATCTCACTGCCTCCTCTCCGGTCGGGTGTTTTTTTGTTTTTTTTTTTGTTTTTACACCGTCTGCTTTTTCATAGTTTGTCTGGTGATTTAAAGTCCTTTGGAAAACTTTGCTCATACTGAACAAGCTTAGTAATAGTAATATTGTAAATAAAAACATTGAATCTCAATTCTGAGGCTGCTCTGTAGTGTTTTGTTTACCATTGTGTGGAAAAATGCCAATGGTAGAAAGTTAAAAAAAAAATAATTGGGAAAAAATAAGTTTGATTATGAAAAAATTTCTGTTGAGCATGTTACTCTTGTTCATGCATTAGTAGTTCATAATTTCCTACTGCATGTATTCATTCATACACTTTATTCATGTTCTGAGTTTATTAAAAAACTTGTTCTGTCAATAGTTCCTTTAATATTGTGATCAAAAACATTGAATCTCAATTCTGAGGCTGCTCTGTAAATAGTTTTCAAATAAACAATACATATAGCAACTTTTGATCAATCCATATCAATTTCAGACTTAAAATAATGTTCCGAATCAAACCACACCCACTTCCTGTTAAACCACGCCCCACTTCCGGGTTAAATCCAACCCACTTCCTGTTTAAGCCCCGCCCCTCCGAGTACAGATACGGATACAGATAATTTAGATGGTTGAACAGATACAGATACAGATAATGGTGTACTCGCTCATCCCTAATATATATATTAAAAAAGGATCACAAAACTAAAATATAAGGTGAAAAATAACAATTTTCTGTGATTTCACAGTGAAATTATTGCAGTTTTCCACATTTTAACCAAATAAAATGAACTATTTGGCACCATCTCCAGCTCTCAACCCACACTGTTCCTCTTTAACTCAATAGCTCCCCCTAGTGTTCAATATAGGAAACTACAACAGAAATCACAAGTCACAGACAGTGAAGCCACTGGTATCGGGTAACTTTAACCGATACCGGTATCGGTGCATCCCTAATATATGTTTATAATTTATTAAAAAACATTTTTAAACGGTCGGAAAGGGAGTCACTTTCTCTGCGAACTTTAGGATTTATAAAAGAAAACGTGACAGAGAAATTATGTAGGCCTACTGTGCAAACTTTGAACTTTGCATAAGCACATTTTAGAGACGGTAAAGAAAAACTTTTATTTTGGATACGGTCAGACTAAATAAAAGCACTTTTAGTCAATATTATAACGTGTTTTAATGAGGTGGGTCCAGGCGGGTTCTAAAATTAGACGCAGCGATGCGGGGCGGTTTGGGGCGGGTCAGATTTCAAATGTGCAGGACCTGCGGGTCGATAAAAACCCTCACCACTACTAGAGGCGCCAGTGCCGGGGCCAGGGCTGTCCCGATCAGCAGACTCTCTTCTTTGCATGCCTCATTTTTAGCTGCCCATGTTAAGTCTCAGAACACAGCCATGACAAAAAAACAAATGGTACCTAAGCATCCTCCAAGAGGAACTCCTCCCAACAAAACAAAAGCATTTTTGGTCCGTGTCCAGAAAACACCCCAGACCTTAATCCCGTTGAGAACATGTGGTCAACCCTTAAGAGGTGAGTGGACAAACAAAAACCTGCAAACTCCAAACACCGAGGATGAAGAACGGGCCGCCTCATCAGTCAGGATTCAGACTAGGTAGAAGCTGATTGAACACAAAGACACATGAGAAGGGGCTGCGATTGGTAACAGTCCTTTCAGATTCCAGTACTTTATTTTAAAGATGTAGAGCATGAAGACTAGGATTGGGCTTTTTAATACTTCTACTTAAACAAAATCTGGTTCTCAGTACCGGTACATTAACTGTACTTTTTTAGAGTGGCACATTTACAGGGACAGTTTATTGTAAACGACGTACCTAAATTTAGCACTGAATTTCTTTTTTTGGTACCAGTACCTACTGAATGCTTTCAGTTGGTACCAAAGAACTACCGCATTTCAGTACCCAGTCCTAATGATGACTCAAAATGAGCTTTGCAATATGTAAACTAAGCTAAAAGTAACTCTAAAGGGAGACATAGCAAGTGTGGTTATTGTTGTGAATGCACATTGGTTTGCAGTTGGTAGTAAAGCAGCCCTTACTCCCCAGATGACGCCGTTAATTGAGGAACAAGCTTTAAATGTGACCGCCGCTCACTGCTGGCTAACGTCCGTCCTCATATCACTGCAGTTAGCACCTAATATGCCTGCTTCAGCACTTGCCTTTCCACTACAAGATCATTAAAGTGCCATGCCATTCATCATTTCTGATTCACTCCTATGAAGACGAGGAGAAAAAAAAAAGGATCCAACCTCAAGTCTCCTTTCTCCGAGCCTAATTTCAATGTCAACCGCGGCTGAAAGTAGGACGGGAGATGAATGAGTCTGATGTAAATAAGAAACAACTGTGGATATTTCTCCTTACCTTGCACTTAGCCTGCCAAACTTACACTGATGGGCTGTTCATCTTTTAGTAAATGACATAAAAATGCAGATTCGTGCCACTCGAGTCGAGCAAAGTATTCACACTTTGGCGTGATTCATGTCTAAAACAGGCCACAGCCCATTGATTTGTGTCCATCAGTGGAGTGGATGCAGGCTGTTTTTAGCATAACTTCAAACATTAAATGAGCGTTTCCTTTTATTCAGAGGCGGATTTACTATCAGGCAAAGGTAGGCCACTTTATGTTGACACTCTGTTCCTTTTAAAAGACCCAATAAATTCACTGCATGGATTTTATTTTTTCCTTTTCAGTTCTTTTTAAAAGTAAAACATCTGGTGTTGATGTGTTTTATAAAAAGGTTTTAATCAAATATTCTCCCCTCTCCACATTAAAGCATCGAACTGGTCCAAGGGTTTATTTCACATCTGCAAAACGGATGTAAACGAACCACATTTGCTACCACGATGCAGAAAAAGTCGACAATTTTTGCCAAAACTTCAGCCACTAAAACATAAACCAGAATACAACAAGCTGCTAGCTAAAGCACTCGAGTTAGCATTGCTAATCTCCATAGCAAATACCCATAATTCAGTTCTTCCTGATAAATGTGAACATTTCAAAAACCATAATTATGTTTCATTAGTGAGCGATTTCTCCACAAGTCTCCAATTTAATGTATAATAACTATCAGGCTCTTATCTCCACTTTTCATAATTTTCCTGTTTGTTTCTGTTTATATACAGTATATAAATCAACTCTATAGGTCCTCTTTTACGTCTATCAATGGTTTTATGGATCACTTCTCAATGAAAAGTATCAGATCCAGTGGTTTGTGAACAGTTTATTCACCGTTTTGATTGTATTTCCAAGAATCCCAAGAAAGCACATGTAACCAAGTGGTGGCAGCTTCATGTCTGTGAACACTGAGGCCCAGGGTCACCGAGAATGTGATCTGGATCGGGTAGCAGACCAAGGTGGGAGTCTTGGCGGTCCGATCCTGGGACACAACAACTGGGTATTGGGATCTAGAGCATCACCTCTCTGAACGGTACCAGCTATAGTCAGACTCACTTCGATACATAGCATCACCAGCTCTGGAACAAAAGTCCTTGAGAGAGGTTGGATTCATTGTAAGCCCCAGTACTCTCAGCTTGTATGTTGGGGTTTACCCTGGGGGAGGCTTCTCTGTGCCTTCAGGTCAGAGATCAGGTCCTGATTGTTCCTGATTGAGTTCCCACCCTTTTTGGAGTCCCTGGACGAGAGCTAGATGGGGGTCCAACTGGAGATTGTCCTGCTGGGGGACTTCAAGGCTCATATGGGCAAAAACAGTGTGACCTGGAGGAAAGGCCCGCCCGGTGTTCTGTTATCGGACCTTTGTGCAAGTCACAGTTTGGCTATAATGAACACCATGTTTGGACATAAGGACGCCCACCTGGTACCGAGGCAGCCTAGGTCGCAGGTTAATGATCGACCTCGACACTCGGGTGAAGAGAGGAGGGTCACCACCTGGTGGCGAGTTAAATCAGTTGACAGGGGAAGATGCTGCTTTGTGAGGTTCTTCTGGGATCGCCAGGTGGATGTCAAGATGGTCTTCAACTCCCACCTCTGGCAGGGCTTTGATCACGTCCCGAAGTTAGTGGTTGTTAGTTGCCGCTGTCACAAACTCTCAGCGCCATAGCAACCAAGACTCCAGCTCCCATCATCCCTCTAACCGTCACACGTATCCCCAACGTCATCACGCTCTCCTATAAACGGAAGTCATCTCTGCCAGTCATCGATTGTTCTAATCCATGCCAAGAGTTTTGAACCTTTTAGCCAAACCTATATGATCTCACTGTCCATCGAGGCTCATACGGGTGTTCCTGGATTAACTGCGTGTTAGTGGTTCCCAGCGTTCGCACTTCCGCGTTTGGGTCACATTGCACGCTACAACCAAACTCCCTGTACTCTCAGTCCATTCCCCTATCGAATCTGACAGCAGCTGCAAGGTGGCCAGTGCCAGTCGTGACCATAACCCCCTACCTGTTGGTGGACACTAGAGGTTAGTGGAGCCATTAGGCTGAAGAAGGAGAGGTCTACTGGGCATGGCTGGTCTGTGGGTCTTCAGACACAGCAGACAGGTTACTGAGACAAAAGCTCACAGGTGTGGGAGGAGTTTGTCAAGTTAATGGAGAAAGCCTGTTGATTGGCTCCAAAGAGGTTCTGGTTTACAGTAGGGAGCTACTCTGAGTATACAGGTCCTTCTCAAAAAATTAGCATATTGTGATAAAGTTTATTATTTTCTGTAATGTACTGATAAACATTAGACTTTCATATATTTTAGATTCATTACACACAACTGAAGTAGTCCAAGCCCTTTTATTGTTTTAATATTGATGATTGTGGCATACAGCTCATGAAAACCCTAAATTCCTGTCTCAAAAAATGAGCATATCATGAAAAGGTCGTCTAAACGAGCTCTGAACCTAATCATCTGAATCAACTAATTAACTCTAAACACCTGCAAAAGATTCCTGAGGCTTTTAAAAACTCCCAGCCAGGTTCATTACTCAAAACCACAATCATGGGTCAGACTGCCGACCTGACTGCTGTCCAGAAGGACATCACTGACACCCTCAAGCAAGAGGGTAAGACACAGAAAGAAATGTCTGAAGGAATAGGCTGTTCCCAGAGTGCTGTATCAAGGCACCTCAGTGGGAAGTCTGTGGGAAGGAAAAAGTGTGTCAGAAAACGCTGCACAGCGAGAAGAGGTGACCGGACCCTGAGGAAGATTGTGGAGAAGGACTGATTCCAGACCTTGGGGGACCTGCAGAAGCAGTGGACTGAGTCTGGAGTAGAAACATCCAGAGCCACCGTGCACAGGCGTGTGCAGGAAATGGGCTACAGGTGCCGCATTCCCCAGGTCAAGACACTTTAGAACCAGAAACAGCAGCAGAAGCGGCGGACCTGGGCTACAGAGAAGCAGCACTGAACTGGTGCTCAGTGGTCCAAAGGACTTTTTTTGGATGAAAGCTAATTTTGCATGTCATTCTGAAATCAAGGTGCCAGAGTCTGGAGGAAGACTGGGGAGAGGCCAAACTGCCTGAAGTCCAGTGTCAAGTCCCCACAGTCAGTGATGGTCTGGGCGCCATGTCAGCTGCTGGTGTTGGTCCACTGTGTTTTATCAAGGGTCAGCAGGGTCAATGCAGCTAGCTATCAGGAGATGTTGGAGCACTTCATGCTTCCATCTGCTGAAAAGCTTTATGGAGATGAAGATTTCATTTTTCAGCACGACCTGGCACCTGCTCCCAGTGCCCAAACCACTGGTAACTGGTTTACTGACCATGGTGTTACGGTGGTACTCTCCTGACCTGAACCCCAGAGACAATCTGTGGATATTGTGAAGAGAAAGTTGAGAGACGCCAGACCCAACGCTCTGGATGAGCTTAAGGCCGCTATCGAAGCACCCTGGGCCTCCAGAACACCTCAGCAGTGCCGCAGGCTGATCGCCTCCATGCCACGCCGCATTGAAGCAGTCATTTCTGATAAAGGATTCCCCACCAAGTACTGAGTGAGAACTGAACATCATTATTTGAAGGTTGACTTTTTTTGTATTAAAAACACTTTTCTTTTATTGGTCGGATGAAATATGCAAATTTTTTTAGATAGAAATTTAGGGTTTTCATGAGCTGTATGCCACAATCATCAATATTAAAACAATAAAAGGGCTTGAACTACTTCAGTTGTGTGTAATGAATCTAAAATATATGAAAGTCTAATGTTTATCAGTACATTACAGAAAATAATCAACTTTATCACAATATGCTCATTTTTTTAGAAGGACCTGTAGTTTCTCTGAGTATCACAAACAAAATGACAAGTGCTAACTAAGAAAGAAATTGTGATCTTTCTTTTAATTTCTGCTCCACCTTAAGGGGAGTTGGGCAAAGTCACAATTTTAAAGATTCCAAGCAACCTTCACCGTGTCACCAGAATCTATTCACAGCTCTCAGGCTGCTAAGAGATGCAGAGCAAAGTCTGTCATGAAGAAAGAGCAGCTCCACAGGCCTTCAGAGCCATAAAGATCTCTGCCCTGAACACTCACTGGTGACAAATCATCTCTCTTCTTGCCCTCTCTTTGTGCCTCCTATTATTCCCTATTCTCTGTGTCTATGAACGCAGCACGCCTCTCCACACATCAGCAGAAACAGCTATTTGCTTCCTGCATGTCTGTCTGTGTTTCGATTCCATGCAGCTTTTGTCTTTTTGCAGCTTTTACTCCTTGGATGCCGATGTCAAAAATGCTTTGCACTCAACTCTTTGAACGTCCACAAGTCATCAAACAGAGCAGACTTTTAAAGCACAGTTTTTAAAAAAGCTGCATCCATAGAACGGAGTTGTGGAGGGAAAAAAAGACTAATTATTAATCCCTGAAAGCATCTGATGGCATCTCTCCAGGTACTACTTAATGTCCAATTAATCAAACGTGTGTCCCTCCTGCAATGACAATGGAGCTAATCTATGCTGATGGGAGAGCGTGTCCCCTGCTCTCTATCAAGGCCGTTAAAGTCTCATCTGCAGTGGTTTGCCCTAATTCAACCTGACACTTACCGTGAAATATCTAAAACCGGCATTGATCTCAGGAAAACGCCACCCTCGTCATCCTGCGCACAGACAACCCAAGGGCAGGGGAAGATGTTGTAAAAAGACTTAAAAGAAAATGAGGGGGGAAAGGAAGGAAGAGGAACAAGGACAGATCTGAGAGTGGTGAGAAAGGATGGTTTATTTAAAAAAAAACAGAGAATTGAAGGTGAGATTAAAGAAGGAAATGGAAGGAAAGGTGTAGGAGATTGAATGGAAGGATCAAAGCCCTGCAGACGGGTGGAAGGGAGTGATGGTGATAACAGAGAGCTGAATGGAGGGACAGAGAATGAAGAAAGGGTTCCGGTCCCTCGGGGTCCACTGTGCACGCTGTGAGATTCATGTGCACATGGCCGACTGCTCATAATCAACTGAAGTGATCTAACCTGCTCCTCGCTCTTCACTTCAAAGCCTCTGAGACGCAGCGTCTCTCTCATGGCTACAAAGTTCTCTTCAAACAGAAAATGCCAGGAACCAAATCCAAATGTAGGTGTTTGAATGTTTGAGCCCCTGGTAGACTAGTGTCATCAAATCTGTCCTTAAAGGCACACTATGTCACTTTTTCATGTTTTAAATCTCCTCCTTGATCCAGTCTGAGCTAATCTGACCCTTTACAGGTTCATGAAAAGTCCCTCAGCCCGTCTGCTGCTTGGATCCAGAATACCACGTTTGTAACTTCTGAGTCTCTGGTCCGGTGTCCTGAAGTCTCACAAAGTCACGTATCTCAGAGGGTTAGGCTAACCCAATGTGGCTAACTGTTATGCTAGCTCCGGAGTGTTTTTAGCTCATGATTCCTGATTTTTCCCATCTCTCCCTGCTTGAACACAGCTGATTTCTTTAAATGAGTGATGAACCGCTCCAGTAGAAAGCAGTGAAGGCTGAGGAGACGTTTAACAGGGAGATTTAGGGGTTTCTGAGCAAAGACGATGCTAACGTTTTTCTGACAGTGACTTAAAACGAACACTAGGGGGTGCTAAAGACAAGCCAAAACTGCATAGTATGCCTTTAATTGCTCATATGTATGACTTAACTCGCAGACCCTCCAGGAAGTTGCGATGTTGCGATCGCAACTATTAACGCAAATTCAACCATTTGCCGCAACTTTGTTGCGGCCTTGCAATTTTAACCAATCACCGCAACTTTTCCGCAAATTTGACCAATCATCTTTGTTTTTGTCGGATTTCGTCATCTTCTTTGACCAATCAGAGCCACTCGGATAAGTTTTGACCAATCCCGTTGCCTCCAGCTGTGTTTATTTCCATTTTTTTTAGCTCAGAGCCGCTAAACTCCGGTCGGTTTCCATCAGATTTTACGGCTAAAATACGAGCGAATCAATTTCCTAAAGTATTCCACCAGAGTGGTGGAAAGCTGTTCTGAACCAAACACAACGTTGTGGTGGATTATACAGGAAAATCGTCGCTTGACAAAAACTTTTTGACCACAAAACATGGAGGAGATTAGCTGAAAAGAGGAGCAGAGACGGGCTGGGGTCTGATACGAGTGATAAAGAGACGAGGTGAGTTCTGTTTAATGTCCATATTTGGACAATGTGAGAAACTAGATTTAAAAAGAACTGATCTGTGTCCTAAACTGTGTGCTGAGTCGGCAAATTTGCTATTCTGTGAGAAATATTTGAAATAAATCGGACCGTCAGCGTTAACGTGAATTCCTTTGAACGTTGTTTATTTTTTAAACACGCGATTAACCTCGTGACGTTTGTATCCAGTGAACACGAGGAACCGCTTGTCTTTTCTAAACTTATTCTGCTGAATTAGTGAACCTTTGAGGTGGATCTGAAAGTGAAAGTAAAGCCGCTCACGCTGTAACGTCTGAGTGATGCTGAGACAGGCTGTCAGCTGTGTTGTCATGGAGATTACATCATCTTGTAGTCTTTATTTTATCATGAAACAGCGCATACAGTGTGTGTGTGTGTAAAGAGGTTAACTGTGTGTGCATATTATATTATATTATATTATTTTGACTTAGTAATTCATTCATATGATTTAATATCTAATAATTTTGAATTAATATAATTTTGACTAAGCTTTAGATACAAATAAATTAAAAGCTCATATTTATGACTTATTTACTCATTATTATAAGAAAGTGTCATCATTTTGACTTGTTTTATCAAATAGTGTCTCAATCTATAATGATAAGAAATTATCTCATTATCTTATTATTTTGACTTTTATAAATGACTCTAGAACCCTAACGCCCCCAAAGGTGGGGGCAGGCGCACCTGCTAACAGCAAACTTGCTCCAAAAACATACTTAACCTTTATCAATCTTTACAAACTGCACATCTACTGTACTTAAAGGGAAATACTCAGCTAAAAGACTAAATCAAAATCTGTTACCAAAACATACCACAAATCTAACAATAAGGCTCTAAATGACAAAGTAGCAAAAAAAATATGTGCATAATGCTCATTTTCTAGAGAAAACCTGATGCAAACCAAACAATTAACACCTCACATGAAAGCCCAGACTCCACAGATTCCAAAAATATACGTGTCATCATCCTAGGTGCAAGCAATCAGCCAATATGAATAAACTCACATAACGTTTTCCACAAATCCACAATGCTCATTCGGAAATTCACACTCTGTGGTTCACAAATATAGTTCGGAGGAACACTTGTAGTATAAACTAACACATCATAGGAACTGTTGAATGTGCATTTAAAAACGGATTCTCATTTGTGAAACTCCCTGCATTTGTGAGAGAATCCTGCATGCAGGGAGTTTTTTGTTGTCGTGTTGCGGCTTTTTGTTGTCGTGTTGCGGCTTTTGTTGTCGTGTTGCGGCTTTTGTTGTCGTGTTGCGGCTTTTGTTGTCGTGTTGCGGCTTTTGTTGTCGTGTTGTGGCTTTTGTTGTCGTGTTGCGGCTTTTTGTTGTTGTGTTGCGGCTTTTTGTTGTTGTGTTGCGGCTTTTTGTTGTCGTGTTGCGGCTTTTTGTTGTCGTGTTGCGGCTTTTTGTTGTCGTGTTGCGGCTTTTTGTTGTCGTGTTGCGGCTTTTTGTTGTCGTGTTGCGACTTTTTGTTGTTGTGTTGTGGCTTTTGTTGTTGTGTTGTGGCTTTTGTTGTTGTGTTGTGGCTTTTTGTTGTCGTGTTGTGGCTTTTTGTTGTCGTGTTGTGGCTTTTTGTTGTCGTGTTGCGGCTTTTTGTTGTCGTGTTGTGGCTTTTTGTTGTTGTGTTGTGGCTTTTTGTTGTTGTGTTGTGGCTTTTTGTTGTCGTGTTGTGGCTTTTTGTTGTCGTGTTGTGGCTTTTGTTGCTGTGTTGCGGCTTTTGTACTCGTTGAACCTTCTGGGCCACCGTATATTCTTAGTGATCGGTGCTGATAATATCCGGGCAGAAACCAGTCTGACCTAAGCCAAAACAAAGCAATGAGGCGGCCATTTTAATGAAGCAGCTCCTACCTTTGCCGTCTTCGGAGTTCTAATCCTATAATATCCAGCAGAGTCAGGCTCTCTAGTCTTTGTAGTTCACTAAAATATGAATAAATATCTGTTCCTGATGATGTTTGGTAGGTAAACAACCCATTAGCGCTAGCATCAACCCGGTGCCGCAAGGTCTGGTTACAATTTTGTCCTGTTTGATTGAATATTTCCCCAAAAATCCAGTGATCCATTCCCTCTGGTTGACTGAAATGTAAAAAAACATCCTTTCCCGAGTGATCAGTAGATGTTTTGATGGGTAAATCACCCGTTAGCGGTGTTAGCTCATCCAGCTGAATCTTTGAGCATCTGTCTGCTAAATTAGTCCTGTTTGACTGAATATTTCCACAAAAATCCATCATCTCTGGTTCTCCAACATGCCAATAAACATCATTTCCAATGGGTTTTGTCTGGTTTTTATCAATAAAAAAACTTTTTTCTCATAACAATAGACTATACAAGTGCATTTTCGGACAAACAAGCCAACCTGACATGCTCGACACAAGTCTCGCTGTAATTGGTGGAAAAATGGGTACGCCTGTTTTGTTTCCACTTCCTATTGGATCAGAAACCTGAATGAAGCTGTCAATCAACTTGAATAACCAATGGTATCCCTAGAATCTGCTGTGGGCGTCTATAAAAACCTCAGGGGCAGACGGACAGCTGCAGATTCCCACGAAAAGAGCATTGTTTAGGCTTTATTTTAGGAATGAAATGTTTAATTTTAATCTAAAATAAATCAGAAAGATATGAAAAGCAACATGTGGAGTTCAAAATTTATATTTTTATAATCAGTTCTGTTCCAGACCAAGCTCAGATGTTGTTTTATGATTTTCTAGTGTTTTCTTTTATTTTACGACATCATTTCAAAGGGATTTTCACTTTAAAATGTATAAATGTCTTAGGCGGAAATGACACTTTTAGATTTTCTGGTGTGTTCCAAGTTAATGTACTCAAACCTATTAATAGTTATGTTAAATATTAAACATCTGGAGTAATCTGGTGTGTGTTTTGATTTTATGTAAGCAAAATCACACAAATAAACCCTAAAGTTCTTGAGATATAATCGCTTATTTGGGCATTTTGACAAATATTTATGACATCTCAACTGATAGTGTTGAGAAAGATTCTCATAATTACGACTTAATTTATCATGAGGAACTAATTTTGATACATCATTTTGACCAAGCCTTTCATAAATATGACTTAAAATCTCATATTTATGACTTCTTAACTCATATATATGAGAAATTTCACCTGAAAAAAGTGATTATTACCCTCTGATTGACTCTGACAGACTGGTATTGTATAGGTTGCCTCTCAGATTTGTCTGCATTGAAGCATCTTAGTGTTTACAGCCTTGACTTGATTGGCTGAACGGTGTCAATAAACTGTTTTCTCACTATTCTACAGACTCAACCATGACACCCGTTTAAAAATTCTCTCTGATTGCTGCAGAGTTTCTGGTTAAAAGCAAAATGACCCTCTTCTGCTTTCTGATCAGCTTTACAGCCTCATTCAGACGAATCAATGCTGCAAAAGCCAGAGAATCTCTTCGGTCATCTATTATTAAAAATGTTCCAGGCATTCGTGAGAGCAGGCTGGGAGTGATGCTAAATAGATGCGTCCAGATTCATGAATTAGGAGTCTGGCTCTCGTAAAAGCAGGTCCTACCTAGGGTGCTGTCACTGAGGTAAAGAGGGAAATGTGATGGATGGAGAACATGTGGCTACATCTGGCAGACACTTTAAAAGATTTATTCATCCGAGTCTTTAAGTTAGAAGTTTTAAAAACCAGGTAATGGTGCACAAAACAGCTTCCTGGTTGCTTTTTTTGTAAGAAGCAGAAGTCCTGATTTAATTTATTCTGAATATCTGAAGATGCTTCGTGTGTCTCACCTGGTTATCCTCTACATCCTGCAGACTCACTTATTCTGAGACAACACATGTTGTACATTGCATCCTTTCCCCTCCAAAAAAAGGGGTAATAATACACGTGACAGCCACAGAAACACGCCACCAAGTCGAGGAAATGATGCGTTTCAGTGCAAACTGATGCCAAATTGTCTTACCTGGCTCCTAACGCCACCACTGCAGAGCGATGGCTTTTTTCTTTCTTTTTTAAATCTCAGACAGACGGTGGTGAAGAAAACTGCTCCATTCATCCCATTAGATAGTCCTGGAGAGGAGGAGACGGCGCTCAGATCGGGTGTTTGCGGGGGAGAGGAGGCAGGAAGGCGGCAGGCTTCAGAGCGCTGAGCGCTGCGGGGCAGTGCAGCGCCTCGGATCAACACCAGAGGGCGCTGTTGTTCAACGAATGTTGCACCGGCGCTTCTAGCGAGTTTTAAATTGATTTAATTGATTTAATATTCTATTTATCTACCGGTCTGTTTTGTTTGTTTGTTGATTAGTTAGTTATTCTTTTTTTTATCAACAAAAAAAATCACCTATTTACAGAACAGACAGTCTCAGGACGTTTCTAGTTGAAAACAGAAGAAGAAAAGATTTTAAACAATTGAAAACAGGAACGTCACCTTTTGATTTTGGCTTTGTTTTTTTGTTTTTTGTTTTTTACATAACCAACACTGTCCTGGTTTACTAAGCAGCGCTATGTTAGGTGGGGCACAACTCAAATATATAAATGTAGCACAAACTTTCACATTAGAAATGCGATTTAATCTAAATCTAATTTAAGAAAACAACCATTTTATACATGAAATTGCAAATAAAGGTTCACTCACCAGCGTTGTTCATTTCTTTAAAAGAAAAGATGCAAATCATTTTTAAAAATCTACTTCGAATCATCTTTTTGTCCTGGGAGCTAACTAGCTAAACAACACTAGACTGAGAAGCTCTTCTTTCCCACTGAACATGAAGGTAAGGTCACGTGTGATATTCCAGTGTTTTAATTGGCTGGTCTGGGTTCGTGCCCCGTGTGTGTTGTTGCGCATGCGCACAGTGATGTTCAGACGCTCGTCTTTTAAACAGGATGTGAGGAGCTCGCCCGTCGCCAGAATTTCAAGAGGATTTAACCTCCTTAGCTTGTCAGTATCAAAGCAAAGACTTAGATATGAATACACAGATATTTATAACATAATATCTTAGTAACAGAATGGGGTTTTATGCAGCATTAGTCTAAAAACGAACTATTCTTTCCCACTGATCCTTACAGCGCCATCTGGTGGCTGGTGGGGCCGTGACCCACCGGCCCTACATGACGTGACGCCACTGATACTGTTATTTTACTTTTTAAGCTAGAGCATTAAAATTGATCTCATTGATTGTTGAGTAAGAAACTTGACCAGTTTCATGTTTGACAGCACTCTGCTGCCCTCTACTGGCCAGATACCGCACTAAACAGTTTTGAGGAACGGGCTGGACACAAAGATGATGTAACTTTCAGCTTTACGGCCAAAGTAACCAGGTCTAGAGACGCTAGGGGGAGGAGGGATGGTTTCAGTGAGCGTTTCACGGTTTAACCACTCGGATTATATAAAGAAATAAATACATAAATAAATCATGGGTGTAGAGCTGGCATGGACGGAGGTGACGTGTCCCCACCAACACCCAGCTATCACTGAAATGTCCCCAACAATAATTCGATCCAAGGATGCAGAAGTAGCGCTGTATCCCCATTCCCCACAAATAATATGTACAGCCCAGCGGACTGATGTGTTTACCATCCTGCTGAATACACTTCACTTCACTAGCTAGCTGTTTTCAAACAAAACTGCCTTGATTTATAAAGAGCTTCTTTAGAATTTACAGTATTTTAACATATCATATGTATTGTTCAATATAGGTTGAATAAATGGTTACTGTTTATTTTTACAGGTTTTTAAAGCACTGTGAATAACGCTTGTTGTAGTTACACCTTATTGCCACAAGAGGGCGACAGATACTAAGGTTTTTCAACTAAAAGCACTGTGAATAATGTTTGTTGTAGTTACACCTTATTGCCACAAGGGGGCGATACCTACCAAGGTTTTTCCAACTAAAAGCGCTGTAAATAATGCTTGTTGTAATGTCACAGAACCACCACAAGAGGGCATGTGTTTGTCAGCAGAAGCCAAAGACCAAAAAGTCACAAGATAATTCACTGCTTTGTACTACCATTCCTGCTGAATACATCTCACTCCTTTAGTTTGCCGTTTTCAAACATTACTCCCCTGATTTATGAGTTTCTTTAAAATTTACAGTATTTTAACATATCCTAAGTACTGCTGAATAATGGTTTTACATTAAAGAAGATGTTCTTTAATTTAATGTTCATTTTTTTAAAGGTTTTTAAGCTAGAAGTACTATAAAAAAACGTTAGTTGTGACTTAACTTATAGCTACCAAGGTTTTTCAACTAATAGCACTGTAAATAATGCTTGTTGTAATGTCAAAAAAACCACCACAAGAGGGCAAGAGTGTGTTAGCAGAAACCAAAGACCAAGAAGTCAGAAGATAGTTTGCTGCTTTGTACTACCTGTGCTGCTGTGCGTGGACCTGTGTCCAGAGGAAGGAGACCTACGTTTCTGGATCGACCGGTGCGAGCCCCCCCGCACAGAGCCGCTTAAACCTACGGCACCTGCTCTGAGTCTGGGTGGACCATCAGGCATTTTCCCGGTGATATTAACTTTGGGACCAGCGTTACAGTACGTATCGCTTTATTCTGCAGCGCAGAATATTCTCTATTTTCAGTTAACTTTAACAAGCAGCAGTATCCGGTATCGTATCAATATCGGCCTGATACTGATAGTGGTATCGGTTAACTTTAACAAATACGAGTACATGGTATCGTATCGGCCCAATTCTGATATCGGTATTAGTGCATCTTTAATGCATTCAGTCAAATCCACTCATCTTAGAGTCCAGTCTGAGTTTGAACTCCCTGAGAAGGAGAATCATCCCCTCGATTCATAAAAATAAGACAAGCATTTTGTTGCATTGAAGATTTTATTATTTCCATTTTAAAAGTGTTTCACAACATGGAAGTAATTGTCATGACTTTCATATTTTTTTATTTATGAGCACAAATTGACGAAAACAAACAAAGCAAGTAGCTTTCCATAAACTCAACGTCTAGCTCACATTTTGATAGTAATCTGTTTGTTTAATGCCAACCTTGTTTGCCATTTTGCAGAATCATTTAACATAATGATAGAAAAATCATTTTCTTCACCCACCCTAATTTGTGACTAGTGCTAAAATGCAAAGGAAAGGTAAAGTCTTCAAGCTAACGTCAAACAAACACCAGCAAGATCAAACGTTATCGTTAATATGAAGGTCACTCCATGAGCAAAGGCTGTAGTGAGCTCAGCAAACACATTAACTGCACACCAGGATAGCGCCACTATCAGCCACAAGCCACAGTTGTCCCAGGTCATAGCTGGCACTGATGACGGGCACGCAAACTGGGACTTGAACCCAATCAGTGCCTTGTGGAAGTCTCTGGGTGATTCCAATTCTGTGGAGAGAAGATGAGGATACTTGATTAAGTGAAGACTTGTACACTTTGGCATTAAAGGCCAAAAAAGTGATTTTTAAAAACATAATGTGTAGAGATGAGGTGAACTTACAGGTCACATATTATGCACAATTCACTTTCTAAAAGTCTTTTAACGGTCATATCAGTCCCAAAGACCCAAAGGTGAGAAAATGTTTTCACTTCCTTTTTTTTTTTATTAAATACTTCACAGTGAAAAGATATCAGTGTACATACAGCAAGTAATATTTTCTTCATGTATAACTTACAATAAACTTTAAATGACACAAACAAACAAAATGCCCTCCCCTCCCCCTCTCCCTCCTCTTCCGACGTTAAGTCAGAAAACCAAAAGACATAAAAATAAATTAAAGTTAACAATAATAAGGGGGTGTCAGTACTGATCATTATAGAGTGTCCTTAATCATTAGCCATCTGTTCCTTGGTCTTCAAAGCCAAGTTGTTATGATAAAAAAAAATGTATTTCTTTTTTATTTAAAGGGACAAGAGGGAAGATTTTAAATAAAAGTAATCCTGCATGTTCAGTTTTAAGTGATGAAGCATTTTAAATCAAAAAGAATGAGTCCACCCCTGTATCATTCCATTATCTTGAACAGGCTGTGAGCTGTAAAATGTTCTGCAATTCTGGAACGAATTTCCCGCGCTGTCCTACGGATGTGACGTCAACTGACGCTGCTGCGCGTTCTGGAAGCTAAAAAAGTAATAATAAATGTATATCCAGTAGGTGGCAGTATTGCACCGTTGTGTTGTGTTGCTGGTCAATGGCGGACTTCCTTCGTCTGAATCTGTGGTTTTTCTCATCAAACTGGTGTTGTCTTGTTTCTGGAGCTGAAAACCTCTCTGATGGATTATAGGGTTCCACAGAGCTAAAGGTGCTGTTATAGGCGACCGCACAGCGATCTGTCCATGTTTATGGGTCTCAGGACGATAGGCCTCAAATCCCCGACTGTTTCCTGGACCTCAGTCCGCTTACAGTGCATCAAAGGCGGGTTTGCAGCGCACGCTCCTCCGGGTGCTCCGGAGCTCCGCTCCGTGATGCGAACTTGAGAAATCTAGGGTGATAGAGGCGGCGGGACATGATTTTATCACCCTAGATTTCTCAAACTCACCTCCGGGAGTCAGAGAACACCGACTGATTAAAGCTTTTAGTGATACAGGCAGCTGGGAAGGACTGGAACATAGCGGCTAGCGAGATTAGCTCTGTTAGATTGGCTCCTGCGGTCTCTGTGTGTGTGTGTGTGTGTCGCAGGGCATTGTTTTACTATATTTCCTTTTGTATTAATAAAATTTCTTTTTATTTATGGAATCATGTCTCCAGCTGCCTTTGGTTGAACCCTTATGAGATAGTGAGAAGTTTGTGCGCGCTCCTGTTCAAGGCTGTAGTTATTCGCAGCGCCAGGCGTGGCGCTCATGAGGTTCGTTTTTCAAATCTTCCCTCTTCTCCTTTTAATAGAAATGGGGGACAGCTCCGATACAGGCAGGCAGTTATTATGCCTATTCTATTATATATTACAAAGAGACTTGCTGAGCTGATAAATTATCTAGATATTTGATCAATGGTCTAATGAATTGAAGACTTTTCCGTACACCGCTTCAGGGAGAATTTAATCTTGTCAAGATTCAGGAGGTTTCCACTTCCTTATTCTCATTTTTGGGAAATGTGTTTTGAGCTAATGGTTGTATTAACGAGCACAAAAGTCTTTTTTACTCCCTTCATCTGAGACCCTGAAGACCCACTGATGAATGCACATAGAAAGAGAGATGGGCGGGGCTTGACACATCATATGGCCCCGCCCATATGAAAGGAAAGTTTTACTTTATGAGGTTTGATGAGGGGGTGGAAGAACAACAGCTGCTCTTAAAGTAAGGGTCAGTTTGACCAATGCAGAGCTTTGACCTGTTATTGAGATGTAAAAGAAATGATTCAGAGTGGAGAGAAAGTGCTAAATATGGGAGCTTTAAAGTATACGGGAAAATTTTATTACAATAACGTAAACAGCACTAGACAGATGACTAAAGAGACATAAATAGAATGCTTTCTTTTTTTCAAATATTAGGAAAGTTGATGAAATGCTACATAAAAATATTTTCGTGTTGTAAAGGCTTTGGTATTTGAGTAGATTTACCTTTGGTAGACTTGGCCGACTGAATTTACAACATAGACGCTTCCATCTGTCCCAACTTCAACCGATACTGCAGCTCCTGACACCTCTATCCAACCACTCGTAGCACAGGTAGTTGGTGTAACTTGCTATACAACAAAGAAAACATGGTGAAAGCTCGTAATCAGTAAGTAAGCTAACAGTAGAGTTCAGACACATGGCAGAAGAGCGTACTGTGATAAAGATATTATCAGCAAAGTTTGTTCCCCAGCATCCTTTTGGTCCACAGCTGAAATACTTCAACAGCCCTGGTATGTTAAACCAGTTCATAGCGCTAGATTGGTGATAGGATGAAGCACTGCTTCTTGTCAGGCAGTGGATGCTTTCAGAAGTGGTTGTTCCCACTATTTGACCATTACCTCCAGCATCCACCTGCTGTAAAGGCTGACCTAGAGATTAAAAAATGAAACAATTCAACATATTTACTGGTTGCAGTGTAATGTGTCATTTCTTTTATTATAAAAGTTCTCACCATTGACAGCCATGAAGTCTCCTGCTACATATTTGTAGACCTGGTTTGCGTGATCGGTTCCCCAGATCCCTGCCGGTCCGGCTGAGACGTGTTGGAGAGGAACAGAGCCCAGTTTGGACCAAGATGATCCACTCAAGAAGTATGCTACGTAATTCTTGTCAGTCATCACAACTTGTCCTTCACCAGCATCAATCTGTACAGCATATGGCTGCTGAGGGGCGGCTTTGCAGATCAAGCCTGCGGACAGAGAAAAAAACGAACCCTAACCTACAGTTTTTACCTTAATAACAAAATGAATGATTTTACATTTTTTAAAGAGAGCCTACCATGACAGCTAGACAAGTAACTCAGGACCAGCAGGAAGATTGCAGCAGCTTTCATGTTGTCTTCTGTGTCGTGCAGGGCGACTCCAGATGTATCTCTCTTGTTGACTTGCTGTCTGACAACACAGTGACCTGTGTGACTTTTATACTACACACCCATTGGTATGACCCACAAAACCAAACTGGTTTTACTGGCATTTCAGGCAAAGAAGAAGGGGCGGGAAATATTTTTCATTCTTCATCTGTCTAAAAGATAAAGTTTGACCATACGGCTATGGGCTGTCAGCCTGGCAGGCAATGGAGTTTAGTTATTTGAAACATGAACATCCATGTATACAGCTATAATTCATATATAGATATAAACAGGGCTTCACATGTTTATCATTGGTTCCTTATGAAGTAACATAGCAATTTAACAGTATATACAAAAATGCATAGAGTAGTCAAATAATGCAGTTACGATACAAAGCACAGTACGTCTCATGGTCCCCCCTTGCCTCGCCTTCTTTATCTTATCTGGGTCCGGGTTGCGGAGGCAGCATTCCAAGTAGGGAATTTGAGACTGTCCTCTCCCCGGCCACCTCCAGAAGCTCCTCCAGCAGGACCCCAAGGCGTTCCCGGACCAGACTGGAGATATATTCTCAGCAGCACTTATATTCTGAGTCCCTCCTGAATATCCTAGCTCCTTACCCTATCTCTACCCACCCTGCAAAGAAAACTAATTTCGGCCATTTGTTTCCACAATCTCATTTTTTCAGTCACTACCCAAAGCTCATGACCATAGGTGAGGTTTGGGACATAGATCAACCAGTAAGTCAAGAGCCTTGCTTTCTGGCTCAACTTCTTCTTCACCATGACAGTCTGGTTCAGTGTCCTCATCACTGCAGACTGTGCCCCATTCCGCCTGTCGATCCCCTTCCCTCACTCGTGAACAAGACCACAAGATCCTAAAACGTATCCACTTGAGGCAGGACTTTTTCCCATCCCAGAGATGGCAAGTCACCTTTTTCCAGTTGAGAACCCTGGTCTCAGATTTGGAGGTGCTGATCCTCATCCCAGCCACTTCACACTCTGCTGTGAATCGTCTCATCAAGAGATGAAGGTCAGAGCTTGATGGTACTAGGACCACATCATCTGCAAAAAGCAGAGACAAGATTCTTCTGCCACCAAACTCAACACCCTCCACACCATGACTGCACCTAGAAATTCTGTCCATAAAGGTTGTGAACAGATCCGGTGACAAAGGGCAGTCATGGTGGAGTCCAACCCTCAAAGGGAACAGGTCTGACTTACTGCCAGCTAAGCCGACCAAACTCATGCTCCTCTGGTACGGGGACTGAATGACCTTTAACAAAAGGCCATTCACCCAATACTCCTGGGGACACATAGGCCTTCTCCAAATCCACAAAGCACATGTGGATTGGTTGGGCAGACTGCCATCCCCCCTCCATTACCCTAGCAAGGGTAAAGAGCTGGTCCACAGTTCCACAACCAGGACGAAAACCACACTGCTCCTCCTCAGTCTGAGATTCAACTATCGATCAGACACTCCTCTCCAGTACCCTGGATTAGAGTTTTCCAGGGAGGCTGTGGAGTGTGATTCCCCTTATAGTTGGAACACACCCTCAGATCCCCCTTCTTAAAAATGGGGACCACTGCCCCGGTCTGCCACTCCACAGGAACTGCCCCTGATGACCACGCAATGTTGCAGAGATGGTCCTACAACCTCCAAAGCCTTGAGACACCCAGGAAGGAACTCATCCACCTCAAGGGCTCCACTGCTGTGTAGTTGTTGACTACCTCAACGACTTCTGCCTCAGAGATCAAACAGTCCATCCCCAGGTCTCCTGGTTCTGGTTCCTCATTGGAATGCATGTTCGTGGGATTGAGGAGCTCCTCAAAGTATTCCTTCCACTGCCCGACTATATCCCCAGTTGATGTCAGCAGCTCCCTGTCTCCACTGTAAGCAGTGTGAGCAAGTTGCAGCCTTCCTCCCCTAAGGTGCTGTATGGTTTACCAGAACCTTTTTGGAGTCGATTAAAAGTCTTTCTCCATGACCTCACCACAATCCTCCCATGCCTGAGATTGTGCCCTCAAAAATTGCCACTGCTTCGCTGTCCAGTACCTGTCTGCTGCCTCTGGAGACCCACCAATCAGCCATGCCCTGTAGGCCTTCTTCTTTAGCCTGATGGCTCCCCTAACATCTGGTGTCAACCAGTGGATACGGAGACTACCACTACGACTGGCACCAGCCACCTTGCTGCTACAGCTAGTAACAGCCGCATCAACAATTCCAGAGCTGAACAAGGCCAGACTCAATGTTCCCCGCTGCTCTCGGGATGCAGTTAAAGCTCTGCCGGAGGTGGGAGTTTAAAATCATGTTGACAAGGTCTTCTGCCAGGTGTTTCAAGCAGATCCTCACTATACATCTGGGTCTGTGCAGCATCTTCCCCTGCAATCTGATCCAACTCACCATCAGGTGGTGATCAGTTGACAGTTCTGCTCCTCTCTTCACCCAAGTGTCCAAAAAATATGGTCTCAAGTCAGATGATACAACTACAAAGCCAATCATCGACCTGCGACCTAGGATGCCCTAGTACAAAGTATACCGATGGGCATCCTTATGTTTGAACATGGTGTTATGGCCAAACTGTGACTTCCACAGAAGTCCAATAAGAAAACACCACTTGGGTTCAGATTGGGTGGGCCTTTCCTCCCAATCACTCCCCTCCAGGTCATGCTGTCATTGTCACGTGAGCATTGCATTCCGCTAGTAGGACAGTGGATTCCCCAGTCTGAGCACCTCATCACTTGTCCTAGGGTCTCCAAAACAGGTGGGTACTCTAAACTGCTATTTGCTGCATAAGCCCAAACAACAGTCAGGCCCCTTTCCCTGACTTGAAGGCACAGGGAAGCCACCCTCTCATTTCCTAAGATAAACCTCAACATACAGACTGAAAGTTTGGGGTTTAACAAAAAGACCACCCCAGCTCTCCACCTCTCACCTTCTGCAACTCTATCATCAAAGAGAGTCCAACCAGGATGACTCCTGGACACCTCCCTAGGGAAGTGTTTCAGGCATGTCCTGCTGCTTTGGGACTTAACAGGTCAGTCAGGGGATGAACAATGGTTGAGAAGTTGCGACAGAAGATCCTGTAGTAACTGGCCATGCCCAGGAATCGGCGCAGAGCCCTTCTGTCCTGGGGAATAGGAAACTGAACGATGGCTTCAACTTTTGCCATGTTTTTGTGCACGAGTGAGCATGCATGTGGGAGTGACAGGTGGTGTTTTATAATCTTTGAGTTTGGCGAGCTGTGGAACATTCAATACTTCTAGGACAGGTGTTACCTTACCACCGGCAATGTCGTTGCCTAGTAAGAAGGAAACCCCCTTTATCGGCAGCGCTGGACAAACTGCAACAGGAAAAACACCAGAAATCAATGATGACTTTAAATGTACTGTGTGGATAGGCCTAGGGGCGTAGCCCATTTCCACGCCCTGTAGAATGGCACTATAGCCACATGAAGATAAGTCAGAGAACGGTAAGACATCGGCCAAGATAACTGACTGTGAACCGCCTGTGTCTCGTAGGATTCGAACTGGACGCTCATCTTTAGCTTTACCGGTAAGTGAGATTGAGCCATCCAACAGAAAGGGAGTGAAAAAGGGATCAGGGGTGCAGCCAATGTTAACCATTTGTTTAACAGTTTTTTTGATCAGCCCCACACCTTTTGGTGGGGACTGAGAAGCATGTCGTTGTTTATGCTTCATAAACAATTAGCAACAACATGACCTTTTTTATGACAGTAGAAACATTCTTTGTCCACCTCAGGTGGAATCACTCTGGGTTTCTCAATCTTAGTTGGGTCCTTCACAGGGTGGGACTGAAATGTGGACTTGTGAGTAAGAACATACTCATCTGCAAGAACAGCAGCAGATAACAATGACTCAACCTTCTGTTCATTTAAGTGCATTACAATGCGGTCAGGCAAACAGTTTTTGAACTCTTCCAACAAGACAAGTTCTCTCAGTTTAGGAAAGTCAACAGCTTTACAGGACGCACACCATCTATCAAAACGACTTCCTTTATCTCTAGCGAACTCCACATAGGTCTGCGTGGGGCTTTTCTTAAAAGTCCAAAACTTTTGTCTGTAAGCCTCTGGTACAAGTTCATAAGCCTTCAAAATGGCTTCTTTAACTTTTTTATATTCTAAAGACTCATCAAGAGGGAGAGCTGCTACAACCTCTTGGGCCTTACCCCTGATTTTGCATTTTAACAGGAGAGACCAAACATCTGATGGCCACTGCAAAGCTTGTGCTATTCGTTCAAATGCTGAAAAATAACAGTCCACCTCTGTCTCTCGGAACTCAGGCACCAAAGCAACATATTTAGTGACGTCAAACGGGCAGACAGGGTTAGTGGAGACCCGAGTAGGACCACGGGCAGAGGACACAGGACCAGTGGAAACAGCAGTCTTTACCTGAGCATCAAGCTCTAGCTGTCTTAGTCTCACAGCTTTCTCTGCTTCAATCTCCAACTTTTTTACTTCAAGTTGGAACTGCCTTTGTTGAGCTTTTTCTCTTTCTTGGGCTTCAAGCTGTAGTCTAGCAAGTCTGACTTTCAGACGAGCTTCATCTTTTGACCCAGAAGAACCACTGGTGAGGGGATCAAACCGGGGAAGAGTGTAAGGTGTCCCAGCCCCTGCACCTACCTCGGTATCCACCTCAGGGTTCCTCAGACCATCCACTTTGCTCGAGGACGGGCCAGCAGGAGGCAGCACAGCAGAAGCATCAGAGGGCCCAGGACGAGAAGGCAACACCAGCAGTTTTGTGTCCACCAGTATTCGAAGAACAAGGCCTTTAAGCTCCTCTTTGACTATTTGCTTTGGGTACTCCAGCTGAAGGTGGTCTGCAATCAGAGACAAATCATTCTTACGACACAGGTGTAATTTATCGAGAGAGGGATCTTTCATAAACTGTTTGAGGTCAAACAGAGCCATTACTACCAACCAGAACGAAAAGCACAAGATTTAACAGCTCCTCAGAACAATCAAACCAAACAAATACTACTAATCAGTCAGTCACAGGATTAATTAAGATCCCGGACGAGCCCCCATTAATGTTACGACCCAGCTCAGCTAGGGATAGAGGAGGTAACATTAAACCAGATGTTTTTGGTGAACCGACAAGTAGATTTATTGTCAGGTTAGTCAAATTAAACCATTTCCATAAAACAAAGGATTAACAGGTAAAACAAGTGTTTTTATCTAACAAAAACTCCTAGCTGACCTCCAATGAGGAACACAGGCTGGATTGTAAACAGAAAACAACAAAAGGAGTAGAGAAACAAAACAATCCTATAACCAAACAAATGCTGAACTTAAAGAGACCGCTCAGTGACAAACACCAAGGGAAAACTATTGGTTTTCAAAGGTAAATCTACCTACAAAGTACCAGAATTACAAATAGTCACAAAGTACAAAGTCCCACACACAACCTCTCAGGCGAGCTGCATAAACCTAATGAGGCAGCCGCGCTGAACCACAGCTGAAGCTCATCTTTTATAGTCTTTGTCCATCACTAATTGGTGGAGCAGGCAACAAATGAACCAATCAGGAGGAACTGGAGGATGAGCAGAGAAGGTAGCCAATCCCAGGTGTGTGGTGGCACAGCAGAGCACGCATCCAATCACAGGAGTGTGATCCCACAGCAGAGCAGGCAGCCAATCACAGGAGTGTGATCCCACAGCAGAGCAGAACAGCCAATCACAGGAGTGTGATCCCACAGCAGAGCAGAACAGCCAGGAAACCTGCAGGAAAACTCACAAATGGCCTCAGGCCATAACATGCTGGCAGGAGGACCCTCGATCAAACTAGGACATGCTGCAAAATGTACATCTCAAGGCTGGCTTGGGAATGCCTCGAGGTTCAGCCAGAAGCGCTGGTAAAGATGGTCTGGGATTCCCTACTTGGGATGTTGTCTCGATGACCTGTCTGGATAAGTAGGAGAAGGTAAGCATGTCAGAAGTCATGACAATCAGCTCAACTAATGAAGTGAATTAACAACAAAAAAAAGACAAATCTACTCATATGTTCCATCAAAATGAGTTAAATTACGCTTTCAGGCCACTCATACAAAACTCCCATAGAGCGCAGTGCGTTTTAAGGAAATGTGTCATAAAACGCCTCAAAACGGGCTAAACTACATGAAGCAACATTCATTCAACAGTATGCGTGTCCCTCTAACATTCGGCTACAAAGACATGTCGCTATTTAAGGTATAAATCCACAAAACAGTAAGTCTCTGCCGTTTGCTGATAGGCGTTTTCAATAGCAAAAATCCACAACAGACACATTGGTAATAAAACAAAAGAAAAAAAACAAACGAAGTCACTCACCATGGAGTTGATGAAATCAGGACCCATGGAATAAAACTGTTTTTTGTCACAAGCTGCCAAGAAGGATTCTTTGAATAAATATCCATTTTGTTAGCACAGCCAGTTAGCCAAGCTTCTCATACCACGTCCTGGAAAAACTCCTCTGTCTTTCTGGTTGCTTCAAAACAACGTCCGGCTGGTTGGGTCCAACCTCTTTCAGATGGCGCTTTTCCTGCTCTGTTCCTCTAGAGAACGGTTCACTTTTGAGTGATGAAACTATTAGTTCTCTCCATTTTTAACTCGCGTTTGCTGCCTGCTACTGAAAGTGAAACCAAACGAGCGCTCTGTAGAGCTTCTGGGTCAATATCCTTCCAGTCTGAGCCATGCAATACGTTTTTCTCTTCTTTTTTTTTTAACTTTATTTTTAATCACTTATGACTTATCAGTGTGTTACAGTGCCATAATTCATGATAAAAACTAAAGTAAATACTTAAATAATAAGCCAATAATTCTCTGGTTTTGACTGTGCCATACCATTATGAGCATGTCAGGGACGCTATGAACTGCGTCTCGATTAGGTCTCCTATCTTTTGCATAAAGGATGATTTCCAGTGCGCATGTGTCAGTAACAGAAAACAAAGCGGTATGTCGGGACGGCGTCCGGTCCAGACATGCGCAGTAGATCCCAGAGAAACACGGCCTATTGGTCCGGAAAAAAATAGTGAGAAAACGTTTCTAAACTACACCTAAATGCAGATTATACACAGCACTTATTGTATATATAATGGATGACTTGTTTAGTTTTATTTTCATGTTAGTTTTTTATATTTTGTGATTCCTATTCTCTTCGTCTTCCTGTTGGGACTGGTGGGGCAGCGCCCTAGCGCCCCCTATGGACGGGCCACCACTGTATAAGAAAATATGAGAAATTTCACCTGAAAAAAGTGATTATTACCATCTCATTGACTCGGACAGACTTGTATTGTATAGGTTGCCTCTCAGATTTGTCTGCATTGAAGCATTTCAGCGTTTACAGCCTGAAATGCCTTGACTTGACGAAACTGAACGGTGTCACATGGGGTTTCTTAACCCGCATACTAATTGGTGATGGTGATTGAATATTCGATTTATCAACCAATCTGTTTTGTTTGTTTGTTGATTAGTTAGTTATTCTTTTTTATCAACAAGAAAATTCACCTATTTACAGAATACAGTCTCAGGACGTTTCTAATTGAAAACAGAAGAAGAAAAGATTTTAAACAATTGAAAACATGAACATCACCTTTTGATTTTTGTTTATTTTACATAACCAACACTGTCCTGGTTTAAATAGCAACTTTTCATGTTATTCATTCAAAGAGATACTATGCAGTTTTGCTTGTTTTGGCTCCCCCTGGTGTCAGTTTTAAATCACTGCCGTAAAAATTGTTGTCCTATTGTGTTGGAGACATTACGGTGGGAAGTAGGGGTGCTGCAGCACCCCCTGCTGGTGACCTCAAAGATGTATTTTTCGCAAAAAGCGGATTTTAGACTTTTTTAGGAAAACTCGAGAAAACAAAAGGAGACGCAGCAAGGGTGCAGAAATAGAGCTGCATGTCGAGCTCAGTGGACCAATAGATATCATATATCTTACTGTTCGTCAATGGACCCCGACGTCCCTATGATGGCAGACATCTTACTTCAGACAGCTGCCCCCTTTCTTAACATTGGTGTCAATGGTGCATGAACTATTAAATACCTCTAAATTGCTCAATTTTAAACCGATTTTCAAATGGTTTGCATTTTCATAAATGTAGTGTTTTTTAAAAAGGAAAAGACGGGAGCTAACTGTCGGCAGCTCTAGTTTAATGTGCCTCACTCGCTTGACCAAAACAGTACACGCCTGCCCTCTGCTGGCGGGGCGGAGCAATAAGAACAAACTAGAAAGTTACAACTTTCTCAGCACAGCAATACATTACATCTCCCCTCCTTTAGAAATAAAATTCAGACTAAAAAAAAGAAACCTGGCATTTAAACAATATTTTGCATGACCTTATGAAGAAAACACCAGAAATGGAATCAACAGTTCTGATAACAGTTATGAACACAGTAGCTATTATATAACAAGCTATAAACACCAATACACAGTTGTAATGACAAAACAAAACTTTGTATCAACTGTCTTCTATAACTCCTTTTTGTTTTCTTAGAATCACAAATCAAGTCTTTCAGGTGGCTTCACCACTCTGCCTCTCTTAGTCATATATGGTACTGACACCTGCACCTGGCCAGAGTCCTTATGTTGTTCCGCTGATTCAGCTGACCGTCCATTGGACACCAGTAAAGGTAACTCCTGACTTGGTGACACGTCAGCTGACTCAGACCAAGTCTCATCACTTATGAGGCTGCGTGATTGATTTGCAACCGCTGTACTCCTGCGAAGATGCTGACTATTTCGACGAAACTCCTTCCCGCCAGAGTCCACAATGTAGGACCTGGGTGCAGCACATTCACGAACCACAACTGCAGGAGTCCATTTGGCATTGCCAGGATGAGGCTGCATCCTGACTTCATCTCCTGGTGAAAAGGGAAGACGGTGTGTTGTTGCTCTCTTCCTGTCATAGTAGAACTTCTGGCAGGCTTTGGACTTATCCAGCAGCTGTTTGATCCTAGTAGTGTCATGTGCCTTTGGGACAAGAAGCTTTTTAGCGGCAGGCAACTTGTTTCTTGGTCTTCTACCCATTAGCAGCTGAGCAGGTGACAAACCAACCGACTCGAGTGGAGTGGTACGGTAATCCAGCAGTGCTAAATGTTTGTCTCTTGCTTTGTTCCACAGTTTTTTTACTGTCTGCACAGCACGTTCAGCTTCTCCATTCGAGTGAGGAGTGTGAGGTGATGAAGTATGGTGTGAGATACCATAACTCTCACAAAAGCTTTTGAACTCTTCTGAAGCATACTGTGGACCGTTACCTGTGCGCAAGATGGATGGGATGCCATGTCTGCTAAACTGGGCTTTCAGTGTTTCAATGACAGTGCGACTGCGCTGGTCTTTAATTTCATCCACTTCAATAAATTTTGAGTAGTAGTCCACCACTACCATGTAGTGTTTAGATTCAAACTCAAAAATGTCGGAGCCCACTTGCTCAAAGGGGAAATCTGGAGTCTCTGTTGGTTTGAGTGGAAGTCTTGGCAGTCTGTTTTGGAATTCTGCACACTTACTCCCACATAGCAAGCATTATTGGGCCGATGCTGGCTGAGCTCTGGCACTGTTGGCTGAAGTCTGGGTCGGCCGACCCACTTGTTTTTTTGATTGGCCCAATTCAGATGTGCAGTAGTTGAGCTGATGCTTTCTTTCTGTTTTTGGCCCGATTGTGGTTCAGTACAATATTCCCGAAGGTGGACACAATGCGGGGGACACATGTAATGCGGTGTGTGGCCCGACAGCAACGGTACGAGCCTCTGCCTGTT
>SSNR01000179.1:1003498-1024630 GCA_006937965.1 Callopanchax toddi
ATATCTTACTGTTCGTCAATGGACCCCGACGTCCCTATGATGGCAGACATCTTACTTCAGACAGCTGCCCCCTTTCTTAACATTGGTGTCAATGGTGCATGAACTATTAAATACCTCTAAATTGCTCAATTTTAAACCGATTTTCAAATGGTTTGCATTTTCATAAATGTAGTGTTTTTTAAAAAGGAAAAGACGGGAGCTAACTGTCGGCAGCTCTAGTTTAATGTGCCTCACTCGCTTGACCAAAACAGTACACGCCTGCCCTCTGCTGGCGGGGCGGAGCAATAAGAACAAACTAGAAAGTTACAACTTTCTCAGCACAGCAATACATTACATCTCCCCTCCTTTAGAAATAAAATTCAGACTAAAAAAAAGAAACCTGGCATTTAAACAATATTTTGCATGACCTTATGAAGAAAACACCAGAAATGGAATCAACAGTTCTGATAACAGTTATGAACACAGTAGCTATTATATAACAAGCTATAAACACCAATACACAGTTGTAATGACAAAACAAAACTTTGTATCAACTGTCTTCTATAACTCCTTTTTGTTTTCTTAGAATCACAAATCAAGTCTTTCAGGTGGCTTCACCACTCTGCCTCTCTTAGTCATATATGGTACTGACACCTGCACCTGGCCAGAGTCCTTATGTTGTTCCGCTGATTCAGCTGACCGTCCATTGGACACCAGTAAAGGTAACTCCTGACTTGGTGACACGTCAGCTGACTCAGACCAAGTCTCATCACTTATGAGGCTGCGTGATTGATTTGCAACCGCTGTACTCCTGCGAAGATGCTGACTATTTCGACGAAACTCCTTCCCGCCAGAGTCCACAATGTAGGACCTGGGTGCAGCACATTCACGAACCACAACTGCAGGAGTCCATTTGGCATTGCCAGGATGAGGCTGCATCCTGACTTCATCTCCTGGTGAAAAGGGAAGACGGTGTGTTGTTGCTCTCTTCCTGTCATAGTAGAACTTCTGGCAGGCTTTGGACTTATCCAGCAGCTGTTTGATCCTAGTAGTGTCATGTGCCTTTGGGACAAGAAGCTTTTTAGCGGCAGGCAACTTGTTTCTTGGTCTTCTACCCATTAGCAGCTGAGCAGGTGACAAACCAACCGACTCGAGTGGAGTGGTACGGTAATCCAGCAGTGCTAAATGTTTGTCTCTTGCTTTGTTCCACAGTTTTTTTACTGTCTGCACAGCACGTTCAGCTTCTCCATTCGAGTGAGGAGTGTGAGGTGATGAAGTATGGTGTGAGATACCATAACTCTCACAAAAGCTTTTGAACTCTTCTGAAGCATACTGTGGACCGTTACCTGTGCGCAAGATGGATGGGATGCCATGTCTGCTAAACTGGGCTTTCAGTGTTTCAATGACAGTGCGACTGCGCTGGTCTTTAATTTCATCCACTTCAATAAATTTTGAGTAGTAGTCCACCACTACCATGTAGTGTTTAGATTCAAACTCAAAAATGTCGGAGCCCACTTGCTCAAAGGGGAAATCTGGAGTCTCTGTTGGTTTGAGTGGAAGTCTTGGCAGTCTGTTTTGGAATTCTGCACACTTACTGCAGTTTCTAATCATTTCTTCGATGTCAGAACTCATGCCTGGCCAGTAGAGCACTTCCCGAGCTCTCTGCTTGCTTTTTACAATTCCCAAATGGGACTGATGTATGAGCTCTAACATGCTCTTTCTCATAGAAGGTGGAACTACTACACGGAGCCCTTTGTACACCAGTCCATCACAACTTGTTAGCTGGCTCCTCGAGTCCCAGTATGGCTGACAGGTAACAGGAACGTCTCTCCTGTTTTCAGGCCATCCCTGATGTATAGTGTTTTGCAAAACCTGCAGTTCTTTGGCCGTGAGTGCTTGCAGCTCACTATACTTTCCTTCACTCACTGCAACATGTTCCAGCATAGACACACACTCTAAGCCTTCAAACTCTGAGGCACTGCACGTGAGCTGAGCCCTTGACAACGTGTCAGGGAGTTCCATGTCCTTTCCTCTTCTGTACTGGACACTGAGATCATACCACTGCAGACGCAGACGCATCCTCTGTATGCGCATGGGGGTTGAAAGCAGCGACTTTTTGAAAATATCCTCAAGTGGTTTGTGGTCATTAAAAACTGTGACTTTTCTGCCAAAGATGTAATGATGAAACTTTGTGCATGCATGGACAATAGACAGCATTTCCTTCTCTATTTGTGCATAGCGAGTTTCTGCATCCGTCAGAGACCTAGATGAGAACGCTACAGGACGGCTGTCCTGCAGGAGCACAGCTCCAAGTCCACTGCTGCTTGCATCACAATAGATCTCCACTGGCTGGGTTGGGTCATAGTACTTTAGCACTGGAGGGTGTGAGCACAAGTCTTTAAGTCTATCAAAGGCTTTTTGCTGAGCTGGTTGCCAAGCAAACTCAACGTCGCTTTTGAGTAACTGTCTCAGGGGAGCATCTTCTTCACTCAGGTTTGGAATAAACTTGGACAGATAGGTGACAAACCCCAAAAAGCGCCTTACACCCTCTTTGTCAGTAGGGGAAGCCATGCCAATGACTGCTTCAACTTTAGCTGGGTCTGGCTTCAGACCATCTGCAGTGAGTAAGTGTCCAACGTACTGTACTTGAGTCTTACGAATAAGACACTTGTTGAAATTGAGCTTTAGGTTGTAGCTTGTGGCTCTTTCAACAACCTTACGCAAAATTGCATCATGAGTCTCCACATCGGGTGCTGCAATCAGAATGTCATCCATAATGGCTGTGGCCCCTGCTATCCCTTCTAGCATGCCATCCATTATGCGCTGAAAGATTTCTGGAGCACATTTCAGACCAAATGGCAGTCTGAGCCACCGGTACCTGCCAATAGGAGTGTTGAAGGTTGTGAGGAATGACGACTCCTCCTCCAGTTCTATCTGCAGAAATCCTGATTTTGCATCCAGGACTGAGAATATTTTAGCTCCTGGCATGGCAGATACAACCTCCTCAATAGTGTGCAGGGGGTAGTGCTCTCTTTTGATGACTTTATTCAGATCACTAGGATCGATGCAAATCCTTACTTTATCTCCTCTGATGACTGTGACCATGGAGCTGACCCATTCTGTGGGCTGTTCAACTTTAGCAATGTGGCCATTTCGTTCCATCTCCTGCAGTTCATGCACAATTCTCTCCTTCAGTGCTGCAGGCTGCCTGCGAACCGGGTGAACAACTCCTTTCACACCAGGTTCTATTTTGATTGTGTATTTACCTGGCAGTGTACCTGTGGTGTGCACTATTTCCGGAAAGTCCCTTAATCCACAAGGCACAGACTGAAATGGGGTGCTGATGGTACTGCTGCTGTTCCTCAGAGAGCTGCTTGCATTTTGTAGAGTGTCACACCGAACTATCAAGCCCAGAGCTTCTGCTGTTTCTCCACTGAGCACACTTTCCTGAGAAATATCCAGTATTTCAAACTCTGTACAAATGCTGCAGTTTTTTGATGTGACTGTAAGTTCTACTGCTGCAACTGGTTTGAGTTTGTGGTTTGAATACGAGCGCAACAGTCTTTTGGAGGTTTTCAGTTCACCAGTGTGCATAATTTGCTGATAACTGTCCAGTGTCAGCGTGTTACATCTTGCACCTGTGTCGATTCTGAACTTGATTTCTTTTGACAGTATGTTGACAGACACTGCCCATTTATCATCCATTAAAGAACTTGTTTGTGTGAGTATTTGCGTCAGACTAATGTTCAAAATCTCATCATCTGAGTGCTCATCCACAGAGGCCTCCACATCCACAGTATGTACTTTTCTTTTGCGACACACAGCNTCAGCGTGGAGAGGTGTTTAAATCCGAGCTGCCTTTGGAAACATTTTGGATTTGTCTGTCGAGAAATGGTAAAGGAGAAAAGAACGGATTATTTATAAATATTTTTATTTTAGTCATCATTACCCAGATGAAGGCAGCAATATTAACAAAAACTTGTCAGACAGACACCAAGGATGCATAGTATAGTTCCAGCTGGAGAGTAGTAAAAACCGCAGTGGTCATTTTAACTGCTCAATAATCTCTCCTCTTCCTCCTTAAATGTTGGCATGTTGATTTTTCTTTAAAAAAAACAACCTGAAACTGGACTAGAACCAGTCACTAGACCATCACTGCTCCCAACAGACTGCTTAAGTGTGTACATCCCTGCTATATTTTCAGTTTTTTATGCACAAAAATATTGCACATTCCTCATAATAAGAACCCTGTTCAGTTTGATAGTTCTGTGATTTTATCTGAACTGGAGTAAAGTGTTTAAATCCTGCTATATTTGCAGTTTCTTATGCACAACCAGTTTTTCATTCACATCCCTCATAACAGTAATCATATTTAGTTTGATAGTTCTGCGACATTATCTGGTAATGACTTTTGATGATTGTACATTGTTTTACTAGTATTTATGCTAGTATTATTAGATATTTTTTGTGCCATGACTCTTTTTGCTTTTGGTTTTCTATTTTACATTCTATTTTGTTCTGTGTGACTTTGTTTTTTCTCTACTTGCCTGTAACTTGCTGCTGGTGCACCTGAATTTCCCCACTGAGGGACAATAAAGGGCTTTTCTGTTCTATTTTAACTCTAGAAACTAGAGGCTTACCTTCTAATTATTTTCCTGTTTGGTGATGCCTAGGTATTTTTATTTATGACTTAATGACGACTCACGAGGCAGTTTTGTATTTCCTGATTACTTTTATTTATTAAATCAGCTGTTTTGCCTTTTCTTTATATGTTGAGTTGTTACTTGAATTTTGAACTTTTGGAATGGCTTTTCAGGCTGTTCAAAATGTCATAATGGTAAAGTTAATGACAACTGTACCAATGAACTGTCAAGCATTTTATGTTGAGGCTTATTGTGAGCATAGCCACAATATCATGAGCCTCCCCACAATATTGCAATCAATATTGTATTGTGAGGTTCATACCTTGACAATATTATATTGTGGGATTTGGATATTGTTACACCCCTAGTCGTTACCTCTTTGCTAGTACCCCTAATAATAATCACTAATGTGTAGTGCATCTTTATCCTACAGAGAGCTATGAAGAGGGTCACAAAAGAGGCAGAGATGACCTCAGATCTTCAATCAGAGACAGAGACATGTTGCGAAAGGCCACTTGAGTGTAAAAAGTATTTTAGTACTTTTTTCTTCACTTTACAAGCTCTGATTAATAAATATTCTGTAGCAAACCACATTTACAAGTGTCACTTCAATCCAATATACATTTTAAAACATTTTAAACTCTGTCTGAAAATAGAAGGAGTGTCCGACTTGGCCCCCCGGGAGGTCTAGAAGGGTAGACTCAGAGGAAGACCGGCCATCACCACCCTCCGAGAGGCTTGTTCCACCCACCCTCCCATGGTCCCTCAAATTCCTAACCCCACACACCAACTTACACCAAGCTGACCAGCAGCAGTTGGGAGCCAGTAAATGAAATGTCTGGTGAGTATATTACATACATATACTTTTTACAGATTTCATGTCACATTTCCCTAAAATGTCATGCTAACGCTATAAATTCTCCTGTAGCATTTCCTGGTGGCCAGATCTACAGGTGGAGCCTCCAGCAGTCAGAACCTGGTAAGGTCATGATTTTTGCTCAACCATCTCTCAGCTAACATATATTTTAACACACACCATTTAATTTGTGTCTTTCCATGATAATGATTCAGTTTATCTTATTTGATACTTCGATACTAATTTAATATGACAAAAACCTGGAGGTGGGGGATTTATGGCACATTGAAAGGAGCTGTTCATTGTGGATCCATTCACCTGAAAGAGCCATTAAAAAAAAACCTGACTCTTTAATGATTTTTTGTAGGGATGCTCCGATCACATACACTGTAGTAATGATGAGGGCTAATGGCTACTTGATCTGTAAAAAAAAAAAAAAGAACTATTTATCACCTTCATTTGGACAAAAACAGGTTTTTACTGACTTTTTCCAAGATAACAATACAAAAACTTGAAGGCACCATGTAGACATCATGCATTTAGAAATATATTATTTATAGATACATATTTCCAATCCTTATAGAAATGTTTTTTTAAATATTTATTCATTTAGGAGCTATTGATTGGCTGGTATGATCGTCGTGGAGAGAAGAACATTGGAATTTACGATCACATTTTTTTTCACAAATATTGTCCGATTTTGATCGTGGCCGATCAATCGGAGCATCCCTAATTTTTTGCAATATTTTGAAAAAGAAATGTCATGTGGAACTATGTTTGGGGACACTTTGTTGTGATACCTATGTGTTCATTGCTAATTAGCTTCCCAGATAGAACTGATGGGTTCATGTTGCTCTGCTCATTGATGTTTTAAATAGAGCTGTTCTGTTTCAGCCAGCAACTTGGGGGTCATTGAATATTACCTCCTGACCTCAAACCTCACAGTTAATACAAAAAATGAACCATTGTTTACAAGGACTGGGTTCTCCTAGCTCACAGTGAAAAGCTGTTCAAAAAATTTGACTCGTTCATGAACGTCACATCACTACGAGAGGAGGAAGTGAAGTGATTTTCCTTTTTATTTTGACCTGTTTTCTTTGTTTAGGTCAGACTTTGACCAACAGGTCTGTTTAGTAATAAAGCACCAAGAAGTAGACTAACTGTGACAGCTGGGATTACGTCGGAGGTCACTGAACCGAGTTTCCTCGTTTTGGAACAGCGGCTTTGCAAACATTGCAGGTTGCCGTATTGCTTTGCAACGTTTCAACCATTAAATATTTCCACACTGCGGACATGTGTGGAAAAAGTTCACCACTGCTCAGTGCTAACCTGCTAGCTGCTACTTGCAAACTGCAGTGGGGTTCTGAAAGGAGGTGCGTCATCTATGTGTCTCAGTGGGGCACAGACGTGTCACCTAGCCCAGGAGCTTACGTTCTGGATCAGAAATTTCCCCAGGTTGGATCGGACATTTCCGATCCATGGATTAAGTCCAGATTGGATCCCGATCCATCCTTATTCTTAATGCTATACTGTATACTTGTAAATACCACAAATGTTTCATGTAGTTATATATCCATTTCCTATATCCATAGGTGCAGTACGAAGAAACCCAGTGGTTGATGTGGCTGCTGAAGCAGAGGTGGAGAGAATAATCAAACGGTGGCTCCAGCTTGCAGCGGATCGTGAGGAAGGGAGAAAGAGAAGGTTCTTTGCTAAAGAAACTGCCTCTTAAGCTCACTCTCTTTATGTGTGTTTGACTAGCACATATGTAGTTATCTTTTGTTCTAGTGTTTGTTGTTAGTGTTCTCATGTGTTGAGGTCAATACATTTAATTTGCTAGTATTGTATTTATTATTTGTTAAATACAAACACTTTCATACAAACTTGAATATTTGCAGTATCTTTTTTGGTCATTTAGCATTATATTGTCTTAGTTTCACAGTGTGTGGGCCAATGCTGACCAGGGGACACTCAGCCAGCTCAAATTGAAGTGTATGAAGATGGGCCATTATTGGGCCGAGGGCCCAGCCAGCTCCCAGCCAACATGCACCTGTACTGGCTCACCGAGTGTGGGCCAGTACAGGGCCAATATAAACTATGAGAGTCATCTTACAGTGTCTGGGCCAGACCTGGGCCAATCAAACTTGTGTCATTATTCTGTGAGTGGGCCATTATTGGGCCGAGGGCCCAGCCAACACTGGGCCACTTCTTGGGCAAGGGTGTGGCCCAGAGATGGGCCGGACAATTTTTGCTATGTGGGCTGCAGTTTCTAATCATTTCTTCGATGTCAGAACTCATGCCTGGCCAGTAGAGCACTTCCCGAGCTCTCTGCTTGCTTTTTACAATTCCCAAATGGGACTGATGTATGAGCTCTAACATGCTCTTTCTCATAGAAGGTGGAACTACTACACGGAGCCCTTTGTACACCAGTCCATCACAACTTGTTAGCTGGCTCCTCGAGTCCCAGTATGGCTGACAGGTAACAGGAACGTCTCTCCTGTTTTCAGGCCATCCCTGATGTATAGTGTTTTGCAAAACCTGCAGTTCTTTGGCCGTGAGTGCTTGCAGCTCACTATACTTTCCTTCACTCACTGCAACATGTTCCAGCATAGACACACACTCTAAGCCTTCAAACTCTGAGGCACTGCACGTGAGCTGAGCCCTTGACAACGTGTCAGGGAGTTCCATGTCCTTTCCTCTTCTGTACTGGACACTGAGATCATCCCACTTCTGACACCATGTAGTGTTTTTTAAAAAGGAAAAGACGGGAGCTAACTGTCGGCAGCTCTAGTTTAATGTGCCTCACTCGCTTGAACAAAACAGTACACGCCTGCCCTCTGCTGGCGGGGCGGAGCAATAAGAACAAACTAGAAAGTTACAACTTTCTCAGCACAGCAATACATTACAATAAACATCAGAGACGTGGCTGTGAAATATATCGAAATATATCAATAATGGTCGGGAAACTAATAAATTGTAAAAGTATCTTATGTCAAGTCTATACCCCCCAACTTAGAGTCTAGTCTTGAGTTTGAACTCCCAGAGAAGGAGAATCATCCCCTCGATTAATAAAAATGAGAGAAGCATTTTGTTGCACAATTCATTGAAGATTTTATTATTTCCATTTTAAAAGTGTTTCACAACATGGAAGTAATTGTCATGACTTTCATATTTTTTTATTTATGAGCACAAATTGACGTAAACAAACAAAGCAAGTAGCTTTCCATAAACTCAACGTCTAGCTCACATTTTGATAGTAATCCGTTTGTTTAATGCCAACCTTGTTTGCCATTTTGCAGAATCATTTAACATAATGATAGAAAAATCATTTTCTTCACCCACCCTAATTTGTGACTAGTGCTAAAATGCAAAGGAAAGGTAAAGTCTTCAAGCTAACGTCAAACAAACACCAGCAAGATCAAACGTTATCGTTAATATGAAGGTCACTCCATGAGCAAAGGCTGTAGTGAGCTCAGCAAACACATTAACTGCACACCAGGATAGCGCCACTATCAGCCACAAGCCACAGTTGTCCCAGGTCATAGCTGGCACTGATGACGGGCACGCAAACTGGGACTTGAACCCAATCAGTGCCTTGTGGGAGAGTCTGAGTGATTCCAATTCTGTGGAGAGAAGATCAGGATACTTGATTAAGTGAAGTCTTGTTCACTTTGGCATTAAAGGCCAAAAAAGTGATTTTTAAAAACATAATGTGTAGAGATGAGGTGAACTTACAGGTCACATATTATGCACAATTCACTTTCTAAAAGACTTCTAACAGTCATATCAGTCCCAAAGACCCAAAAGTGAGAAAATATTTTCACTTCCTTATTCTCATTTTTGAGAAATGTGTTTAGAGCTAAAACGATGGTTGCATCAACGAGCACAAAAGTCTTTTTTACTCCCTTCATCTGAGACCCTGAAGACCCACCAACGTCTCGCCAACGTGCGTGGAGAAGATAGATGGGCGGGGCTTGGAGAAGGACTGCTCCCCAACTGCCCCGCCCATTTTAAAGGAAAGTTTTGCTTTAGGAGGTTTGATGAGGGGGTGGAAGAACAACAGCTGCTCTTAAAGTAAGGGTCAGTTTGACCAATGCAGAGCTTTGACCTGTTATTGAGATGTAAAAGAAATGATTCAGAGTGGAGAGAAAGTGCTAAATATGGGAGCTTTAAAGTATACGGGAAAATTTTATTACAGTAACGTAAACAGCACTGGACGTAAAGAAGGTTTTTGCACAAGTGTTCAAATTAGGAAGACATAAATAGAATGCTTTATTTCTTTCAAATATTAGGAAAGTTGATGAAATGCTACATAAAAATATTTTCATGTTGTAAAGGCTTTGGTATTTGAGTAGATTTACCTTTGGTAGACTTGGCCGACTGAATTTACAACATAGACGCTTCCATCTGTCCCAACTTCAACCGATACTGCAGCTCCTGACACCTCTATCCAACCACTCGTAGCACAGGTATCTGGTGTAACTTGCTATACAACAAAGAAAACATGGTGAAAGCTCATCATCAGCAAGGAAAGTACCAGTAGAGTTCAGACACATGGCAGAAGAGCGTACTGTGATAAAGATATTATCAGCAAAGTTCGTTCCCCAGCATCCATTTGGTCCACAGCTGAAATACTTCAACAGTCCTGCTATGTTACTCCAGGTCATAGCGCTAGGTTGCTGAAAGGATGAAGCACTGCTTCCTGCCAGGCAGTAGATGCCTTCAGCGGTGGTTGTTCCCACTATTTGACCATTACCTCCAGCATCCACCTGCTGTAAAGGCTGACCTAGAGATTAAAAAATGAAACAATTCAACATATTTACTGGTTGCAGTGTAATGTGTCATTTCTTTTATTATAAAAGTTCTCACCATTGACAGCCATGAAGTCTCCTGCTACATATTTGTAGACCTGGTTTGCGTGATCGGTTCCCCAGATCCCTGCCGGTCCGGCTGAGACGTGTTGGAGAGGAACAGAGCCCAGTTTGGACCAAGATGATCCACTCAAGAAGTATGCTACGTAATTCTTGTCAGTCATCACAACTTGTCCTTCACCAGCATCAATCTGTACAGCATACGGCTGCTGAGGGGCGGCTTTGCAGGTCAAGCCTGTCGACAGAGAAAAAAGCAAACCCTAACCTACAGTTTTTACCTTAATAACAAAATGAATGATTTTATGTTTTTTAAAGAGAGCCTACCATGACAGCTAGACAAGTAACTCAGGACCAGCAGGAAGATTGCAGCAGCTTTCATGTTGTCTTCTGTGTCGTGCAGGGCGACTCCAGATGTATCTCTCTTGTTGACTTGCTGTCTGACAACACAGTGACCTGTGTGACTTTTATACTACACACCCATTGGTATGACCCACAAAAGCAAACTGGTTTTACTGGCATTTCAGGCAAAGAAGAAGGGGAGGGAATATTTTTCATTCTTCATCTGTCTAAAAGCTAAAGTTTGACCATACGGCTATGGGCTGTCAGCCTGGGAAGAAATGGAGTTTAGTTATTTGAAACATGAACATCCATGTATACAGCTATAATTCAAATATAGATATAAACAGGACTTCACATGTTTTTCTTTGGTTCCTTATGAAGTAACATCACAATTTAACAGTATATACAAAAACGCATAGAGTAGTCAAATAATGCAGTTACGATACAAAGCACAGTACGTCTCATGGTCCCCCCTTGCCTCGTCTTCTTCAACTTAAGGCTAGTTTATACTTCTCCGACAGCACGTTTGCGCTCACACACACGTATTGTCAAAGACGTTTTTGATTTTTACTTCTCCGTCAGCATTGTGAAGCAGTTCTCCACCAGGACGGCAGAGGGCGTATAACTTTTCTGCAGTAACGCCTCCGGTCGACCAAAGTTTGTTTACTTCAGCTCAGTAATGGCCGACAGAGAGCGAATTTTGATTGAGTTTGAACAGATTGATCTCGAGGAACAAACAATGTTGTTAAAAATAATTAAGCGGGAGTGAAGGAGACGACGGCGTGTGTTGAATGTCCGTCCGGTGAGGACGACGCAGACGACGAGTGAATATGCAGCTCTTGTTCAACCTGTGAGGGACACTGATGGATTATATAAATGTTGTACTTCTTCTGCCAGATGTTTCTCGAGCTGATCCATATCTGCTTCCCCGATATTCTTCTATTACTACTCTGTTGATACCGGCGTCAAGCCGGAAATGATCACGAGGTGTTGAGCCGACCAATCAGAGAAGTGCGCTCTCCGTCTCGTTCGACGGATAGTTAGAAAAGGGAGCTCGACTCCATCCGTCCTTGCGGGCCTGTCGGAGAGCCCTTGCGTCGACGGATAATGGCGTTGCGTGTCTCCGTACCGACGCAGACGGAGAAGTATAAACTAGGCTTCCTCCGGGTCCGGGTCGCGGAGGCAGCATCCCAAGTAGGGAATTTGAGACCGTCCTCTCCCCGGCCACCTTTAGAAGCTCCTCCGGCAGGACCCCAAGGCATTCCCAAACCAGACTGGAGATATATTTTCAGCAGCGCTTATATTCCAAGTCCCTTCTGATTATCTGAGCTCCTTACCCTATCTCTACCCACCCTGCAAAGAAAACTAATTTCGGCCATTTGTTTCCACAATCTCATTTTTTCAGTCATTACCCAAAGCTCATGACCATAGGTGTCACGGTCTCCTCTCCTTTTGACCGCTCCTCCCGCTAAGACTCCATTTCCCATCATCCCTCTGGCTTCACTTCCTCTATAAATGACCCTTCAACCAGGAAGCCAGTGCTCAGTCATCGATTCTTTCATTCAATGCTACGAGCTCCAGTCATCACCTTCCAGGCTCTAAGCTTCAAAACCAACCAACCAGTAAGTCAGTTTTACTACTTACTTATCGGAGTAGTCACGCGGCCTCGCTTCCATCGAGACCCGCACGGCTACTGAGATTAACTGCGTGCACGCGATAGCTCAGCGCCAATTACTGCCGCGTTTGAGTCGCAAGCACGCTACACTCAAACTCACAGAGGTTTCAGGTGATTCGTTCTGACAATAGGTGAGGATTGGGACATGGACCAGTAAGCCTTGCTTTCTGGCTCAGCTTCGTCTTCACCTTGACAGTCCGGTTCAGTGTCCGCATCACTGCAGACTGTGCCGCAGTCAGCCTGTCAATCTCCTTCCCTCACTCGTGACCCCAAGATCCTAAAACTTATCCACTTGAGGCAGGACTTTTTCCCATCCCAGAGATGGCAAGTCACCCTTTTCCAGTCGAGAACCCTGGTCTCAGATTTGGAGGTGCTGATCCTCATCCCAGCCACTACACACTCGGCTGCAAATCACCCCATCAAGAGCTGAAGACCAGAGCTTGATGATGCTAGGACCACATCATCTGCAAAAAGCAGACATGAGATTCTTCTGCCACTAAACTCGACACCCTCCACATCATGACTGCACCTAGAAATTCTGTCCATAAAGGTTGTGAACAGAACCGGTGACAAAGGGCAACCATGGTGGAGTCCAACCCTTAATGGGAACAGGTCTGACTTACTGCCGGCTAAGCGGACCAATCTCATGCTCCTCTGGTACAGGGACTGAATGGCCCTTAACAAAAGACTATACGTTTGGGTCTGTGCAGCATCCTCCCCTGCAATCTGATCCAACTCACCACCAGGTGGTGATCAATAGAGAGGTTCACCCGAGTGTCCAAAAAAATACAGGTGCAAGTCAGATGATACAAATACAAAGTCAATCATCGATCTGCAACCTAGGCTGCTCTAGTAAAAAGTATTCTGATGGGCATCCTTATATTTGAACATGGTGTTATGGCCATACTGTGACTTCTACAGAAGTCCAAAAGAAACCCCCCGCAGTGAATCAGATTGGGTGGGCCATTCCTCCCAATTGTGCCCCTCCATGTCATGCTGTCATTGCCAAATGAGTGTTGTATTCCCCTGGAAGGACAGTGGAATCCCGAGTCGAAACACCATCATCGATCTTGTCCTAGGGTCTCCAAAATGGGTGGGTACTCTGAACTGCTATTTGCTGCATAAGCCCAAACAACCGTCAGTCCCCTTTCCTTGACTCGAAGGTGCAGGGAAGCCACCCTCTCATCCCCAGGGGTAAACCCCGACATACAGACTGAGAGTTTGGGGGCTAAAAAACGAACACCTTAGCCCTCCACCTCTCACCTGGTGCAACTCCATCATCAAAGAGAGCCCAACCAGGATACCTCATGGACACCTCCTTGGGGAGGTGTTTCAGACATGTCCTGCTGGCAGGAGGACACTGGGTCAAACTAGGACATTCTGCAAAATGTACATCTTCAGGCTGACTAGGGAATGCCTTGGGGTTCAGCCAGAAGAGCTGGTAGAAGTGGTCAGGGATTCCCTAGTTGGGATGTGGCCTCCATGACCTGTCTGGATAAGTAGGAAAAGGTGAGAGGTGATTTTACAATCAAACCATCCACACCCATTGCAGAAAGTAAGGCTTTGTTCATTTCTCCTCCTTCTCCAAGGCTAGTCACCACAAGGTCCCTGTGCCACCTCAGCTCCTAACTCTGCACGTACCACAGCAGTACAATTTCAGTTTCCGGTGCAGACTCAAAGACCTTCAGCGCTTCTGCAGGCCGGGAGACCACAACCTATTTCTGAACCAATCTTCACAAGGGTCATGTGGAACACCTTGCACCTCGCTCCTCTGCCACTCTTCGCAAGGATCCCTAGAGGATTCCTTGTACCATACTCAGGGTCCCAGAGGATTCTTTGCACCTCGCTCCTGAGCGGTTCTCAACAAGATTCCAGAAAGTCACTTCACACTCACACAAGAACACGTCCATTTACCGTAATGTCTCTAAAGACAGAGAGGTATTCCTCGCATGTGTGGTGGGTTAAGAGTGCTCTGGTCTACTCAGAAGGTCGTCAGGACTGCTCCGAGTACAAATGTGGGAAATTGAACATGTTGGATTGTCTTGACCCAACATTGCAGGGTGTGAGGTGTTCCTTGAGAAACTGCCTGTTGAATTTGACTAGTAGCCAATCAGAGAGCGAGTTGACAGACACAAGTTGCATGGAGCGAGGAGAATCCTGCTTCAAAACAGCTGTTGGTATTCTTTGTTACACCTGGCATTCTTCCATTTGAGGTGCATGGCTTCCTTTATTCCTCTCTTAAACTATCTATGTATCTTCTCTTTTGAAAGTATGGACATTATCATCCTCAAAAATGTGTCACTTGTCCTTAAGGTGGACTGCTGAGTCTTGGCCTGAAAAGGCGGTTCTCCTGTGTCGTGCCATATGCTTGTGGAATTGTTTAATTTATCCTATGCAAAGGTCTGAACAGTCCTATACTGCATTGGACTACATTTACAATTCCACTAAGCTTCAGTTTGGGCGTCTTGTCCTTTAGATGAACTTGTTTCTGTCTGAGGCTATTGTCAGGTATATAGTTTACCGGGATGTTGAGTTTGGAGAAACTCGTCAAAAAAATACAATGGCTCACCTGGTGCCAGTTTGAGATCTTGAAATTTCTTAACAAAATCCACAGAATTTTGAATGTGGTGTGAAGCGAAATGTTTTCAAGGAACCAATGAGGTCTAGTTTCCTTCACTTAAACCCATTAGGATTACCTGGATTACTGAGAACCTTCACCAGCATGTACAATGTAGAATTCACTATGAAATTGTCTTCCTAATTGTTAAATGTCTGAGTGGTTGCAGTGAAAACTACTTTGCAACATGTTTACTGTGTTTGTAACATAACTAGAAACCCGTTCTTCTAGGTGTGGTTTCTCTAATCAGATGTTCATTTCAAGGATTTTTGTGCAACCAATTAGAAAAACCATTTAGAGAACCATGTCTTTGTTTTGTTATCAGATGAAACCACCAAAGGATGTTGTTAACAGACTCCCACACATGCTGATATAGACACAAGATACTGTTTGAACAATACAGAAGGCAATTTGTTATGCTCCTCCACCTATAAGGGACAGTCTGACAACATTGTTATTTAAAGCAGAGGAAAGACTGAGCATTGGTATCTGTTTTCCATGCATGTAAGCTTTAATAAATTAGGACTCAGAGTGATCTCAGTTGTTTATTTAAACATTTCTAACATTGTGGTCCTGCCCCACCATACCTCAGCCGTTTCCACCTACATGGTCCCTAAAGTTAGCCGATCAGCTAGCTTTGGTAGTTCCTAGAACAAGGCAGAAGCTCAGAGAAGATTGTGTCTTGTTTTCAGGTGATTTTAAATGAATTTAGGTTGAACTGAGTAGCAAATCACTGAAGGCCTAGGGGTGAAATGCAAGGCCTGCCACTGAGTTGGAGTTGTGTCATCTTTGACTACTCCACAGGGATTTACTTATCTAGATTTTATATTTTTATTTTGGTTTCAAGTGTCCTTGGTTATTGTCTTTAAAACATATATTTTTATCCTGCATGCACTGTATTGCACTTTGGCTGCAACCTTGTTTTGAATGTTCTTTCTAAATTAAGTGGATAGTCCTGTATGACGGTGGGGTCACACTCTCTTGTTAGTACTTCATCCTGTTAATCTGGCGGCCCTCATGCAAAAGGCAAAACATTCACATATTTCAAAACTGATTTTATAACATGAAAGAGCAGTTTTTGCTTTTTGGTGGTTGCAGAAGCAAAAATTTGGGCTTGGGATGAATTCAGAGAGGCCATGGAGGAGGGCATCCATGCTCATTTGGGTGGAGAACTGCTGACTTGTACTGGGGATATTGTTGGGTTGTAGAAGTTTCACTTTTCACTCTTTAATCCAGTCACAATGTCTTCTACTGCGTAGGCAGAGTCTGACAATTTAGGGGGAGTAAAATCTATTACTCTGACAGAAGCCACAGAGGTAGTTCAAAAGTTTCTTGATGGCAGGGTGACAGGGGTGGATAAGATTAACCCCAAATGCTGACAACTCTGGGTTTTGTGGGACGGTCGTTGTTGACATGTCTCTGCAATAATTGTTAGGACAGCACATGTGGAGTGGCAGGCCAAGGTGATGGTCCCAATTTTAAAAAAGAGGACGGGTCAGTGTATTGCAACAACAGGAGGGACCACTCTTCTTAGCCTCCCTGACAAAGTTTACTCTAGAGCGTTGGAAGGTAGGCTCTGAACCGTCGCTGGCCCTTGAATCAAGGAGAAGCCGTGTGGCTTTTGTCCAGGTTATGGAACAGTAGGCCAAATTTTTATCCATGCAGAATTACTAAGGGAGTTTGTTGTCCAGTCCACATGTGTTATGTGGATACATATACATAACCTTATGTGTTAAGGTTTACAACTGTGTCCACCAGAGCACTTGTCCCAATCCTGTTTGTGTTGTTCATGGACAGGATCTCATGGTGTAGTCATGGAAAGGAAGTTTTTAAACATTGTATTTTCTTAAAATGCTGTTTTCTTAAAAACATACTTTTTTCAGTAGAGCTTTTAATACTTTTTAAGTGTCATTAACCAAGTACTCCTGAAGATAAGCAAAGTACTGCTGTGGAACTGCAAGCACATCCTGGAGACCTTTGATGTAGTAGATGATGGATCTGAGAGGACGATCCTTTTCCCAGGGACCACTCAAAGGCTCTAGTATCAGGGCACCTCAGAGAGTCTTACTTTACATACTATAAGACAAAGACAAAGAACATTGCACAGATCATCAGAGACAGTTGAAGTCTCCCTTGCCTGTCATCCATCCAAAATATTTACAATTGAGAGATACTTCACAGCTGGTGACCTAGGTTTGGATAAACATTCAAACTCTGTGAAAGCACTTCAGCAGAAGTATAGACACTTGAGAAGACTCCCCCTACAGCCATTTACAAATGCCCAGCCACTCCTTCTGACCGGTCCTGACTGTCCTCTCCTAGTTACGCCCATCAAACCTGTGCCTCTAGGCCCACCTGGAGCTTCAGATGCAGTTCAGACTAGGCTGGAATGGACACTACAGGGACTGGTCCCTTCCCTTTAGCACTCCACATAACCACAACAATGCCTCTTCCTATCAAGTGCCTCTCCACAAGCAGAGCTTTTTAGTCAAATACAAAGGCCCTGGCAACTTGACATTCTTCCATACAGAAGTATGAAGCTAGTGACAGTCTCAGAGGCAAAAGCAAGCTCAATGCCTTTTGGAGGCAAAAACAGTAAGGAGTAAAAAGATATGCCATTCCCCTTATGCACTCCCCGCTCTACGTGGTACAGACAAGCACCTCTGCCAGGACCCAGAAGGGGCTAAAGTCTGTCAAACAGATTATCTAGCTAGGAGTTAAAGACTGCAAAACCTAACAAGCCAGTCTCGGTGGGCATGTGGACCCTCATTTTTGCAACTACGTCAAGATCAATTGCCAGAGCACCCAATCCCACCATGCACAGACTCTGCTGAGGAGCAGCGTAAACTGGTTGCTTGCTTGGTTATATCTACTGACTCCAACCACCTTCTGGATGCAACGAACTTTTCCAGTTTCAACGACCTTTTGAGAGTAACTCCCAGGTGCCTTCAGGGGGCAGCTGGTGGTGACCTCACAGCAGAGCATTGCAAAGAATCTAAACTTATCCTCCTGAAGTCTGCTTAAAGAGATCCAGTGCTTGACCACTGGAAAACCTTTTTACTCGTCCAGCTGGAATTGGATGAGTCACTTCAATTCATAAGAGTACGTGGTCAACTCAGATGCTGCCATGATTTTTAAGTTGCTGTGATTCATGCAGTAGTATTGGACCCAAAACATCCAGTGACCAGATTACTCATTTGAAAGGGTGATAGTGATCCAAGACACCCAGGAGCAGAGAGATTGTTTGCAGAGTTCCTAGACTTCTTTTTTCTAGTTGAAACATGGGAACAAGATGGTAACTTTGTCCATTCTAATGAAATCTGTCCTCCAGGTTGCTCTGTGTTTACCACACCACGCCCCTCACGCCGTGGTGGAGGTCTGCTGTGGTCTTTAAGGACAAACATGCCTGTAGTCTAATCAACAGTGGCTGTTTCACTACTTTTGAATGTCAGATCATCAAAGTAGGGTTACAAGAAGTATTTTACTGTGTTTTAATTTACCGACCTCCTGGAACAAGTGGCCCTTTTCTCTCTGAATTTTCTGATTTCTTATCATCCATGATTAAGCTGGAAAAGGTTTTAATTCTGGGTGACTTTAACTTTCACATTGATAACCCTGAGTGTAACACAGCAGCTGATTTCTTATCCATCACTGATTCTTTTAACTTTGTACAGCATGTATCAGGACCAGCCCATAATATGGGTCACACTTTGGATCTAGTCTTCTCTCTGGGTCTAAACATCAATCAGTTACATGTTGAGGAGGTTCATGTGAGTGACCACAGCTGTGTTTTCTTTAAGATTCAGTCTAACGTTGATCCTGTCCCTCAAAAACTGAGTTCAGAAAGACGCATCATTAATCAGTCAGCAGCTGATGGTTTTTCTGCAATGTTTGATAGAAACTTAGTTCATGGTGAAGATGCAATGTCCTTCATCCAGTCATTTAATCAGCAGTGTTCTACTATCTTAGATAAAGTAGCTCCAGTTAAACAAACAGTGGTATCTCATAGAAGGAACAGTCCCTGGATGAACGAACATATTTATAATCTCAGAAGGACATGCCGTAAAGCTGAGAGGCTTTGGAAATCAACAAAAATGGAAATTCACCGACTGTACCTTAAGGAATTGATAACATCTTTAAATGAAATGGTTAAAAACTCCAGAGCTGTTTACTTCTCTCAACTAATTTCCTCAAATAAAAACTCCAAAGTTCTGTTTGACACGATCAATCAGATAGTTTCACCTAAAACGCCCCAAATCCCTGTGTTCTCAAGGTCTGATTGTAACAACTTCCTTTCATTCTTTGACAACAAAATTAGAAACATCAGGTCAGGTTTCTCAACCCCATCTGCTCCCTGTTCTCCCATCCACCCTCCTCCTTCCCATACCTGGTCCTTCTTCACACCTGTTCATTTTCAAAACATCTGTCTCATTCTTAAAAACATGAAGCCAACTTCAAGCCCAGTTGATATTCTCCCAACCTCTTTGCTTCTTAAAGCTTTTGACCTAGTTGGCCCATGCATTGTTGATTTTATCAATCTATCCCTCCAAACCGGCTCCGTCCCCTCCATCTTTAAACACGCTGTTATTGAACCCATCCTTAAAAAACCCAGTCTGGACTCCTCTCAGCCAAATAACTACAGGCCCATTTCCAAACTGAGCTATATCTCTAAACTCTTAGAAAGAGTTGTGGCTGATCAGCTGGTCTCTTTTCTGGAACAACACAACATTTTTGATAAATTCCAATCTGGTTTCCGTAAAAAACATTCAACAGAAACAGCTTTACTCAAAGTATCCAGTGACATCATGATGGCAGCAGACTCCGGGGAGTTTACAGTCTTAGTTCTGTTGGACCTTTCTGCAGCTTTTGACACTGTTGATCACAGCACCTTAGTGAACAGACTCCGTGACCTGGTGGGGATCTCTGGAACAGTTTTAGACTGGTTCAGATCGTACCTCTCAAACAGAAGTTTCAGTGTCCATATAAACAACATCATGTCAGATACTACAGATCTGTTCTGTGGGGTACCCCAAGGCTCTGTTCTGGGTCCACTCCTGTTTTTACTATATCTCCATCCTCTTGGACAGATCATTAGTAGATGTCACAATGTCTCCTACCACCTTTATGCAGATGACATTCAGCTGTACTGCTCCTTCAAGGACTCAGAGTTCTACAAACTGTCTGAACTACTGGAGTGTCTGTCAGCTATTACTAACTGGTTAGAAAAGAACTTCCTTCAGTTAAACCCTGAAAAGACTGAATGTCTGATTGTTGCCCCTGATAGGATGGTCCCTCTGATCAGTCAACATATTGGACATTTAAGTTCTGCTGTAAAGTCAAACCTGAGGAATCTGGGTGTTATTTTCGACCAATCAATGTCTCTTGAAAGTCACTCANTATTAGCTAGCGTTAGCAACTTACCTTCATAATTGCAGAGATAAGAGGATACATAAAACCTAAAACCTTTTTCCAGTTTACTTTGCGGTGTTGTACAGCCTCCGCGTACAATTCTCCGCACATCGTTGACTGTAAATTTTGGCAACTCCAATAAACATCGGGTGAACTGCAAAGTCTCCGCCATCACAACGGACTTTCTCCTGGACCGGAAGTTGGGGGGCGGCCTTACCTCAAACGCGGAAATGACTCGTGCATAGAGCCTATCAAAAGACCTTTCAGAGGGGAAGGGGGTGGGGCTTATCAGCTCAGAACCAATCAGAGAAAGCCTGTCAGAGGGGGAGGGGTTTGTTGGTGTTTATCAGCTCAGAACCAATCAGAAGAGATATCAGCTCAGAACCAATCAGAAGACCTGTCAGAGGGGAAGGGGGTGGGGCTTAACAGCTCAGAACCAGAGAAAACCAGTTAGCAAGGGAGGGGTTGTTGGTGTTTAATAGATCAGAACCAATCAGAAGAGCTATCAGCTCAGAACCAATCAGAAGACCTGTCAGAGGGGAAGGGGGTGGGGCTTAACAGCTCAGAACCAATCAGAGAAAACCTGTCAGAGGGGGAGGGGTTGTTGGTGTTTAATAGCTCAGAACCAATCAGAAGAGCTATCAGCTCAGAACCAATCAGAAGACCTGTCAGAGGGGGAGGGGTTGTTGGTGTTTAATAGCTCAGAACCAATCAGAAGAGCTATCAGCTCAGAACCAATCAGA